>CM076575.1:894662339-894901966 GCA_034641835.2 Pinus albicaulis
CAGACCACCAATAGAGCTGACCAGAGACCAGGGCAACACTCCCCCACAAACAAGAACCAAAGGTAATTCCCAACAATGAACCAATAACCGAGTGATCCCAGACTAACAAAGACAGAGCCCCTCTCCTATTATGACAAACAAAGGAAGTTGCAGACACAGATACCTTACCTCACATAGCAAGAGGGAGTTGCTAGAGCTTCTGTTTCCTCGTTGAGGGTCTAAGGTACGCTGGCCTGAGAATGGCGTGAAGATGATACGATGCCCTGACCGCTTGAGTTCCTTGATCTTAGGGACAAGCCGACAATCCAACTCTAACCCAAAGCAAACTAACATAGACATCCACTTCACTGGTCAACCAAGACCGTGACCCCAGTGAGTTGCCATGGAACTCGTCTCGCTCGCCTTTGTTCCCCTCTCGACCAAAATTCATCGCCCAAACGTCCAGACTAGAGCACAACACTCGCCTGTCCATGTGTTTAACTGCGGAATGTGTGAGCGAGCTCAACGCTCGCATGTATTGAATGCGGGGTCGACACATGATCAAGTGTTTAATGAGCATGTGGATGCGGGACGAACCCCAATGGCCGCACATGTGACAAGTGTGTACCTGGTATGTCACCCCCATCGAGGGAACACACTATCCCAAATTGAATCACACCATTCATAGGATTATTTGATCTATTCTTTAATGAAGAAGAAGTTAGATTTCCACTAATCCATTGATAGCTGCATCATTCTTTTTTCTTCCTTGGAGAGTTTTCCAAAAACTTCAGAATTCTCTTTGTTTTCCCACATGATAATTTTCTCAAATTGATCTAATATCACACTATCATTTGGCATTTAAACATCAACTTGATCTGTAAAGGTTATCAAGTCATGACTAAGATTATAAATTTTATTCATTTGACGGGAGAATTTCAAGCCGACTTGCTTGAGTTGGTTATTAACAACAATAGCCTCCTATTTGAATACCTTTACTTCCATAGGTTCTTTCTTGAGTTGACTTATTTATTTTTCCAGAGAAATAATACAAGCTTGAAATCTTGTAGAAAATGTTTGAGAATTAATCTCAAATTTTTCTTTTATTATTTCAATTTCTCTGGTATGAACTTGCCTCAGATTTTCTAATTGTTTAGTATGTCTACTCTGAGTCTTAGCAAGTTGTTTCTTGTACTGTTCTTCTCCTTGAATTTTTTTACTTTGGTGCTTGTCTTCAATCTCTGCCATAGTTATGGCCAAACCTTCTCGTAACACAGTGGAATGGGATTGCCATTCCTTCTCCTGAGTAATCTTGTTGTTTGCCAATTCTGTTTATAATTCATTGATTTTATTCTGGCACTTATCTAATTCTTTAGATAGTTCCTGAATAGACCATTGATTAGCTAAAGTTGCTTCTATGGCTCTATCTTTAGGATCATTTGTTGCTTGCCAAACCATTGTTGATGATGTTTTTGTTGTGGAAGGATCTAATTTTATTTTCCTTGATATTTTAACAGTCGCTTTTGACTGGGGACAAAAAATGTAATCTCCAAGAACCACTATTGTCTCTTTCACTGGTTCTACGTCATCAATATTCATGAAAAGAGAAGAGAAATTTGTAGTTTTAGTTGCCAAAGAAGTCATAATAACTCTTGGAGATATTACCTCAATCATTCGTGTAGAAGGAATTGGGCTTTGAGATATTTCCTGAAGTTGCTCTATCCTATCAGTAGGGTTTTGACTATCTGATTTTTTAATTACTTCTGCTATTTTCTCCCCTTAATAGGTGCTTTGTTTTCCTTGTTCTTTATCTTCAAATGAAGTTTCAATCTGTTTATTTGATTGTTCTTTCTTCTCTTTAGCTTCTTGTTCCTTCTGTTGATGCTGTACTGAAACAGGTTCTTGTTGAATGGATTTTGTTTGACCAAGCTGTCAATTGTCCATTCCCTAGCTTGATTGTTGAGCTTGAAATTTCTTAATCCGTTTAAGTTTGTTATTGTTGTTTGTAAAAGAAATATTGATGCCTTCTTTTATTTGTAACACATCTATAGGAATATTAGAGAAATTACTCCTTTGCTCTAGGTAATACAAGTATGTGTTCTTTTTGAAAACTTGTAGATTTTGTCCTTCCTCTTGTATCATCTAACAAGACGTTGAAAACAACTTGATCAAAAGAATCAACTTTTCTATAAACAAAATCATACAATGGATCTTGATGAATATAATTTTTTGAATACATTATTGATTTTAGATGCACATTAATGATATCGTGTGGATCACATCTGTAAAAAGGAAGTGAATGTTAACAGACTTCTTGAAGTCCATTTGCTTCGATTACTACATGATCTCTGTCTTTAAGAGTTAGATGGCCAATTTTAATGGGAAAATTTGGCCACAGTTTCTTGGAATTTTTATGCAATAACTTTGGGATATTATTATGTGTTGTTTGATAAGCTATTTCTCTTACTGCAAGCCTATAAGGAATAAATTTAGGTAGCACATGAGGACCAACCTCACATCCATAAATTCTGAAATAAGAAAAGATCTCTTCCACAAACTAGTCTCCAATACCCTTCAGTCCTAATTGTACTTCTTTGCTAATTCTAGGAGGAAACTTCCTTTGAAAATTCTACTGCAGTATCATGGTTTATTTCTCCTACTTGATTTAAATATTACAAGTTATTTTCAGAAATTAGATTCAGAAAATACCGAAATAAACACAACTACAACCTACACATGCAGATCATTTACTGAATAATACGCTCATCCAACAAAGTGACACATGGATTTTTTGGACATAAGTCCCCTAAAAAACCCAAAGCGGGAAAACCGGTGCAGCAGATATGAGGGTTTGTTTTATTAAGTAGATTCTGAGTACAATAAATCTGGGTTCTAGATATGGAAAATTCGACAGAGAATAAAAGAAATCAAATCTGTAGTAACCTGTTGTTCTAGTGCCAAATGTCTGACTGATCCACACCCTCAAACGAGATTTACAAGACTCAGCCCGGATTTGGGCCTAGAAACCCCAGCGCTGCCCTGCTAGCCACAAAATGCCACTGCGTTGCCTAGAGAGGGACTACGTAACCCTTGAGAAGGTGACGCATGCCTTATGCTGGCCTTGGAGACCCTCTGCGTAATTTTTGAAGCCCTCCGGAGCCTCAGCGCTGTCCTGCGTAGCGTCTGCGCAACACTTGCGTAGCTGCTGCTCTGCGCTGTCCTTGTTGCTGCTCCTCTGCCTCTTACTGACTCTTGGTTCTGGGATCAAATCATCCCCTTAGCCAATACTACCCCTCGCTGTAGAAAATTCCTTTGGAAATTCTTAGCAAACCCGCCCTAGAATTCCAGATCTATTTCTCAGCTCTGCAACTGTGTGTGTGTGTGTGTGTCTCCAACTGACCCTCAAGCTTCTCTCTTATACTTTTTTGTTGAACCCTTCAACGGCCAAGATTAAAACACTCATCAATGGCTGAGATTAAAAGTTTGCTTGATCCGTGCCTTTTAGAACATTTCAGCACATGTGTTAATTAATTCACTTTAATTATTTAATTTTCCTAAGTTTAGACTTAGGAAATCCATTAAAATAATTAATTATTTGAATAACTTGAACACCAACTGAAATTTGTTATAACACTTTCTGGGTTTTGGAGTTCAAGTGTGTCCTAGCCCCTCCGTCCAGTGTTATACTCTCATCACACCTCGGTGCTACACCAATACACAAAATCTCAACACTTCCCAAAAAGAATTTGATGGAAATATGGCATGATATTGTCGCAAATATCATAAAAATGATTCTTATACTGGCCTTCCTAGAGCATAGAACTAAACTGATGGATGGGCTGATCGCTGAAAGACCAGTTCCAATTTATCCATGGAAAAGGAACAAAGGCTACTACAATATCCATTAAATAAGTTGACATATAAAAACTTGGACCGCATCTTGACAAGAATGGCTATGACAACTTAATGGCATCTAATAGATTTTGTGACGATATATCTGCCTAATTGAATCTCTTAGATTGATTTATGATTCCATAGACCAGGTAGCCCATTCTAGCTTAAAATGTTTTGGATTTGATTCTCCAGAAATTCTAGCTAGCATTTTAACCACAAATGTGTGAGGGTTCATAAATTGCCCAATTGGATAGAGTTTATTTGATTTGGCCTTAAAGGTCACATAATCATCTATCCATTCCTTTATGCATTCGACTATATCATTCTTCTGTTCTTTTAATACTTTTTGTTCAAAGTTAATCATGTACTCCTCATCAAGATAAATATTTGGAGGACTCAATTTGTATATTGACTGTAAAACTTCATGCCTCCATGAAGCTATAACTTTGTTGGAGCTATTTACTGTTGAACATGTTTTAAGATGGGCATGAGATAGGAGCCAACTTACCATATCATAATAGGGAAGCATTGTTGGTCTGGTTGCAACCTTACGCAACTCTGTTTTCGTAATGTATCCGAAATTTTATGAGTTAGAGTTGGAGTCTTCTTTTGAGCCACTTCCTTCTGGATTTCTCTAGCTATCATTTTCGAAAAATTCTTACATTTCCTTCCACAATACAATTCTCACAGATTGAGTCTTGTATGTGGTATCTGAGAAGAAAGCTAAATTAGGGTTCTTTTATACAGAAAGCTTAGCTTTTGGTTCCGTAACTTAAAGCTTGGATTTGACATTGTGGATAATGGGCTTAGTTGCTTTTGTTTTTCCTTTCCGACACATTGTACCTTTGCAAAGAACAATAAAGAATTTGAGTAGATGAATTCACATATTTCAGAAATGAGAGATAATTTAACAACAAATTACTTTTCAAAAATTTGATAAGCTTCAATAAATAGAGTTCCTTTGAAAATTTTGACAATTTTTAGACGCAGACAAACAATGTAGCCATTTCATTAAGCAACAAAGTTTATTGGCTAAGTACATAAATCTTTGGCGCCTAAAGAATCATTAATGCTTGAATTTATTACTTGCCTAATTGTTATTTTAGGATGCAAATCCAGGAACTCTGGCATTTGGGAGAGTGAAATGTTAAGTATTTGTCATGTTTTAATTTGGGCTAGATATCACATATGCCATTCAGAAAGAAAAATAAAATGAAAAAAAGAAAATTGTAAAAATTAATTTTTTGCTTCGAAAATCTGGAAATACAAAAATCCGAGTATCCAGATATGTAAAGAATATGAACATATCGCATAGGCTTGGATATTGAATAGTTTTATTTAAAAATGAAAAATTTCAATTAAAACAAATAAAGTAGAAAAACACAAATAAGGAAAATAAAAATTTATTTAGTTTGGATCATCCAAGTATCTGGGAATTTGAGGTGGGAGCAATGAAGAACATTTGATTTCGCTTGGATTTTGGGTATGAGTTGAAATCAATTTTTTTGAAAAAAATTAATTTATTTTCGAAAGTGAATAACTAAATGAATAGATATTCGAGAATTCAGATATTCAGGTATTTCGAAAGAGAGTAACATTGCGAACAAGGCAGATACCTAGATAAAGACTAAAGGATATCCAGGAGGTTTGAGAATTTGGCATCTTATGTGAAAAGTAACTTAAAATAGTTTTGAATCCGGATTTCTCATAAAAACTTAAAATTTTGAGATAAAAAAAGTCTTTAAGGATTATTTACAATAGATAATCTCAGAATTCAATCAAAAATAAAAATTTAAAAATGATCCTTATTTTATTTTCAATAAAATTGGGTATTGTTGTAGAACTCACAACAAAATAAATCTGAAGTTAAAATCTCATAAATAATCATAACCAACCTTAGCAAACTTGATATTTATAAAATAAAGACAAGTAATCACTAGAAGTACTGATAACCTTATCCAATATTTTTCAAAGAGAAAAATGATGAAGTTCATTTATTAGTTCAAGACAATTGGCTCAATTAGTTTTGAACTTTTTACCAATATGTCCAAATCTTAATACTACAAAAATAAATTTCATACATGTTTTCTTCATGTCTCTTTTACCGGGCATTGGTTCGCTGCCCATGAGTCTCCATAGCCCTGATGAAGGTGCCTTAGTATCATATAAGAATTCCCTTGTTTCTAGTGAACATCCATAGCATCCATAGCCTCGATGGGTTTCCTTATACTTCCCATATTTCTTTTTTTAATTAATAAATGCTTTCAACTTCTCATTTATTTGATATCCTTTGGATTTGTGTAGTTGTATTACGTTTGCAATTTTTTGGATATTAAGAAGCAGAGCGATACAAGAGTTACACGCGCGCAGAGAGTTTTGCAAGTCCCATAGATATTTAAATATTTGAAATTCGATACAAGAGTTATTTTGATGAGCAAATGTTTTGGTGCATTAATGATTTTAACCTATGGGTTTTATTATTCTTCACCATTGATGGCCAAGGTCTTTTCTCCTTTTTTTAGTGAAATGGATGAAGCTCTTATAAAAATAAAGGATAGGTATTTTCGAAGACTAATGAAAACTACTAGAAGAAATGGTAAATCAAGTAGATAATTTTTCATATAACTAAGAATTACTCTTTTTATAATGATAGGATTTATTTAAATCGAATAGATTTACGATAAAGACACATTCTCCAAAAGTGTAATCATAGTTGAAATTCTACAACCAAGTAATCAAAATATTATATATATACAACAAAAAATGAAAGTATACATAAAAATATAAATATTTACAAAAAAATAAAAATAGGGAAACCAACTTCCTTAGTAAATGGTGAAAATATTTATAAGTGGTTACATGAAATTTTAAGAAAAACATTTTTTCTAAATCTGGCCATTCACCGGGAGGTTTTCATTCTCCCCCTCTAATGATAGAAGAATATAAGTTAAAAGGCCAAGGTTTGCATAATATGAAAAAGTCCTAGCTAGAGGTGTTGGAATTTGGAATGCCTTCCTTTCTCCTCATGGCTTTTATCCCATTTCAAAACCCAATTTCCAATGGTAAAATCTTTGTTAGTAACTTAATGTTTGTTAAGTAGCGCTTGATTATTTTGTTTATGTTCATGAAATTTAGCTTTGGTTTTCTGTCTTTCTTCCTCCAATTTTAATAAAGTGTAAATTCTAACTTCCATGTCTTTGATTGAATTTTTATTAACAACTTGAGCTAATTGAATGGAAGAAAAATATTTGGGGTAAGAATAGCCTCCTTGTCATAGACAAGAAAGTATGGTGAATTTTGTAATGCTTTTTTAGGTGTAACCTTGTCAGCGCATAACACATTAGGGAATTGCTTGTGCCAATTTCTTTGGTGATCTTGCACGTTCTCTTAAGAGTCTGGATATGGTTTTTATTGGTTGACTCAACTAATCCATTTCCCCGAGGATTAATTAGTGGGATATTTCATGATGACACTCTTATGGATACATTAGTTAGTTAGTTTTAAAGATGAAAAATAAGATGCATTGTACAAAACGAAAGATGAAGGAACATCGGACCTAGAAATTATATTTTGTTCAAAGAGAGAGATCACGTGATCATCATTGATTTTCTTGAGTGGAATAGCTTCTTTCCATCTTGTAAATAATTTGTAGTAGTCAGAATATATTTATGAAGGTGTGAGGAATTAGGATTGATTTCACCAATTACATCCAAACCCCATTACTCAAAAGGGATTTCTACTTTTATAGGTTGTAAAGGCAGAGCGGGTCTTTTATCTCTTTTCCTGAAGCTGTTTGACAAAATTTGCATTTTCTTGCGTAAGTGTATGAATCTTTAAACAAAGTAGGCCAATAGTAATCCTGTGTGTAGTGGTTTCTCCACCAAAATGTCCTCCAAGTGGTCCATCATGTAGTTGAGTTAAGATCTTTTCTGCATTAGATTTCTCAAGGCATCTTAGTAAAACATTGTCATAATTTCTGCTAAACAACACTCCAATTAATTGATATTTAACACATCTTAATCTAAGAGATCTTTGTTTAGGTGCTAATTATTCAGGCGTAATACCATTTAGCAGAAAGTATTTAATTTCGTAGTACCATGTATTAGTTGACACAAGAATGTAAATAATTTCTTCCCGACTTCAAATTCATATACCAACCTTCTTCATGATCGTCTGGTAATCCCTCAGTTTCTGTTGATAGTTTTCCTAGACTTTGTCTTCTAATGATTTTTGATGGCTTGATTTTAAGATCATATTCTTGGAGTGTAGTCATCTAATTGGCCTTCTTTTCTCCTAAATCTTTCGGCACAGGAAGATTGCAGACAATAAGATGAGGAACAATTATTTTGGTACGAGATTTTATAAGAAAAGGACGAAAGTGTTTGATATCTTTAAAGACAACATATGCTTGCTTATTAATGTTATGATAATTTAGCTCAGTTACTTGGAATTTGGAACTCGTGAAAGATATTGATATTTTTATATCTCCTAGATTTTTCCGAGTCAGAACAACTGCATAAGACAAGTCAAAGGCAAATGTATATAATATAAATTCTCCTTGAAAACTTGGACTAATTAAAGAAGGAGCATTAGCAATTGCTTCCTTTATCGTTTTGAAAGATTCTTTTTCTTCATTGTTCTATTTAAATATATGATCTTTTTTGATCATATCTTTTATTGGTCTCACAATCTCAACAAAGCCTGGCACAAATATTTGTACAAAATTAATTTTCCCCAAGAATGATTTCATTGATTTCTTATTGTGAGGAAGACGTATTTGTAAAATAGATTTTTATGTCTAGATCAATTACTATCTCGACTTCTGACTTCTTCACCCCTGTGAGCATCACCCAATGCAATGAGTGCTAAGTGGACTATTCAAAAATAATGAGAAATTAGGCAGTTACGACTACCTCTCATGGAAATGTCATAGATGAATGACTTACTTAACACAGTTGAATCCCAAAAATGATATATAATATAATGCATTGCGGAAACCCCTCATACTTAAATACAAAGAGTAAAGGGAGCTCTATTTGAATGGTTCATGAGGCACAACACTTGCTAAGGTTTTGCAAATGGGGCAGCAAGCTAAGGGGGCTTGATTGTGGGGAAAAATTCCACAGTTAAGCGCGCTTGAGCCAGAGGAGTTTTGGGATGGGTGACCTCCCGAGAAGTCTTGGTTACCGGGTGCAAGCCCTGGAAGTGATGATTGACGCTATATGATTCATTTCACTAGTTTCAATCCCACTTCTTCACCCCTGTGAGCATCACCCGATGCAATGAGTGCTAAGTGGACTATTCAAAAATAATGAGAAATTAGTCAGTTATGACTACCTCTCATGGAAATGGTCATAGATGAATGACTTACTTAACATAGTTGAATCCCAAAAATGATATATAGTTTTCCTAATATTATAGCAAAAATTGTTTTCTTTGGATTTAGGGATATGCCATATTTTTTGCATTTATCAAAAATCTTTTTTAAGTGTTCAACACGATCTTATCTCCGTTTTGAATATACTATGATATCATCAAGACATACAACCATGAAATTATTTATCAAGCCTTTAAAAGCAATGTCCATTGCTAGTTGAAAAGTTGCCCATGCGTTTATCAAACCAAAAGACATCTTTTGATAGGTGAATGTTCTCCATTTTATTCTAAATGTAGTTTTAATTTGGTCTATTGGTGAAACCTATTGATCGCTTCTCCTTGCCGCCTACACCTACCTACAAGTCAGTGGAAAAAGCCTTCAACCCCACAAGGTGTGGTTGGTGGCAAGGATCTCACGTTTTAGCTCTCTCCTAGGTCAGTTAAGGGGGTAGTCCCTAAAGGAAAACTTAGTTAAAGATTTGAGTTTCTAGGAGAATATTAGAGTGAAAATGGATTACTTTTAAAGATTCATGTGCATTTATGAACAACTTTGAAATAGTAATGACAAACCATTTAACTAGTGCCTTTACAAATAACGTGTTCAAAAGTAAAAGAAATGCTCAAAGAGATGAGAACACAGTAATCCTGAAATGGAAACAAAAGACTGTTAGCACAAGATATCAGAAATGCTCTCAAGATAAACGAATTTATGAATCAAAACACATGAAGCTATCTTATTCACAAGGAAACAATTAGTGATCTAAATATAAACTAGATGATAAAAAGACTTGAAAGTTAAACCAACACGCATTTAGCCTTTCAACATGAAATAATTAGTGATCAAGTCGTACTCTAGCTTTGGGGTAAAATTGGAGAAAAAAACTCAATTAATTATTAAGTCCTGGTAGGGAGATGATAATTAACGGAGTAAAAAAAACCTCTCAGAGTAATACTCACTTGTTGCAAAGGTCTCAAGCTACCTAGGCTTGTTATAGACTCAATACTGACTCAAATTCATCATTACTAGCATCACTTATTACAACTCCCCGTAGGGCATGGAATCTGGGTATAAGAGAAAGATGATGAGAAATAGAAATAGAGTTCAAAAACTCTGTTGAATTGATGATATCTGATGGTACAAATGTCTTTTGGTTCATCCTTGGGCATGGAGTCTTCTCATTATCCTCAGGTGCCACTCCAGTGGTCAACAAAACCAAAACTTGATTATAACTAGAGAAACCATCTAACAAAGAAAACATTTCTGAACTAGCAAGTCAGATTTGCCCCATAGGAGGAACAAGGTAGTTATCTCTCTCATAGGCGTTGTTTAACTTTCAGAAATCTATACAAATCTTGATATCCTCATTCTTCTTCCTAACTGGTGCTAAGTTTGATACCCATTGGGAATGTCGAACTGGAAAAATAATTCTAGCTTTCAATAGTTTTTTTGATTCATCTTTTATTTGAATTTCAAGTTTTGGATGTATTTTTCTCAACTTTTGTTGTAAGTGTTTGGCATCTGCTTTAATTGGAATAACATGTTGAATTATTTTTGTATTATAAACTTTCAAATCATCATAAGTCCAAGCGAAAATGTCCTTGTATTCTTTGCCAAGTTTAATAAATGCTGAGCATTCAAAGGAAGTACAATTGATTCCTAAATTGATATTTTGGGGATTTTGATCAGTTTCCAAATTAATCACTTCATATTGGATAGAGGAACTATTTGTTTTACAATTTTTGCTTCCTTTGAACCTTTATTGAAAATTAAAGTGATTCTCTAGAGGAACTATTGACTTTGGTATGGGGTTTTCTGATTTAGTTTAGGAGTTTGGTTAATTTGTGGATCATGCTGATATTCATCAATTATTGAGTCTTTGAAAGTGTCTTCCAAAGTGAATGTTTTACAATTTTTGCTTCCTTTGAACCTTTATTGAAAATCAAAGTGATTCTCTAGACGAACTATTGACTTTGGTATGGGGTTTTCTGGTTTAGTTTAGGAGTCTAGAGAATTTTGGTTAATTTGTGGATCATGCAGATATTCATCAATTATTGAGTCTTTGAAAGTGTCTTCCAAAGTGAACCTTTTTTTCTCAATAATTTGGTCATCACCATCAAACATTGTTCAATTGGAGATGTCCGGGATTGATGGCCAAAAGAGGATCTCTATAGAAAATCTTTCTTGAAGAGAAATTTTCTACAGGAAGTAGTTCTGAGACTACATTTACTAGTATATCGGCATCTACATTCTGTGATTGAGGAATGGAATTTAATTCAAATTGGCAATTTTGAATTAAATTCCACACCTCATGTCGGTAATTCTTTAAGTGATTTGAAATACAATGAATGGTCTTATTTACTTGTCTTACTATTATTTTAGAATCACGGATTGCCTTCAATTTCTTGACATTCAAATCTATAGCTTTCCTAAAACCTTGTAACAAAGCTTCATACTTAGCTACATTATTTGCACATTGAAAGTCAAGTTTGCATGATAAAGGAAACTTGTTGCCTTGAGGGTCCTGTAAAATGCATCCTATACCAGTGCCTTCAATTGATTCTGAACCATCAAATTATAATAACCAAAACAAGTCTTTTATTAACATTGTGTGCTCTACAAAAATCATCTTGGGCATAATCCTCAATGTTGATTTCTTTAGTGGAATTTTGATTTTGAGGGGTGTAGGCTTTCTTCTAAAAGGTCTCCAAAGTCTCTTATTAGATGGGCGTTATACTGAAATGTACTTAAGATCAATAATTTCGTTTGACAACTTTTTGATTATCCTTTGAAGATTATCTATATCCACAATCTATTTTTCTTTTTTTTCATCGACAATCTTCGTGGTGGTTCCTTTTTTTTGGTAGAATTACAAGTTTTTTCTCATGAACTGTTGATTTAACAACTATGCTCATTAGTTGTTTTATTTATTTATTTTTAATTTTTTATTTTCAAAGTTTCATCAAGATTTTTTGTTAAAGTGAGTTTATTTGCCCTTATAACGAAAATAGCGATTGATGGAGGCAGAGTTGTAGTGTAAATTTCAATCAACACATTATCAATAGGTTTAGAATTAGCTAGAATCTTTCAAGAGAGATGAGAATCACTGATTGAAATCTTTAATTGTTTTATTAGGATTCATTTTAATTCTTGAAAGTTCAATCACTAGTGATACTAGAGATTTATCGTCACTGAATTTTTAAAGAAATTTTGTCTGAAAACTATCCCAGTTGGTAATGCATCCATAAGGTAAAGTAAAGTACCAAGTTGGGGCTTTTGCCTTAAGTAAACTCCCATGAGGTTTACAAATAGCATAAATTGTTTAATATGATCCTCAGGGGTTACTTTGTTTTCAGGATTGAACTCGGGAAAAAACTTTTTAGGATGCTTTGGTAAGTCATGCTGCAGTCCTGGAACATCAACAACGCCTAAAGACAACCATGGTTGCCCAACTATGTAGTTAGGAGTTTTTGGTGAAGAAGGTGATGATGAACCTTGATGAACAACTAGTATGAGTAGAGGGAGGTGGAGGTAAATTGCTAGAACTCCACGTGCTAATATAACTTGTCTAGAAGTTACTTTTGAATCTTAGTTAACCTTTTCAAAAGGAAAAATGGGATTTAGAGTTCATGAAAATTTAGGTTGGTGTTGTGGATTTGTTCGAGAGGAAGATCCAACTTGAGTTTGTGCTTCCCTTTTGGGCTTTATTTTCTTAGAAATAGTAAAACAAATTGGAGATAAGTCCAAATGTTTACCTTGAGAGTGTGCAAAAGCTTTAGAAAGTTGTAACAATGGGTGAATTGGTATAGCTACAAACTCTAAAGTGATTGTTTCTAATGTAATTGGATATTCTAAAGGAGAAAATGACTCAAAAACATGTCGTATGGTGGAATATGATGTTCGTGGTTCACCTTGCTGAACAAATGTAGGTGTACTGGAATAGGTTGATATATGAGGGATATTGATCTTGGAAGATTTATCAGCCATACGTAATATGCCCTGCTTCTAGCGCCAAATTGTTGACAGGGAGGAATATTCCACCTGCAATAGGGGAGATATCACCTGATCAGGGCTTTGTTGAAGAATGTAATTAGTGTCGGTCTTCATAATTATGTTTGAGTCATGATGTAATGTATTTGTCATGCTCTTATTATTTTATTTCTAGGTCAAAGCCTCCATTGTAGGATTCTAGGGTTTATGTCAAGAGCCCTTGTCCATGTCATCTTCTAATAGACCCTTCTTGGGCTTTTGTATCATGTAAATAAATTTCTTTTTTAGTCAAAATAGTCATTTTGTCCCTCCTTACCAAGTTGGCCCTATCCTAGAGAAGTTGGTCCAGTTGGAGGGAATTCGACCGCGTGGAAGCATTATATATAAAGGCAAATCTACTCATTTGAAACACACTCTCAACAAGTGAAAGAGGCAGAAAAAGAAGAGCGAAGTGAAGGAGAAGGAAGAAAGAAGTTGGGAAAGACAAAATCGAATTTTTGGGCATCTCTCTCTCACATGTTCAAAGTCTTCTAGGGTTTTTAGACGAGTAGCTAGGGTTCGAAATTCTGAAGTAGCTGCAGGTCTGAAATTCTGAAGCTGGGAAGCGGAAATTTTGATTTGAAGTTGCATTTAAGGAGCTGACACTTGGAAGATTTGGTAGAGTTTGTCTACAAGAAGGAAGGGTTTACTTGGTGATTGGAGGAGGTCTTTGTCTAGGTCAAAAGGGTCTTGGATTGTCTCATCTTGATTTGAATCTACTAGTGGAAGAGTTTGACTAGTTTTCCCCTCCATAGGGGTTTTAGCTCTAGCTGAGTGCCTATATCTGGTGTCCTTGATCTTCATGTTTTATTTTGATGATTGCTTGATGAGAAGAAGATAAAAGAAGAACATAAACAAAGTTAATAAGAATACAAGAATATCACAAGTAATTGTGAACATAAGAAAATCTTTTTGCCTTTATGATTTTCTAACATGCTATTAGAGCAAAGGCAAAGGAGGAAAGAAAAATGCAAATTGAAGATCTATTGAAAGGGTCAAAGAAAAGAATCATATAAGAAGAGGAAGGCCTATTATCTAGTAAGGAAAACATTATAAAGTCTATGGCAACCTCAAAGAAGTCAGAAAACAAGCTAGAAGGAGCCTCCAACTATAGAGCATGGAAGAAGAGGATCGATCTCATCCTTTCTAAGCACAAAGTACTAGATTTTGTTCTAGGGAAAGTTCAGAAATCAACAAATGATGTAGGAAAAGAAAAGTACAGGGAAATTGACATCTTGGCCATGAATCTAACTGTGGATGGAGTAAAAGACATTCTAATCCCCTACATATCCAACATAGATATTGCACAAGGGATATATGCAACTCTCTCCAAACTATTCACCATCAAGAACATTTGACAAATAACTAGTCTCAAGAATGAACTAAGAACAATAAAGATGACGAAATATGACATTGTGTCCTATTTTGTAAGAATCTCTCGAATAAGAGATGAACTCCAAGCCATTGATGAAGTTGTGCCAGAGAAAGAACTTGTAATTGCAACAGTATTGGGTTTACCAAAATCATGAAGCTCTTTTGCATCAGGTATTAGCAATTGGAAAGATTTACCATCCTTTGAACAAATGTGGAATGCATGCTGTCAAGAAGAAGCTTGCATCTCATTAGTAGTTGACAAGAAAGAAGATGAAGAGAACAACACCTCTAATGCTTACTCTGCTCATCACAAGAAGAAGGAAGGATTCAAGAAGTTTAAAGGACCAAGGAAGAAGATTGACCTATCAAATATTGAATGTTACAATTGTCACAAGATAGGACATTACAAGAGTCAATGTATTGAAAATCCAAGGAATAAGAAAAAAGAAAGAGAACATGCAACAATTGCTAATGAAGCTCCACCTAAAAAGAACAAGACTGAAGAATCTGAAGTTAAAGACTTATTTTCTTAAGTCTGTTTGGGATACTATCCCTTGCATATCCTTCTACTTCAGGTTTTTAAATGTTTTCTTTTATGTTTTGATTTCTAGAGTTTATAGACCTAATATATCTTGTTAAAAATTCTTGAATTGTTTTTGATAAGTTATAGGTATCCCTCAAAAAAGACTGGATTAATAGGGTGCCTTCACCATTTTACCAAAAGATAAGTATATTGTTCTTTGTTTCCTCTTTGATGTTTGATTTCCTTCACACATCGAGATTTGTTTGTATTGCATATTCTTAATCCTTTCTTTGTATTTTCCTTGGTAGGAAAGTTTGCAGAAAACACAAAGTTTATGGAGGAAACTTCAAGTAAAAGACTAGTGTCATGAAAGTAAGTTTGTTACTAAAGAAACTCTATAAGGTTTGTTAAAGAACAACTTAAGGTATGTTTAATTTGACTTGTTGTAGAAGAAGGTATGAATATACTTCATTTGAAACTTGCTTTATATTACTAACTCTTTCATCTCTAGGGTTTTGAATCATAAGGATTCTTGTTAGGGTGATTAATCGCTAGATTGAATTCACCCTTATCATTCTATCTCTTGTCATTATGTTTTGATAAAGCGGTAACCTTAGGGTTCACTATAAAACCCTTGCCTTTCGATGCTTAGGGTATGTTAACGATGAAACCCTAATTTTCTTGGGGTTTATTGATAAAGTTAGATCTCTTGTCGAAATCCTACTCTCAAAATGTTTAGAGTTTTGGTAATGTTGGTGAAACCATAGCCTTTTAGGGTTTGTTGTTGATGTCTAAAAACCCTAGTTTTCTTAGGGTTTGGTATGACAACACCCTTGTAATAGTCAATATAAAACCCTAGAAATGGATCTCTGGGTGTATGTGCTTCCATATAATTGAAACCCTAGCCTGTGAAAATTTGTTGTATATCTAATTTTGGAGTTTGATGTTTTATGATAAAACCCTAGTATGAGACTAATATAAGTTTCTAGGAAATAATAATGGAACCCTAGAGATGAAACGCTGGTATGCTAACTTGATTGTTGATATTCATGATTTAGTTTTTGAAATCTAGGGTTTGTAACAAAACCTAGTAAGGATTGATATTCTAGGGCATGATAATGAAACCCTAGAAGTATAATGTTTTCGATTATTGAAATGATTTAGTTTTGATGATGAAATCTAGGGTTTGTGACGAAACCCTAGTAAATGTTGTTGCAAGAAGTCTAATGGATAAATCTCTTGATTGACTATAATACCTAACTAGATTTAGGTCTTGAATGTCTAAAATCTGCTTTATTAGGATCTTATTATAATGACATGCTAACCCTATATTGATAGAGTTGACTTCATGATGTTGTACATATATATTTGTGTTTGATTGTACTTTTTGTTGAAAGTTTACAGGTACATAGTCTTCAAGATGATGAAAACGCTCACCTCATATTTGATGATAATTTGATGATGATGTTGAGCATGATGGAAGGAGGGAGGCGTGAGAACCTCGATGACATTAAAGTTCGAAAGATGATCTTTTTGCCATGATGAAGTTTTGGAAGGTCTAAATTATCTGATGAGTTTCTTGATGCAAAAAGGAGCCTATGTGACTAGAAGAATAAGATAGTTGATGGACTTGTCCCGTAGTTACTTTGATAAAGGAAAGTGTATATATCCCTAGTTAAGAGGGAGCTTGAAAAGAGGTGAACGACTTGATGAAAAGGCTTCGAGGATGTTTGAAATCGGAGAATACCTGAAGCAATAATGATGGTTATTCGTGATTGATAAAGTTGTGAACAAGACTTGGATGTTTTTAGAAGAAGTGCTAAGGTTGAGTTTGGTGCTGCTGGAAAAGTTGAAGAAGTAAAACTTCCGACTAGATGTGTTTGATATGATGATGATCTAAGAAACATCAGAATGATTAAGGACCCCAAAGGTTTGTGTTAAAAATGTATAGTGAAAATTTATTACTAATTGGGTTTGTGTTTGTGCAGATCTCTCCATAAGAAGGTTGAACGTTTAAAGCATGCTTGGATTGGTGGATATATCTGGTTTAGTTGATAAGGAGAGAGGAAGCATCTTGGGGTGACAAGATGCTTGGGAGGACATCTGGTTGACCTGTGATGATGTCTAGATCCTGAAGTAGGGAGGGTGGCGTTTGTCTCGGAGCTCCGACCTTGGATACACACCTAGATCCCTGGGTTGGTGTTAGAGCTATAGCCTGTTGGTACCTAGAATGGCTAAAGCATGGAACACACCTTAGTCCCACCTGATTAGAATACCCAGGTCAGGTATCTAATCTGTAGCATTGTGTGTGCTGTGACTCTTCATAGATCATATCATTTTGAGATCTTCCATGTACCTATGTATATATGTAATTATGAATACATCCCTAGTTAAGAGGGAGTGTTGAAGAATGTAACTAATGTCAGTCTTTATAATTATGTTTGAGTCATAATTTACTGTATTTGTCAAATAATATATATATATATATATATATTTTTGTTAATATTATTCATAAAAGAAAATTATTTATTAAACATGGGTTACATGCTCTTATAATTCTATTTCTAGGTCAAAGCCTCCATTGTAGGCTTCTAGGGTTTATGTCAAGAGTCTTTGTCCATGTCATCTTGTAATAGACCCTTCTTGGGCTTTTGTATCATGTAAAGAACTTTTTTTTTTTTTGAGTCAAAATGGTCCATTTGTCCCTCCTCACCAAATCTTCCCTATCCTAAATAATTCAGCCCAATTAGAGGGAATTCGACCTTGTGGAAGTAGTATATATTAGAGGCAGCTCAACTCATTTGAAACACACACTCAACAAGTTTGATCTACAAGTGAAAAAGGCAGAAAAAGAAGATCAAAGTGAAGGAAGAAAGAAGCTGGGAAAGAAAAAATCGAATTTTTGGGCATCTCTCTCTCACATGTGCGAAGTCTTCTAGGGTTTCTGGACGAGTAGCTGGGGGCCAAAATTATGAAGTAGCTGTAGGTCTGAAATTTGGAAGCTGGGAGGCCGAAATTTTGATTTGAAGCTGCATTTGAGGAGCTAACACTTCGAAGATTTTGCAGAGTTTGTCTACAAGAAGGAAGGATTGACTTGGTCATTGGAGGAGATCTTTGTCTAGGTCAAAAGCGTCTTGGATTGTCTCATCTTGATTTGATTCTACTAGTGGAAGAGTTTGATTGGGTTTTCCACTTCATAGGGGTTTTAGTCCTGGCTAAGTGCCTATATCTGTTGTCCTTGATCTTCATGTTTTATTTTGATGATTGGTTAATGAGAAGAAGATAAGAGATGAACATAAATAAAGTTAATAGGAATACAATAATATCACAAGTAATTGTCAACATAAGGAAATCTTTTTGCCTTTCTGATTTTCTAACAAGCTCCAATTAGACCCCGATTCGTTTGGTGTAACAACACTCACTGGAATGTAGGACGGTTGCTTGTACTAATTTGATCTGAAACGATGAAAATCTAATTTAAACTAGGGAAAATATATGACATGAAATATTTACAAGTAAATATTACCTAACCTATACAAACAGTTGGTGTTTTGGATGGGCTTGTGTAGTAACCTTTCAGACTGATATGTGGGCTCAGTCAGCGACCTATGAAATGCTTGCCCTTGATGAGAGAGCTTTTAACAAAATCTATATTTTTTTGTGTTTTTAAAAGGTTTATTTGCATGCAATGTCTAATTTATTTTGCAGAAAAAATAGAACTATCTCAAGAGTGAGAGATAATTTCAAGACTAATAGGTGAATATCAGATAATGCAAATTGATAAATCCAAAGGCTTAAAAATAATTTCAAATAGTTCGAATAACTCAAGAAAGCATTTGTGTTTTTCGTTTTAGTAGAACAAGAAAACACATTCTAATAATCAAAATGAGGAAGAAATTCAATGAATAAAATTCTATAGAATTGTAATTACGAGATGCAAATAAAAAAGGTTATTCAACATACGATACTTACATCCACAACATAATTCACCAATTTGATTTCCAGGTCTTCAAAATTAAACCACAATGACATGATTCATGAGAGGTTTTTCTTGTAGATTTAAAGCAAATGATTAACTTGCTATTTCTGGACATAGATGATCTTCACTTTGATTGCCGCTAATCTTCCTTCATTTACTGTGCTAATTGCTTTGTCTCTTCTGCTGGCTGTAAGGGACTTGCTTCTCTTTCTCTCCCCTTAATGTATTTGGATCACTGATTGTATTTGTTAGTTATATGAGGTAAATAAATAGGAATGCTATTTTTAGACCAATCTAGCACTGACCCATATGCTTCAATATATATCTCTTTTTCCTTTTGTACTTAGAATAAAATTTAGAAATTAACTTCATACACTCATATGGTAACTGGAATAATTTCAGGATCTCTTTTCTACTCCATTCACTGATTTGTTGAATTTCACTATTGCTAGCTTCTCTATTATCATTAACCCCTTGAGTGCAAATAGTCAAAGGTAATACTTTTGATTCCTCCAGGATAGGGCATATTGAATTCTTCAATAATGTCTAACACACTATTCTAAATTGAATCACACCAGTCATAGGATTCTTTGATCCATTCTTTAATGATGAAGAAGTTAGATTTTCTCTGATCTAATGATATTTGCATCATTCTTTTTGCTTCCTTGGAGTGTTTGCCAAAAACTTCAGAATTCTTTTTGTTTTACCACATGACAATTTTGTCAAATTGATCTAATATCACACTATCATCTTGCATCTGAACATCAACCTGATCTGTAAAGGATATCAAATCATGATAAAGATTATAAATTTTATTCATTTGATTGAAGAATTTCAACTCGACTTGCTTGAATTGATCATTAACAGCAATAGCCTGTTGTTTGAATACCTTTAATTCCATAGGTTCTTCAATCACTGAATCACTGTGCAATGGGAAATTCACACTGCGTGGATGCTTGCTCCCTCACTTGTGTGTCTCTCTTCATCCCATCGATCTCCTCTTATAATCTTTCGCTGGAGCGTCAACGACCATGATTAAATCCTCATCAACGATTAAGATCATCTTAAACTCGATCCATGTGAGTCTCTAGAGCATTCTTGATCATCCTCAATTAATTCCTTTTAATTAATCGATTTCCCCAAGTTAGACTTAGGAATTTTTTAATTATCGATCAATTAATGTAATTGAGTGGTCTCTAGCTGTTTTCTCCCGAAACCTTTTCTGGGTTTTGTAGATCTCACGTTCCTTAGTCTCATAGACACAAATCAAGACTAGAACACCTGTCCAATGGTACAAAACTAACACTCCCTCTTAGCAAGGAAGGTGTTCTCTCTTTCTCCACTATCATACCTTCCTGCATCTGGACAATCTTGCGTTGCTGATGCCTAACTGACTTCCTCCACTTCTCCAAGTTGACCAATCTTGTCACTGGAAATCACTGTGAAGAGAATGCTGCCCATCATGCTACTGCGCTAACTCTGATCTACTCACACTGTTGCTGCAACCTTTGCTCTGCTGCTGCAAATACTGCAATAATGAGTCTGATCTCCTCAGATCCTGAAGCGCTAGCTTCCATAGGGCTGCTCCCTCAAAAACTAGACTCCCTCTGAGTCTCGACGGGAAATCTCTCCGCTCACTCTTGGAAACTCGCACTATACTCCTTCAATGACACTGGACTGCGTAGCTCTGCGCTGGGAATTTGCTGTTGGAACTGCATCTGCAATTTGCACTGCCTGTGTCACTGCAATTGTCTCTCGATCATCTGACTGCAACTAGCTCTGCTATTGTCTATCTGACTGCATCCCGCTGACACTTTGATACTGCAACTAGCTCTGCAACTGTCTATAAAGCACCTAACTGCAACTAGCTCTGCTAACACTGAATCCTGTTATTGTGAAACTGTGGGCCCCTTCAACAAGGGTGATGGTCCTGCTGCAACAACTAGAATTGATCTAACTGATTATCTTGCTGCAACTGTGCAGAACCTTTCCCAATTTGATATGCATAGGTATCAAGCTTCTCCTCCACTTGGAGGTATTGCTGCTATCAATGCAAACTCCTCTAATTTGGTGGTTAATTCATCAATCTCTGTCGAAGCTACTCTCTGCTCCTGCTGCCCCTTCTTGTTCTTCTTTCTTTGAGGACACTGGGTGACATAGTGGCGATACTCACCACACTTGAAGCACTTGATCTTCGACAAATCTTTCTTCTTTCTCTCGCCTCCTCTTGAGCCTTGTCCTTGACTGGGACCCTTCTTTGCCTTTCCCTTGGTTGCAAGGTCTATGTTTTCCTCATCCTCCTCCTGCTTCTATCCCTTGTTGCTGTTGTTGGTAGTACCATTCACAAGGCTAAGTCTCTTCTCTTCCTGAGTGAAATCGCTCCACAAACGATCCCATTCAGGTAGCGTATCTCACCCAGAAATAACTTGGACGAAAGTATGCCACTCCTTGGTGAAACCGTTGAGAGTTGTCCTGACTAGCTGACTGTCTAATGGTTTTTCCCCAACTGCTGCAAACTCATCTTTGACATTCTGAATCCTAGTGAGGTAGGGTATAACACCTTCTTCGTTTTGCATCCTTGTGGTCCTCAACTTCTCCTTGAGAATCATCTTCCGATTGTGCGATGGATTCTCATACAATTTGACTACGACATCCCACACTTCCTTTGCTGTGTTTAATGTGGCAACATACGGAACGATATGATCTTGAACCTCGTCTAGGATCATCCTCATAGCTTTGGCCATTTCTTTCTTATATGTTGGTTGTTGTTGAGCATTTGTAGGTATGACATCAACATTCTTTGCATACTCCTTCAGACCATACTCATCTAATAGGAACGACATTCTAGCCTTCCATATGCCAAAGTTAGAGGCTCTATCAAGCCTATCTTGATCCTCGAGTCCTATTGTGGCCATCTTTGCTATACTCAAGTACTATGGAGACTAAACTTTCTCCTTCTTGCTCGACCTTTCTTCTGCTACTCGCACCCCTTTCTGGACTGCGTAGATTTGGTTCACTGTCCTTCAAAATTCCTTCTCCTACGTAGTGCTTGTTGATCATCTACTAGGAATCTCACACTAACTGGACTGGAAAGTTTGCTACGACCTCCTGCAACTGGAAATCACAGATCTCCTAAAAATTGGAAATTGGAAACCCTCTTCTTCTCTGTATGCTTTTCTCTTCCTGCCCTGCGCAGATCTACAACTGCTGCAAATCTTTGCGCCCAGATCTAATAGATCTGCTTTGCAAAACTGCTGATATGCTCACCATAATTACTTCCTAGTAATAACACTACTCGCGACCACAAATCTGGAGCAAGATCAAACTTTTCCTCCACTTTGATCTTGAAATCGATTCTGCTCCTTTGCAAATCGAACCCTTGGCTTGGCCTGCGTAGATTTAGAGAAAGTGCTTCAGATTTGCCACTGAAACTGCACAATCTCACTCCTTCCTACCTTTGAGCTTCAAATCTGATCAAGCACGCTTTGATACCATGTGAAAAATCCACAATTACAATCACCGGAAACTATTCTCCTAACTGATGCAGATTATTTGTATTCAATTAATTAATTAACAACAAATAACGAACAACTCACTACTGCAATCTTCACAATAAAATTAAATATGTTGCGGAAATAAATATGGAATTGATAAAATAGATGCACACAATTAACATAGTTATTTTGGACTAATGTCCCCGGAAAAACCTCGAAGGGAAAACGGTGCAACAGATGAGGGTTTATATTATTATGCAACAAATCTGAGAATTACAACTGCTGGCCACCTTGGATCAACTCCAAAAATTGTATCTGAGCTAGGAAAATTATTTTTCCCTCTCCCCAACTCAATCTAGCATTCACTAGGCAACTCGCACTTCCTGGCATATTCGCTCTAGCAATTAGGGAACTCGCATTACAGAACTCAACCTCTCGGTTGGGAAATTCAACCTTTCTTCCCCATCGCTGGAAACTGGAAAACCACTTGAGAATTCTTCCGAAGATTCTCTCTGCTACTCCCTCAATCACTGATCCTCCTCCATTGGCTCGAATTCTTCTATCACTATATCACTGTGCACTGGGAAATTTGCATTGCCTAGATGCTTGATCCCTCACTTGTGTGTCTCTCCTCATCCTATCGATCTGCGCTTCTAATCTCTCGCTGGAGCTTCAACAACCATGATTAAACCCTCATCAACGACTAAGATCATCTTAGACTCGATCCATGTGAGTCTCTAGAGCATTCTCGATCATCCTCAATTCATTCCTTTTAATTAATCGATTTCCCTAAGTTAGACTTGGGCATTTTTTAATAATCGATCAATTAATTTAATTGAGTTGTCTCTAGGTGTTTTCTCCCGAAACTTTTATGGGTTTTGGAGATCTCATATTCCTTTGTATCTTAGACACAAATCGAGAGTAGAACACTTGTTCAATGCTACAAAAGCTAACACAGAGGTGTGAGGCAAATAAGAGGGGGAGGGTTCTCTTTATAGCAAAGGATGATGTTTAGGGAGGAAATTTACCCATTTTTAATCAAAAGCAACCGACGAACCCTTGTAAAGTTTGCACGTGTGGGGTCCATGGCGGCTTGACCTATGCGACCAATTGAAATTGGGACCAACTGGTTTGAATTGGAGTAGTCTTTAGTGCGACTTTTTGAAGGCTTTTACAGTGAATTTTTATGGTGTAATTTCTCTAAATTCCGGTAGGAATTTATTGAAAAGAGAAGTTTGATTGCTAACTTTGCACAATCAAAGTTCCCTAGAGGTTTTTGAGGGTGTTGAATCCATATATAGAGTCAAAAAACCAGTTTAAATAACAAAAACCAAGATTTTACCTCAAAGCTTTTCATTGGATTCCGGCACCTGAAACTTCAAAAAGTCGCACTAAAGACAACTCCGTTTGAATTGGTTTAGTACCAAACCAGTATAGACTAGCCCACCAGCATGGGTTCCTCGTTGGTTTGTTTCCTTGTCTTGCCCAATTGGCTGGTTTGACTGGTTCAGGTTTGGATTGGGGGTTGTAAAACATTGGATTATATAGAGTTATTCAAAATGTGTTATAACTCATGACTAATTAGGTTTGAATAATTTATAGATTAGATGTCTAATTAAGTTCTATGTCATTCTCATCAAATATTTAATTAATAATCATATATTCTAACATTTGCTTGGCTCTTATTTGTTACACATTCTTATTTCATGATCGCTGACCTTTTATGTCACAAAGTTTAGGCATGTAACACAACAGACCAACTTCTCCCACCTTCTCAGTCCTGAACCAACCTACCTTAAAATAAGAGGAAAGTATTGATTTCAACCTATTTCATGCAAATAAATTTTGTTAGAATCTGATTATTGACTTATAATTGAACTTATTGTGGAGATGTGGAACTTGGGTTACTCCTAGCAGCCCCTCCACAATCTAAATTTGGACAAGATATTGGCTATAGTGAGCATCATTTGTCAACAATGTGCAAGTCTCCTATAAAACTGTTGCATATAAATTAAATGGATGGTAAACACCGATAGACATCAAAATACTTATCTCATGATTCATCTCACATTGCTCAGATTAAAAAAAATCATACATTATTATTATTTTTTGTAAATCAAGGTCTTCTATTAACTCAAAAAGTTAAATTTTGAAATGTACATTCTCAAAATCCTGTTGGCCTCACCCCTACCGGATTTATTGGCCAATGGATAAAGACCCATATACTTAGACAACTTACAGAAGGCAGAAGACAACTGTAGATTTCATGGCCATAAGTGCCAAAATACATACATGACAGGAAAAATACCCACAAACATCACTAATCAGTTGACTTGACTTGAGTAGGATGATCAGGACCTGACCCTGGAGACGGGGGTGGTTTGAAATCGCAGCGAACATGGCCCTTCATGTGAACCAACGTTGCTTCCAATCTTTCTAATTTGTCATTAGTGCGACGTTGCCCACGCCACAGACTCACCATTCTATCATGCAACTGCCATTGGTTATGCTGAATATGGTTAAGGACATTCAAAATTTTTGCTTGATCCTCCTGGTGAATTCAATTAAGCTGTTCCAATTTTGAAAGTAGAGTCTGAACCAACTGATCAAGAGCAATCTGAGTTTGGGGTTCAATCGATACCTTAGATGTTGGCTTTGTTGAGGAGGGGTTTGAAGGTCCCTTTCGCCCTCTGGAGCCTCGTCGAGAGGTGGACCTCCACCCTCCTAAATTATGTCAACCACTGCGCCGAAGAAGGGGCATACTAACAAAAGACAACACCAAAAAAATATATCACCCCCGACTCCACCAAAGACTGCAGAAAGAGCCACTGAACCACCCAGAGACCAACCAAGAGAGACAGGTGAATCCTTCCATGCCGAGCCACAAATCCTCGACCTCGTAAAACAACTCCCCCACTACAATCAAGGCACAAGAAACCACCAGAGGAGATGGCAAGGGAGCGAGCAAAGAAAACAGACGACCGAGTAACTCGAGGACTATGGCAAAAAGACTCGTTAATGCCCAAACCAGAGCCTCCTGGGCAATTGTCCATTGAGCGCCAGAGCGAGTGCACACCCAATCTGGAGCCTCCTACACCCCAAATAAACCACAAAAGGTGAGAAACAATGGCAATTACGAATAAAGGCTCGACCCTACACTAATTATCCACTAGATCAAAATCAAACGAATAGGAAAGACTAGGAAGCAACTCAAGAACCATACAAACTTGAATTTGACATGATTAACCCACAAAAGAACACGCAGGCGCTTAGAGGCCCTAGGATAAAAGAGGTACCATCTTGCACACTCTGGGAAGACTCAAGTTGGCGAACCAAAGCAAAGGAGTATCCACCAAGCTCCCAAGACATGAAGATCCTCTGATAACCAACTCCAGAAAGGATGAGTGGAGCTCTACCTAGCGTGTCCGATACTGTTCACAGAGATTCAATGCCTCCCCATTGCCGAGAGCCACATCCTACGTGATGCAAAGTCCTCCTATGATTTCTACGCCAAGCTTGAGACACCAAACCTAGGAATAGAGAAACTTGACACTGCTCTCCTCCTTTGCAATAACCATTGAAACGGGCTGCCTAAGGTGCAGTAAATGCCACCCAATGCTGCCCACCTTGCTCACAAGCTCTTGCATGAGTGAGCCTTGCCATGCCATCAAGTCTGAAAATCAACCGTGGGGCAAAGCTCGAGACACTAAACCCAGGAATAGAGAAACTTGACATTGCTGTCCTCCATTGCAATAACCATTGAAGCTCGTTGCCTAAGGTGCAGTAAATGCCACCTAGTGCTGCCCACCTTACTCACAAGCTCCTGCATGAGCGAGCCTTGCCATGTCATCAAGTCTGAAAATCAACCGTGGGGCCTGGAGGGTGGCATACCACTCCACTATGCACCATTTCCCGAGAAGTTGACACCCTCATTGGGGAATTTTAAATTATTATTATTATTGTTAATTATAAAAATAATTAATATATGAGTTAAACATATATTAAAAAAACATGTAACAAGATTCTTAACCATGGAGATTCACCCCCACTTTACCATAGAAATTTTTAATTTGTAAATAGGCTTTGTAACAATACCATGGCTTATTAATAGCACATGCCCTAAAAACCAAAACTTATGTTCATATGACACATGTTTATTTGACATTTTTTTAATTAATCATTTTAATTAAAAGAGCAAAAATGGTATAACTACTTTTGAGATAAATCTCAACCTTTGATCAGTAACTATACTCTAGAAATTAAAATATTCTAGATATTCTGTGGAGGTTAAATCCTTAACATCCACCTAATAATTATTGATAAATAAAATTCTGGAAGCCCTATTCTAAAATAGACATGCCTATCAGTGTAACAAGAGGAAGGCCTTTTGTGAGAGTCTATTTTCTCCCAGTGGGATCTGGTTCTGATGATTATAATTGGATTTATTGTGGAATCAACTAGCTAAGTAAATACAGGCTACCATGAGTAGCCACATCTCATTTCCTTTGTAGCAAGTGGTCCTTTATTTTGCTAGTAGCTTTGTATCCGGTTATACCATGGGTCTTTGCGTGGCTGAACTTACAACATCAGCTCAAGGGGGGTGTGTGTTTGCCATGGTTGAAGCGTGCAAATTTAACATTTAAGGACATGTCTATTTAATAGCGTTGATTCTTGATGAAGAGAGGCGCGATGGCTCCTAGGGTTTCTGTGTACAGTTTCTTGGCTGCCTCCTCTCCACAGTCGCTCTTGTCCAGCTCTGCCGGTTTCAGAACCTTGGCTCCTTTGTTCCAGCGGCAGCTTCCTTTTGACACACGAGATCTGGCTCTCGGCGGTTTTCAAGCCCCCTTGTTTTCTCTCTTTCAGCTACTGACCTCAACGCAATATGTAGCGCTCTGCAGTTTGAGCCAGTCACGGCCGCCAAAGCTCTATGGCCGTCTAGTTGCGCGGCGGCTCGACGGTGCTGCCTGGCCATCACTTTATTTGGCCGCCGGCTCATTGCTCTCTGCTCCATTTCTCGTAGATTCCTTCCCTCTGCTACCTCCGCCTTGTGCGTCTGCATGCAGAATCTGTATAGCCCGGATCTGGTGCTAGACCTGAAGCCCTGCGAATTCACTATATCAGCTCCGATTTTTAACTCTGGCACTCGGGATCCTTCTCGTCTCAAGCCAACGATTTTTCAGATTCAAATAATTCTTCTGACATGCAATACACTGCTCCTTTGGGTCCAACCCTCTTTTTCAGTGCGTCAGCTCTCAAAGATCCTTGAACAGAGGCTGGGGATCCCTTCCTTCCTTTTGCGGCTCCTCTCTGCAGGTAAGTAGCTTGATAATAATCTACCTCTTTCCTTTTACAATATAGAAAGAAATGCCACGGTGTTCTTATCACTTCGGCTGAGGGGAGGTGCCGTCGGGCAATCCTCTGCCTCCAAAGGTTTTTCATTCAAAGAAGCTGTCAAGGCGCATACCTCTATTCCTTCTGTCTCCACTCCGGAGGCGCCCAAGCCTTTCTTGGTGGACAAATGGAGGAAGTGCCTTCAGTAGAAATAGCCCACCCAGACATGGCTAATCAACTCCAACTCTATGAAGACACTACCCTTATTTGCAGATTCAATGGTCTCTGGCCGCGTTCAGAAGACCTTTATGGTTGGGTTCACTCCACTTGGACCACTCAATGCAAGATCATCTTCTACTCCAAAGGCTTCTTCATAGTTCTTCTACCTGATAGCAAGGATTACAAAAAAGCACTCACAGGTGGTCCTTGGTTCTGGGGGAAGGCTGGTCTCTTCCTAACCCCTTGGTTCCCAGACTTTGATCCCTCCACAACAGTCATCACCAAACTCCCGATCTGGGTTCGGCTTCTTAACCTGCCTGCTCACCTTTGGCATCACGCGGTCTTCGAAGCCATTGGTAATTCTCTGGGTCGCTTTCTCGCCACAGATCCCTCAAGAGGCCTGAAGGGTCTCTACACCTTCGGCAGAATTTGTGCCAAGATTGATATCAACAAAGGATTACCTGACCAAATCATTCTTAAAGTCGGGGATTTCTCTTGGTCTCAATCTTTGGACTTTGAAAACACTGCTTTCCGATGCCGGCACTGCCATCAAACTGGACATCTTCAGAACTCTTGTGCTCAGTTTCTTGCCCATCAGAAATTAGGTATTTGCAAACCAAAAGATAAAAGCTGGAAACCCTTTGACCCTCCCCCCTTGGAGGACTTTGATTCCACTAGCTCTGAAGATGAAGAAAGTGATTCGGACGATGAGATTGCTACTCAGCAACAGCCTCATCCCTCTGCTGCCCCTGAGAAGCCCCCTGTCTCTTCGGTGGTTCATAAGCGCGCACATGTGTCCAACTCTTCCGACTCGGACAAAGATGCTCCTCATGGGAGCAGCAATAATCTGCAAGTGGTCTCTATCGCTCCGGCCCCTGGCGGCTGGGTTAAAGTTACCAAGAAAGGGAAAAAGGTTTGCCTTGAGCCCTCTAACCACTCGGGTTAGGGCCCTGCGTCTTTTCTTCCTGGCAGCTCCTGCTCCTCTTTGTTAGTTTGGCGGCTCCGCAGCCTGTTCTGTTTCTACCGTGAGCTCGCGGACTTCTTGTCTGCAGCCTCTGCCTCTGGCTGGTTTGTTGCTCTCAGTCATCAGTAGCTCTTCTAGCCCTGTTTGGCTCGGCATTGTTTCGTTAGTTTGTTTAAGTTGGCTCCTCTGGTTATGTCTGGGGAACACGGTTTTCTGTTGGTTCTGTTACCAGCTTAACGTTCTGTAACTCTATGTACTTTATTTGCCTTTCAATACAACTGCTGAATTACAAAAAAATAAAAAAAATAGCGTTGATTTTAGAGGATGATCTTTCTTATAGCTTGATGCAGTCTTAGATGTGTTTTTACCAGTTTGTACTGGGGAATACTTCACACCAAACCCTTTTACAGCAATGCTCTAGAGTTGGAAATTGAACATTAATGTAAAAGTTAAGGTTTGGAAAGCGTCATTGGATTCATCTGCTTTGATGAAGATATTGTTTTGGATCCCTGTGATGTCCAAAATTTTGATATTAATGGTTAAACCTCCAGCTTTAATGCATTATTATATCAACTGCCATAATCTTACTCTTTGGATCATCCCTTTGGATAATTATGTTCTGTAGGAACTAATTGATTCCATAAACCTTGATATCAATTGTCAATTTCCAGCTTTAATCCATAGAATCAACTACCATAAGTTTACTTCGGTCAGTGTATTCTCATTAATAAGTTATTACTGATCAAGTTTTTCTATTCTCTTGTGTGGTCCATTAAGAAGAAAAATAACCATTCTGTATTGTTGACTTGATCTTCTCAACCGCGGTTCCAATGGTATTTTTTCGGTGTATTTAGATTTAGAAAGCAGCAGGAAAGTATACACCAGAAAATATGTCAAGCACAACTTACATATCACTATGTCCATAACAATACTAAAACAATCTATCTTAACAGGTTTTATATTTAGGACACGATAGATAATAGAAAGTAGTGCATGCTTGTATTTTTGTAGGAATGTTGTGTCTGCCTAAAAGCTGTGATTGTGTCACTACATGCACAATTATACAAAATGCTTAGCAATTTGCAACCTTGATTTTACAGGTATTAAAGTGGGAGGATGTGGAGGTGCCAGAGCCTGGAGCGGGGGAAATACTTGTTAAACATAAAGCTATTGGCGTGAATTTTATTGATATATATTTCCGCAAAGGGGTTTACAAAGCTGAAAAGCTACCTTTCATTCCTGGTATGCATTTTAAATTTCTGCTTGCAAGCAAAACATGTTGTTCCTTCCACAAGTCATTTCAATAATTTTTAGATCAAATCATATATGTTTATTGAAATTTTGCCTTCGTGTACACACATATGGGCTTAGATATATATAAGCCTTGTGCAATGAGTTCTATCACCTCCCAAATTCTGACTTATATGTGTCAAATTCTCAAGCACAAAATGAAAACCTAATGGAAACTTAGAGGGGATACCCACTGTCACCTTGGTAACTCCTCTCACTTTAGGTTGGCTCTTCTCCAACACAAGGGGGGTATCACTTTGTAAGATTGCTAAGGTATCCAAAGTTGTGACTATACCCATCTGCCGTTGGCCTCCCAAGCATGTTCAAGCATGTTCATAGCAAGTAACTTCTAACCTCAACAACAACAATTAGGAATGTTAACAAGCTTCACATATGAACAGAGAGAACCCTTGAACTTTCCATTATGTCTTCCAAAAGAGATATACGAGGAGGCTCCAAGAGGAGAGACTCCTCACAAATCCAACCATCAGTACTAATGGAGAACGCTGTACATTTTATAGGCTTGTAGCTTCATCTCCTCTTACAATAAAATATGATTTATTTTCCTAGATCAACTAATTTCTCCAAGGAGAACAATAGAATAATTCTCTCACATAACCAACTCTAAAAGTCAAACAAATGATTAAATAATAGGAGTGGTCATGTCATGTTACTCCTCTAATGCTTCCAGGCTCAAACAATCTGCTCACTTATGAGCCCTCTAGGTCACTCATCAAACAGTTAAATAGTGATGTCATTCTTCTCCACTGCCTTAAACAACAAAGGGAGGATCTTTACCTTCTTTTCTCAATAGTGCCTTTGGGAGGTTTCTCTAAAAGATATTGCTAAATCAATTCTTATTACCCAACATCAGGTTTATAAATCCAAGGGTTTATTGATTTTCTTTAGAATAAGAGATTAAAAGACAAGTAAGATTGAGTACATTGTTCTTTGGGCAAAATGGAGTCAAAGCTTTACTTGATGAAGAAGCTCACAATGCAAATGAGAAATCAGTAAGTTACCTTATACTTGAACATTACCAATTAAATCAACCATGTTGATACAAGTAGTTGTATTATAAGCTCGTTAAGATACTTTTCCATAATAAATTCGTAACCAAGCAGCATATAATGCAACAAATAAAGCAGAGAGAACAAAAGCAGTCATTAAATAAGAATGAACAGCAGCCTTAATCTTAGTTAACAATGTTGATTACATCAAGGGATAAAAGTGTTGATTTTTCATAAGAGAATGTGATCTTCTAATATGATAATTGCTTTCCAACGATTTCTTAACTTATGTCACATACATCATTAAATGATTATACATGGAAAATTTCAACAATAATGCAATAATGACAGTAGGATCATAAAGAGACAGCCAAGCACAAAAGAGACACAAATTTACCTTGGCAAGACCCAAACTCGGGAAAAGCCTAATAATCTTTTCTTAGGAGAAATTGTTCAATTCAGCAAAGGTACAATTTGATCTTTCTGGTCGAAATTGGTCAAACAGACCACAGAAATCATACAGGCCAAACCTGGTCAAACAGACCAAAAATTCGGCCTTCCTGCTGCTGCCCAGAATTTGGTCAACCCTAGTCAACAGGGCTGAAATTTGGCCTCCTGCAGCTGCCTCAGAATATTGGTCAACTTGTGGTCAAACTTCCCAGAAACATCTCGGTCAACCGGCAGTCAAATTGCCCAGGAATAGGCTGAAATTTGGCCTCCTGAAGCTGCCCCAAAACTCGGTCAAACTGCTCAGAATCTCAGTCAAACTCTGCCCAGATATTCTGTTGACTCTGCCTAGAAATACTTAGGTTGATGCTGTCAATGCTGGTCTAACTAGGCTGTTTCAGAAACTCATCTACCTCAGAAATACTTCTCCTTAACTCACGTCTGAACAGAAGAATAGATGAATAGATGATCTGTTGATCCGAATTGTTCTCCAAGTGCTGAGGTGGAGTTGGTGTTTATAGTGTTTATAAGGTGCCCAAGGGGCATGTCTCTTTGTGCTGAGCCGACCTATATTTGGGACCTGACTCGACCAATTTAAATTCAAATTTTAAATTTAATTTCCCTCCTTTTCACGGACTGACTTGAATACGAACCACAACTGCCAAAAGTCAACACTCCCTCTTACTAGGGAGGTATTCACTCTGACTTCCTCAAATATCGTCTTTGCTAAACAATTTCTCCATCCCAAGAAAAGATTGAATGAGCTTGCTATGTTAATGTATCAATCCACTTCATGTTCTATACTAGAACCATGTGGAAAGCATTCTGCACCGACATCATGCAAAGGAACTAGTTATCTACTAGTCAAATCTCCTCAGTGAATAGATTTAGTCACCCACTAGCCAAAACCCTTTGGCGATATGGACAAAACCTTCTGACTGGGGTCAGCAAGACTAATCCTGGCCCTTGGGTTATCAACTCAACAAGTCATCATTTGGAGCAAAGTCAATACCTTTGACCGAAAAAATGGTGAAACCCTGGGCCAATTACCATTCCTGCATGCCAATTGAATGGTAAAACACTTGCCTGATGCTAAAGGCACTCACTCTACCTACTAGCCAAATACGTCTTGGCAATATGGTCAAAACCTTCTGATTGGGGGAGCCCTTCGTGCCTTGATGCTCTCTGGGCCATTCTCCCTAGCCACATTACATGGCCCCTGGTCAATACCCTTGACCTATCAATATCCTGATCTAGAGAGAATGCTTGCCCTTGATGCTACAACATCAACACTCCTTCTAACCGAGGGAAACATTCTCAACCACACCAAGCTTGTACTTGAAGTAAACAAACTTCATTCCGGGACAGAGTCTTTGTGAGAATTTCAACAACTTGCTCGTTTGTAGAAATGTATTGGAGCCATACTGCTCCCTTCTGGACCATGCCTCGGTACTTGATTTGAATGTGCTTCGACCTGTCATTACGGTCATCTCCAACTCTTGAACAAACAATCTCACGAGTAGCTTCTGAAACAACACTGCTTCACAACTCGCTAAACTAGACGCAATATACTTATCCTATGCAACGCTGAGTGCGCTGTTCTCTTTATGTATTCAACACTCCCTTCCTAATCTGAATATGTATATCCCTGCAATTGTACTTCATCATTTGAGATATATTTCAATCCATATCCAACTATACCATGCTAGTAACACAACACACGTTGTGCCGCATGCCTCAGCTCGACCATAAATTGGTTGACTTCCTTCATTGGATCCATCACTGCAACTGCTTTCTGGTTACCCTGACTAGGTGCTCCCCTTGAAATAGATCCTCTTGGCTGCTCCCTCTTCCACTGCTGCCTCCTAGTCTCTGAATCATATCTGCTGTCTGGTATGGTCCATTCATAGAAGGCATACTTCTCTTAGGGACCTTCCGATCTCTGATCATCTAATCTAGCAATCTTGCGGTCCATCATCTGAAGGATCTCAAATTTCAATAATATACTTTCCTTGACCAAGGATGTAATGCATCAAATCTTCAGATTATTCATCTCGAACTCAGAGGTCAACTCCCTCTGACATTGAAGCATGGCTTGACTCTTCCCTCTATCACGTAAGTAAATCCTCTTGCCATTGTTGCTCCCTTTGTCACGTGAGTCCTTTTTCACTTGTCAGAAACAAGTCATATAATAACAAGATCAACCAAGACTCAACATACATCCATCAATATTAGGAATTTGGCTTCTGTGATCCATAGAAATTCTTCCTATTCTAGTCAAACTAGCCGTTTTTCCAACGGCTAGTTGGAGATGTCCAGATCTACTTAAACTGGTTTCCTGATCAGATTTCTCATCTTGTCCTGATGATGAACCACACTGGCTGGTTCGAAACGCGTCGACAAAAATTTCTTTTATGTGATTTTCACCGAAAATTATTACATACATCCATCAATTCGAGAATACCATACTCGAGGTCCGTACTAAGATTTCCTTTAGACTACAGACATGAGACTCTTTCTCATGTACCTCAAAGCTCTGAGGTTGTTCTATGTACATTTCTTCCTCAATTACTCCATTGAGGAAAGCGATCTTTACATCTATCTGATGTAACCTCCAATCCATAACAAAAGCAATAGAAATAATAATTTTAATAGAAGTGTATCTGGCAATTGGAGTAAATGTCTCCTCATAGTCCTCTCCCTCTTTTTGGGAGAACCCTAATGAATCTCTGTTGTACTTCTTTATGCTGCATGCTTGATTTTGTAAATTCACTTGGAAGTCATCATTGACTTTCCTTTAGGTCTCGACACAATTTTTTCCATCATGACATCCTTCAAACTTGCTAGCCTGCTTGCTCCCTCTGAACTAGGAGCTCTACCGGTCATCTGGCACGGTTCTAGATGTCAGTACAATGTCTCCCTCTTGAACATAAATAACTCTCACTGAGTTTATGCTTGATCCTAGGAGAATCCTTTTTTCACAAACTTTGCTTCGTTCTTTCCGATCCTTCCATCTGCTGCCAGAGCTTGGAAGCCTTCACGATGTACTTGAAAACCTCATTAGGAGGCCATGGAAGAATGATTATAACCAAGCAAAATATACAAAGATAAGAGGATGACGAAAAATGAAGTAATAGTAATCACTAAAAATATATGGAGTACTTATCTTTTGATTAGAGGATTGTAGGGAATTGTCAACTCCCTCTTAATCCATTTCTTCTTGCAGAAATCATTGAAATCCATCTGCAATGCTCATCCTCATCCTCATCATTAACTGCATGTTACCTTCCTTTCTTTCCTAGGGTTTTTTTCATTCAACGGATTCATCAATTTTCAGCACTTTAGGTATAGCTCTACGGTTTTATACACAAACCCTAGGACTCTAAAAAATCACATCCTTTAAGTATTTTCTAGGGTTTACAAACCCTAAGACTTTCAAATTTCATTGACACCCTTTGCAAGTCCAACAAACTTGTACATTATCCTATGAATCACATCACTGGAATTTATTGCTTTATAGGTGAAGAAACCTTTCTCCTCAGCTCCCTCTGGCTCTGGAGTACCTTCCTCAACAACTTCAAATGATTGACCACTGAGCATTATGAATGCATTGTGGATATAAGTCTACACAGGTTGTCCTTCTACCCAAATGCTCAGATAGGGACTTCATCCTTTCAGCATCAATCAATAAATTGTTAATCTTCCTTGTCCCAACTCTACCAACCTTCCAAATCTAGGTCTTGGTCATACTTTCTTTAGATCAGTTCAGTTTTATACTTCACAAATACGTGCTCTTACAGCAGAACAACTTCCTCAGATGTTCCTTAACCCTGACCTGAACTGACCTCCCAGTTCCCCCAATATAGATTTATCTTCAAGGACATTGATACAATAAACCCCTTTCTAAAATAAGAGACTTTAGGGTTCTTAACCAACTCAGATTATTTAATGAACTTCACAATTGCCAAAATCTTGTGTCAGGGACTTCAAATTTACTATGGTTCAATACCACTGTTTCTAAAAACTTCAAACAATTTAATTTCATCTGGTATCACTTTCAAATTTCAATCATGGATTTTAGCTATAAGCCTATATGTATTGTAACATTGAAAGGAACATAATGAAAAATCAATCTGGTAGTCCCGGTTTTGGGATCCAAAGGAAACTGATCTGGAAAAAAGAAAAAAAAAACTGAAATTTGTGTTGTCCACATCTTTGACAATGTCTTCACTAGCATCCTGAGGCACTTCAGACTTTTGTTCTCTAAGGTCTCAGGCCTTTCAGCCTGCGGCCTAGCCTTAGGTAGGCTGCGACCCTTTTCACAATTCTCTGTCCACATCACAGGGATTTTCGGTCCTCTTTTCTTCTCTGACCTGAGGCCTTTCAGCCCTGATCTAGGGCTTTGACCCTCCTCCAAACCTGGTCCAGACACAAACAGAGTTTGACCCTTATTGAACAAGACAGAAATACTTGGCAGACAGAGATATAAACTTGAAAACCTCTCCTTCATGGCTTAATTAGTTAGACCTCTTTATCTAGGGCATTTACTCTTCCACAATCCAAACTTAGTTCCCCTTCTAGGCCATTCCTAGCTTATCTCTCGTCTTAGGGCTGCTCTTTAACAAGTTGGCTTCTTCAAGTCTCTTTAATGGTTGCTCTTTCAACTAGGCTCTTATACCATGTTGATTTTTTATAAGAGAATGTGATCTTCTAATCTGATAATTACTTACCGATGATTTCTTAAGTTATGTCACATACATCATTAAGCAAATATACATAGAAAATCTCAACAATAATGCAATAATGACACCAGAATCATAAAAAGACAGCCAAGCACAAATGAGACACAAATTTACCTTGGAAAGAACCCAAAAATCTTTGCTTAGGATAAATTGTTCATTTCAACAAAAGTACAATTTGATCTTTTCAATCAAAATCGGTTAAACATACCACAAAAATCATACAATTCAAACTTGGTCAAACATACCAAAAATTCAGCCTTCCTGCTGCTGCCCAGTATTCGGTCAATCCTTGTCAATAGGGTTGAAATTCGGCCTCCTGCAGCTACCTCAGAATCTCGGTCAACCTGTGGTCAAACTCCCCAAAAACATCTCAGTCAACCTACGGTCAAACTGCCTAGGAATATGCCGAAATTCAGCCTCCTGAAGCTGCCCAGAAACTCGGATAAACTACCCCAAATCTTAGTCAAACTCTGCCCATAAATTCAATTAACTCTTCCTAGAAATACTTAGGTGAGCGCTGGTCAATGCAGGTTCTTTTAGAAACTTATCTTGCTCATAAACCCTTCTTCTTAACTTGCACGTGTGAACAAAAGAATAGGTGATCTGTTGATCTGAATTGTTCTCAAAGTGATGAGGTCGAGTTGGTATTTATAGTTATGAGGTGCCGAAGGGGCACGTCTCTTTGTGCTGGGCCGACCTATACTTGGGAGCTGACTTGACCAACTTAAATTCAAATTTTAAATTTAATTTCCCTCATTTTCATGGGTCGACTTGAATATCGACCACAACTACCAAAGATCAACAAAAAGGGGTTGAATGCCTCTCAAAAATTTCCTTTTCTAACATCAAAGCAGTCCACCAAAACATGCATGAATGTATTTGACAATAGAGATATACCGACAAAATTTGATGTGGCAACTCAAGCATCAACTGATTGCAAAATAGAGATATGCCAACAGAATTTGACGTGGCAGCTCAAGCATCAATATAATCTATACCCCAGCAGAGGATAACATACTTCACTAAAGTTTTTCCTCCTTTTAACCCATGATTTACAATTCCTTGGCTTTCGAAGGGGGATTTCTGTTGAAAATGTAACTAGTTTCGGTATTCATAGTTGTTGTACTCATTTCAATAGGTATCCTATGTAACGAACAAAAAAAGAAAATAAAATGTTATTATTTTAAAGGCATGGGTTTCATGTTCATTATTGATCGTCTTCTAGGTAAAAATATGTTCTTCATGCTTCTAGGGTTTGTTAGGTCTTAGGATTTATTGTCATGAGTCAAAGGAGTCAACATCATGTTTATAAGACCCTTTTGGGCAAAATGTAATTGGAAAAAGAATTTATTTTGTGTCTAGAAAGTCTTGAAAACTCCAAAAGTACAAGTTGGCCTAAAGGTTGGAATTCGACCCCTTGGAAAGACTATATAAAGGAGCAATTCGACCTCATTTGGCATCTACTCACTCACATGTTCGATCTCAAGAAGGAAGTTCTATCTGTAGCTGGGAAGTAGAAGAAGAAGAGAGTGAAGATCTAGAAGAAGAAAGGAAGGAAAAAAATCTTGTTTTTGGGCTCAATCTCTCTCACACATGCGAAGGATTAGGGTTTCTGCAGCTTCCAAGAAAGGCCAAAATTGTAGGAATGTGTTGTAGTAAGACGAAGTGAAGTATCATGTTGCTAGGAGGAGGAATACTCTATTTTGACCTTCTTGACCTTGAGAGGAACTGTCTTGCTCTAGGAAGGTCTCAAGAGGACACTGAACTAGGGTTTCTACAGTTGCAACAAGGGCCGAAGTTGCACGATGAGTTTCAGTATTGAATATGGTAGGTCGAAATTGAAGGTTGAAGCTAGTTGGTGCATAATTAAGGAAAGACTTGTTGAAGGGCTGACTTGGTACTTGGAGGAGGACTTGGTCTAGGGTTTCTTTGTGTTTCATTTAAAGAAGATTCTATAAGATGAGAAGAGTTTTCCGGGTTTTCCCCTTGGAGGGGTTTTGCCTTGGTTGAGAGCCTAATTTCTGTGTCTTGTGTTGTTATTGTTTCTGTTCTTGATATTTGTTTGATGAAGAAGATCTAATAAAGTAGCACAAAATGAATAGTAAAGTTCACAAGCAAATATTAAGGTTAAGGAAAATTGGAATTAATAACTGCCACTTTGAATTTTCCAACAATTTTTATCCAGTCGTTCTTATTTGCAAGTGATGAATGCTTCTCCTTTTATTGTTCTTCTCCCTTAATTAATTTGCAATAGAATCTCATTGAGAATATTGAGAATTTGGAGGGCTAGTGATTTATACAAATTCTCTTCTTGATAATTACTTGTGAGGTCACTTGAGTTACTTATGTCTTTCCTTCGTTAGCTTATTTAATCTTTCATCAAGTCAATTATCAGAATACACGAGACACAAGAATTAGGCTCCTAGAGCCAGGTCAAAACCTCTCCCTCTTGGAGAGGAAAACTCACGAGAAATTCTTCTTATAGATTTTCAGATGACAAGTACCATGACCAAGAATTAGACCCTTGACCTATATATGCATCCAAGACCTTGACCTTTCTTCTTTGATGTCCTTCAATGCCGATCCTTCTTCTCTTCATCAAGTTGCACTGTTCTGCACCATCACTTCCTTTGAACCTTCAGTTGCTTGAGATATATAAGCTGTAGTTAGGAAAGTAAATCTTAGATTTATTTTCCTTCTTTCTTCCACTTTCCGACTGCTTCTTCTCTTTGCAGACCAATGTCCCAACTTTACATGAACTAGAGTTGAATACCAATATCACCCTTTACCAACAGCTTCACTTTAGAATAGTCTGCAAACCATCTTTGGATAGATCCGCACTTTAATACTGCTCTTACACTTGGACAGATTTGCACTTCAGGATGATATCATGCTCATGCTCATGCACTTGGACAGATCCACACTTCAAGATGATCTCATGCTCATGCTCGTGCACTTGGACAGATCCGCACTTCAGGATGATCTCATGCTCATGCTCATGCACTTGGACAGATCCGCACTTCAGGATTAGGCTGTAGCTGCTTAAGGATAATCCGCACTTCTGAATCAGTAAGCTGCAACACCTAATGATACTCAGATAGCACAACGATATATGTAATTTAACCAGTCCTGAAACCCTTCAAAATCCGCACTAAGACTCATCCAATAAATCCGCACAGCAACTCATAGATGATCGAAAATCTTGTGTTCAAATGACCGCAAAATAGAGGTATATATAGAGGTAATTACGCTGTTTTTAGGCCGAACTGCTAGTTAGCTTGTAGGCCGACTTGTCCAGTTGATGAAGGCCGACTTTAACACATCAATGTAGCTTCTCTTCCAATGTAGATATGAGGGCTGACATAAGCTCTTCTTCCATGGATTCTTGGACAAGATCTTGGAGCATTTAGACTAGATTCTTCATACATTTGACACCTAATTATTATTTATTCCTAGAAGACAAGAATCTAATAGACATCAAGAAGAAGTCTATTTAACCTATAATAAAATCTTGCTCATGAAACCCATGAAGCAAGTACAACAAATATACATTTTATTATCATTGTCTTCTTCTTTACATAAATTCATAATTACATAGTCAATATGAAGACCGATCCTAGTTACACTTTTTCAACACTCCCTCTTAACTAGGGAGGTATTCATATAGGTACATGGTCACTTTCAAACTGAAGAATCTCATAAGAAGAATCGGATTGGTAATCACATCTGTATAACATCGTATCAACCAACATTGTCTTAGTGCAAGGCCTTGACTAACAACCCCATCTCTCAACGAGACAATGGGCTATAATGCTGGCGAGACACATGACTTATAGACACACATTGTCTCTCCAAGGTACATACTCTACCTAGGTATTCCCATTGTATGACATTCTTGGACTATTCTTCTCTTGGGTAGCCAGCCCTCAAAGAATATCGGTCCTCGACTACTCTTATATTGAATGCCCTATCTCATTCTCAAAGAGTATCGAATGCTAGATGATTACCCAATCCTCCATTCCGTCTTCTGTTAGTCCTGGTATAGTGCATGACACATGTATTAGAGAATCACATACGTCACTCCCTCTTAACTCAGGAAGGACATACTTCAAGTTTCTTCCAAGTAAGAAACTTACCACTAGGCTCCCTCTCAATCAGGGTCCTGTAGCAGCAATGGTGAGACACCCAGCTGCTCATGAAGAATTCCTCCCCTCGATGTCATGGATTTCGATATTGAGGAATCTTCAACCTTTAGCTTCATAGGGCACATATCACCCATCACTTTCAGTCACGAGTCATGTCAACCATCAGAAAGTGATTCATCAGTCTTTCTCATCTGGTCCACCTTTATTCCATGCTGCTTTGCTTCGAATCATTTCCAAGGATCATACATCCTTTCTCATGATTAGTAGCCCTGCACAAACTCATCCAGATAAGCATATACATATGAATTTTTAAAACAAAAGTTACTTCAGTGATGATCTTTCACCATGACATCTTCCTATAGGCATCGACATCCTTTATTCAGATTGACACATGTCCTAATGATATCTTTTGTCAAGGGTCTTCTTCTTTACCAGACTTCTGTAAGAGTCTACATATCCTCCCAGGAGATCTCCTAGTCACATCTTCTTGGCTTCCAGATGATAACTGTCTCTTGACATGGTTGCATTTCATGATCTCTTCCTTTCTGCACATTCTTCATTCCCAAGAACATACAAAATTTCCAGTTCCTAATTCATATACAACTACCTCATATTCCATGAGGATATATTATTTTGATTTCATCTGTCGGTGCACTATGAGAGATTCTTCTCCATAGATCATACTTATAAATATAGAAGTTCATTACCTACAGGCTACAACCATATGACATGACTTCACAACATCCAGTGTCATCATATAAATATATATACATCTCATGCCTTTTTCATTTAAGTCATCCTGTAGCAGTTTTACTAGAATGAAGAGCTTCATTCCCTTGGCCTGCTCCATCAATATGTCATCACATCCCAGAATTCTTTAGTACGGAATTCTTGATGAAACCATTCTGCTTTCTTTCTAATCAGTGAATTCATAGAGAGATCCATTAAAAAATGTCAGCACCATTTTTCATGATGACCCTTGATCTTGATGACTGCCTTCCATCAATATTGTTATCAGAGAGGTATTCTAGGAGTTGTTTTACCAAGAGCTCCTACCATGCTTCGATCATGATGCTATACTGCTTCCTATCATACAACCAATAGAAATCACTTAAAGGAGAAGATGATCTCAATCATAGTAGAGATCTCTCACTTGTTCTTTCTTAGATTTCTTTGCATCAGGTTCTTCCCTCATATCTGAGAGATGGGCTTCTTCCCTTTTCCTTTTGTCCTTGTCAGATTTTAGGACAATCTCTTTTATAATGCCCAAGTTCATTACATCTAAAGCATCGTACTTTGTCCATATTCCTTCTTTTATTTTGAGGACCAAATTTTCCGAATCTTCCTTTCTTCCTGTATGTGGCTGCAAAGCCTTGATTCTCTTCACTTGGTCCTGTATCAGCTTTGGCTTTCAATCTTGTTTCCTCTATTTCACATAGAGACCATAAATCTTGGAATGGTGTGGCTTCTTTCTTCCCGTATAAACTTGAAGTGAAGTTTCCCCATTCTTCTGGTAGAGCATTCAACACTACTGTAGTCATCTTAGTGTCAGACATTACTTCTCCTAGTTCCTGCAGTTGATCTCTTATTTCAGAAATCCTCATAAAGTATGGAGTGATTCCTTCTTCCCTTGACAATTTCATTTTATATAGTTCTTGTCTCAGAGAGATTGCTTCTCCTGTAGTACTCACAAAGAATAGCTCCACCAGTTTCTCATACATTTATTTAGCAGACTTTAGTTTTGATACATAGGGAATGAGAGAGTCCTTAATTGATTCTATGAGAATCCTCTGGGATCTGATTTCTCCCTTCATGTACTTGGTATAATTTGGAGCATCTTCTTTTGGTGGTGGAGTTGTCGATCCTTCGATGTAGTCCATAACTTCGTCTTCAATTAAATTCAAATTTGTCCTCTTCTTCCTTGCACTAAAGTTTGATGACCCAACCAGCTTGTTGCTCTCTTTACAATAAGTCATCTTGAAAGATTTAAGTAAGGTCATAGATACTTGAGTGGAGTGGCTTGCAGCTTCCTTGATGATGACGAAGAAGTTAGGAGCTTCTTCTAAGATAGAAATCTTCAATCTAGGTGATCTTGGATCCTTGATGGTAAAGGATTATTTTCTTGAAAAGTTTATCCTTTGAATGAGATGAAGATCTTTCTCAAAAATAGCTCGAGAGTCTTCCTTGCAAACTTGATCTGACTTTTCACCCAAACTTTGATTTTTGCTTCCTGGAGTGTCTCTTTGTCAAGTAGCCCTTGAGTTCAACACCTTAGCTCTGATACCATGTTGAGAATTTGGAGGGCTAGTGATTAATACAAATTCTCTTCTTGATAATTACTTGTGAGGTCGCTTGAGTTACGTATGTCTTTCCTTCGTTAGTTTATTTAATCTTTCATCAAGTCAATTATTAGAATACACGAGACACAAGAATTAGGCTCCTAGAGCTAGGGCAAAACCTCTCCCTCTTGGAGAGGAAAACCCACGAGAAATTATTCTTATAGATTTTCAGATGACAACTACCATGACCAAGAATTAGACCCTTGACCTATATATGCATCCAAGACCTTGACCTTTCTTCTTTGATGTCTTCAATGCTGATCCTTCTTCTCTTCACCAAGTTGCACTGTTCTGCAGCATTACTTCCTTTGAACTTTCAGTTGAATCTTCGGTTGCTTGAGATATATATAAGCTATAGTTAGTAAAGTAAATCTCAGATTTGCTTTCCTTCTTTCTTCCACTTTCCGACTGCTTCTTCTCTTTGCAGACCACTGTCCCAACTTTACATGAACTAGAGCTGAATACCAATATCACCCTTTACCAACAACTGCACTTTAGAATAGTCTGCAAACTATCTTTGGACAGATCTACACTTTAATACTGCTCTTACACTTGGACAGATCTGCACTTAAGGATGATCTCATGCTCATGCACTTGGACAAATCCACACTTCGGGATTATGCTGTAGCTGCTATAGAATAATCTGCACTTCTGAATCAATAAGCCTCAACACCTTATGATACTTAGATATCACAACGATATATGTAATTTAACCAGTCCTGAAACCATTCAAAATCCGCACTGAGACTCATCCAATAAATCCGCACTGCAACTCAGAGATGACCGAAAATCTTGTGTTCAAATGACCGCAGAACAAAGGTATATATAGAGGTAATTACACTGTCCTTAGGCCGACCTGCCAGTTAGCTTGTATGCCGACTTGTCCAGCTGATGAAGGCCGACTTTAACACATCAATGTAGCTTCTCTTCCAGCGTAGATTTGAGGGCTGACATAAGCTCTTCTTCCGTGGATTCTTGGACAAGATCTTGGAGCATTTAGACTAGATTCTTCATACATATGACACCTAATTATATTTATTCCTAGAAGACAAGAACCTAATAGACATCAAGAAGAAGTCTATTTAACCTATAATAAAATCTTGCTCATGAAATCCATGAAGCAAGTACAAAAAATATACATTTTATTATCTTTGTCTTCTTCTTTACATAAATACATAATTACATTGTCAATATGAAGACCGATCCTAGTTACACTTTTTCAATAGAGAAGACTGTGGAACATCTTAGATCCATCTTTCCTCCAAGGAATAATAATATAATATAGGAGAAATATCATTGAGAAGACTCTAGAATATCTTAGATCCTTCTTTCCTCCAAGAAATAATAATATGATATAAGAGAAAATTCTAGAAATGTTGCATTTCCTTTCTAGCATGAATATTCCTTCTTTTCTTGTATAATGAGTTGTTCTTGGATCTCCCATGCTGAGCACTCCCCTTATAAGTGTGTTTTTCCTTATAAAATAATATTTTTTGTCCTTTTAGAAGCCTCCTTTAGTGGAGTACTAGTCTTTTTTTTCTCTTCAATCATTAAATTATGAATAGGGTTGTGCTCTAGTATTGGGGAACACCCTTATCAAAATAACCATAAAATATGACTTTCAATCCTCAAATTGTGGAGTGCTCCGTAAGTTTTGACCTTAATTATATGTGATGTGTCTTCATGTTAAGCAAAACATTCCTCTTGATGCTTTTTTATTTCCTTGATATATGTGTTAAGCAACTCTTTCACATAGTGCATTTCTCAAATTATGTGTCTTAGATATTGAAGATAACCAAAGTAACCAAACATATGCAAATGGCCCATGTGTCACGAATCATTCGTTTCAGATATGGATTGATGGGGGCACATGTTTGACATGTCTACAAGTGCCAAACATGTGTTGAGCGTGTTCCCTCATCGTGTCTTAAAATTCAGACACGTGTCCTTTGTAAAGTAGCCCATGGCGGATAAAAACACGACTTGTCCATCATTTAACCTCATTTCCTTCAACGGGTTGGAGGTCTAAGACATTTTGTAGTGTGACCAAAGGTTATTGTGCAGTGTTGAAGGGATCCAAGTGCTAGGCAAGTGGATTTGTCCACTAGTCTTAAAGTTTTCTCCTACAACATTCCATTTTCTTCATCATTTCATAGAAATCATGGGTCAATCATCAAAGGAAGCTGGAAAAAGTCAAAGGAAAGGGACGAATGCCCCTATTGATGTTGTTCCACTTCCTTCAATTTTATTAAGGTTTGCTAGTGTTCCATTTGGTAGAATTGGAGTTGCAATTGCAGCTTCAAATGCTAGAACAAACACATTTTTAGAAGGACAATAGGCTCAAGAGGAAATTGTTCCATTATAGAAGCATGGTACAAGAAATCAAGGGCTCAAGGCCTTAATTGGGGGAGGAATTCTCTTTGGACATGTGTTTTTTGCCATAATTAATTTAAGAGCACCTACTTCCAAGTTAAGTGCCATTTGTTGGGCACACCTTGTGGACTTCGACCATGCCCAGGAGTGAGTGCATCCAAATGAAGAGAATTGGAAGAGAGGCCAATGCTGGCTTGGGGACGGTGGTAACATGTAGGAAAACCAAAAAATGAGGATCCTTTTCCATTCTTGAGGAAATCATTGAGCAATTATCCATTTGGGAGTGGGAGTGTAGTTTAAGTAGCAAAAAAGAGGTCATCCGATCGAATGGATAATATATTTCAGTGAGATAGGTGAGATGAGATTGATCTTACCATTGTTTTTTTCTATCTGAACCTCATTTCATTTAATGTTGCATGGTCTCCTTTGTTTATTGAGATATGTCGAGCTCTAGTTCAAGGGGATTCCACATGGTACATGCCTCCTGGTTCAAAGAAGCTGAGAAACACATTGTTGGTCAAGGAAAAGAAAATGGTGGATAAAATACTAGGGCCTATTAAATCATGATGGCCTTCATTTGGTGATAGTATTGTTTTTGATGGATACAAACTCAATGTGCCATCCGCTTATCAACTTCGTGGTGTTTTCCTTGAATGGATTGTTCTTCTTGAAAGCAGTGGATTCTCTTGGAAAATACAAGGATGCACAATATATAGCTGAGTTGTTTAGATGGTGGATAAAATGCTAGAGCCCATTATATCATGATTTCCCCCATTCAGTGTTAGTAATTTTTTGATGGATACAAATGCAACATGCCATCCACTCATCAACTTCACAGTTCATTTTTTGGATGAACTAGTCTTCTTGAAAGTGGTGGATGCTCTTGGAAAATACAAGGCTGCACAATATATGGGTGAATTGTGTTGAGAAATCATTGTGGTTATGTATTAGGGTTGATTTCTCTTAGCATGGTAATTATTTGTGAATTTGTTGGCTTATTATTTCTTTTAATATGTTCTTTTCATCAAACAATTATCAAAACATAAACATGAAGATCACAAAAAAAAGGACAATGAACACAAGATATAGGCTATAAGCCAGGGGCAAACCCATAAAATCTCTTCTTCTTATAGAATCAGATCAAAGTAAGAAATCCAAGACCCAAATCCATCTTCCAAGAAGCCAAGTCAAACCCTCCAAAATCCACAAAATTTGCACTTGTTTTAGACCTTTTGTAGTCTAGAAAATTCACACTGTTTCACATCTTTTGTAGAGGAGGATGCATGACTATATATAGTTGTTCTCATACGCGAAAAGACAAGTTTTCATTGAGCCGACTTGACATCCAGGAGGGCCGACTTGGCTTCTTGAGGTGATTTTACCTAAATTACAGTTTCAAAAATTCTTTTCCCTTTTTCTTTACAATAGGTCCAAATAGGACTTTGACTCTTTCACTCAACAAATCCTAGAAGCATGAAGAACATGCTTAACTAATACTTTCTTTTTCTCTTTTTCCTTTTTACATAAAATACATAATGACACAAGTACAATGAAAAATTATGAAGACCGAACCTAGTTACAATTTCCAGCATTCCCTCTTAGCGAGGGAGGTATTCATAATTCCACAACCAGTACAAGGATACTCTCAAATTGAAATATTCTCATAAGAAGAGTCAGATTGATAAGCCATATTCAAGCATTAACATCATAACCAACATTGTCAAATGGCAATATAGCAAGGCCTTGACTAACAAGCTATAACTCTCCACTAGACTAGAGCACAATGTTGGGAGGCATACATATTGACACCAACACCACAACCTCTTAAGGCACATACCCCATCTGGATGTTCAGCAGATATGTCCTTACAAGACTATTCTTATCTTGGATTCCCAATCCTCAAAGAATATCGGTCCTCTTCGACCACTCTTATCTTGGATACCCTGTCCAATCCTCAAAGAGTGTCGGTCCACGGGGCTACTTCTATCTTGGATTCCCAATCCTCGAGAAGTATCAGTCCCAGATGCTTATCCAACCCTCCATTCTCCCTTCCAGTGCCTTCACTAGATGTACGACTGTTAGTCCTTCATCACTCCCTCTCAATGAGGAGATCCTTACTCTCTCTCAAATAAGGAGGAGATTACCTCTCAACCAGGGAGACATCATCACAATCCTTAGCTGGTCTCATACTTCATCAATACATCAACTACTTGTTCTTCCGTGGAGATATAGTTGTAGCTGCAGGTCTCCTTTCTCGCACTATATCATATTTGGGCTTCGACCTTTCAGGATGTTAAACATTTTACGGAGCCAAATTCTTTCACACTCTATTTTCATGATAGGGTTTCTCGGCTCCTAACAGCATCACATCATATCAAATTTCAAGCTTCCTGGATCTTGTGAATCATCAAACAACATTGTCATCAAATGGTTCATCTGTCATATTCAAGAAGCCAAACTTTCTCACAGCTGCTAGCACATGCTTTCATAACAAAGTTCTGCCTCATATTCTTTAGTGAGTCATATCAGCTTACTGGATATCAATTCTTCTCTTATGCGCTTCCAAGCCATCAATAGTGCTATCCACACAACTCACGTGTTCCATGATCAAGCCACGCAACTGTAGGTATATCAATATCATCCAACAAATTATTTCAACCGCGATCTTTCCAGCCTCTGCATATACTTCTGCAATATGTCTTTATAAGGAGCCAAATCATCTCTCAAACAAATCATCAATAAATCACAATGGCCTCAAGTCAAGCTGTGGGATTCTTCATGTCAAATTCTGCTACTTGCTCCCTCTGAGGTCAACATACCTTTGCATGGTCTATCTCATATTGCAACAGAGTTCTGCTTGATGCTCTTTCAACTTTCAATCATCAACCAGGAGAAAATCAATCCAGGGTTAATGGATTGGGGGTTTATACATCCTTTGGCATGTATATAATGTATTGTAACATTGAAAGGAATATAATGAAAAATCAATCTGGTTTTCCCGGTTTTGGGTTACAGGGGAAAAAATTGTGTATATTTTCTGTTCTTGCCATTGTATATGTTCTGTTTTTAAAAAAAAATTGCTTTCAGGTAAGTAAAGTGCAGCGTTAAAGCCTTCATAAATTACATTTTTCATATTGATTTTTTGAAATCTCATTTTGCATAACTCGTTGAGGACCTTTTTAAACTTAATCATCCTCCAAGTTTGTGGATCTAGAAATAAATAACACTATGAAGAGTTTCATCTCTACAGTTCCAGCATATTTCGTCTTATGCTTCCATGATTAGTCCTCTTATGTTTTACTTGTATGCAACTATTTTTCTATTTCAGCATACAGTTCATTTACAGCAATTTTTTTAACACCACACCTGCTGTTTGATTTCATAGGAAGGGAAGCAGTGGGAGTGGTAACTGCAGTAGGACCAGGATTAACAGGAAAACAAGTAGGGGATTTAGTTGCCTATGCGGGGAATCCTATGGGTTCATATGCTGAAGAGCAAATTCTACCTGCAAGTCAGGCTGTGCCATTTCCATCTACAATCGATCCTATTGTGGGTGCTGCAGTGATGCTGAAGGGTATGACTGTCCAGTTTCTTCTTCGGAGTTGCTTCAAGGTATACATTGTAATCACGTGTGCATTGATATTGTCAATTTCAATTCACTTGCATAGCATATAAAAGATTAACGAAGAAAAACCCACTGCATTTGTACTTGAGCATTGTGTTGTTTTCTACAGTGCAAATGCTTCTTGATTGAATTTGGAGAAGGAAAAAAAAATTGAATTGTGGTTAATATAGGTAGAGCCTGGGCATACAATTCTTGTGCATGCAGCAGCTGGGGGAGTGGGATCTTTGTTATGCCAATGGGGCAAAGCCCTTGGTGCAACTGTCATTGGCACCGTATCGAATGAAGAGAAGGCAGCGCAAGCAGCTGAAGACGGATGCCATCATCCGATTATCTATACCAAGGAAAACTTTGTAGAACGTGTCAAAGAAATTACAAAGGGACAAGGAGTGCATGTTGTCTATGACTCAGTGGGCAAGGACACATTCCAGGTAGTTAAGTACGAGATTTGAATTTTCATAGAAACATGCTTGTTTATGAGGCTTTATAATATTGCTGATGTGGATTACCAGGGGTCCTTAGAGTGCTTGGCATCCAGAGGTTATATGGTGAGTTTTGGCCAATCATCAGGCATGGTAGATCCTTTTCCTATCTCAGTTCTTGCATCAAAGTCGTTATTTTTAACCCGACCTTCACTTATGCAATACACTGCAACTCGAGAAGAGCTATTGAGATGTGCAGGGGAAGTATTTTCTGCTGTTGCAAATGGTGTCATAAAAGTTCGTGTTACCAAGACATACCCTTTGTCAGAAGCTGCAAAGGCTCATGCTGATCTGGAAGCTAGGAAGACAACAGGTTCAATTGTTTTAATCCCAGACAGTAGTTGATGCATGGAAATGAGGGTCAACTGGCCATCGGTCAGTGAATGAATGTAGTTGCTTGCATAACAAGTTGAGGTGCCATGCTATTTCTAGTTACGATAAATTTCTTGAACACCAGTTTAATACTACTATGTATTAAGTAAATACACAGTTAAATGGTTCCATATATTGTCATATTGTTAATGATATCTGTAATTATTGAGTCACTTTCATGTTGACAATTTGGAATAAAATCCTAAAACTAATTGCCTATCAGGATTTTATTAGTTATAGGCAAGTAACAAAATTATTTATGAAGAGCTTTCGAGGTAACAAGCCTTATTTACCATATTGCAATTTGAAAAATTTGTGTGTTTTTGCATGTTTTGGGATTTTGTCACCTTATAACAGAGATGGCTAAGACATTCTGATAGATTAATAAAATATTATAAATCTCCATACATGCAGCAGTAACGGTGTTTCTGAAGGATAATTTTAGGGAAGCAAATTCTGATTTAGAAACACAGTTGAGTCTTTAAGACTTGAAACATGTTGTATGAATATTTGGCAAGTGTCCCTTGAAACTCATTGTCGCTCTTATATAATGTATAACAAGATTGTCAATTCTTCTAAACAAATTATTTTTATTTTACAAGAGTCGGCCAAAATTTCAAATTCAACCTACAATTCTTCTTTTTCATCAAAAAATGGGCAACAACTGCTTTGTTTGAGCTACTACAATAGGTTCTATAAAAATACATAGGTGTATAATAAGTCTCACTGGCTGAATAAATTTGATAGTTGCTTGGAAGAATGTGTTGATTTTTGGGTAGCATCGGATGTGCTCTAGCTCCGAGATTGTGGAGGGGCTAGAACACATGAGATATCCAAGACCCAAAAATCGTTTGGAGAAATTTCACCCGGAGCTTAAGTTATTCAAATAATTAATTATTTTAAATGGAGCTTAAGTTAAAATTTAGGGAAATAAAATAATTAAAGTGAATTAATTTAAACATGTGGGTGAGAATGCTCTAAGTGACGAAGATCAAGTCTTTTCTAATCTTAGCTATCGATTAGAGATTAGATTATAGCCGTTGATTCATCAACATGAAAAGTATAAAGGAAGACTTGAGGGTCAATTGGAGGACACACACATAGACTGAATTTAGAGATCAAATTCTTCTGACGGAGTAGTGCTTAGATGAAGATCAGATCTGAGTAATTCAGTGCAGCGAGGGGCAGTTCGGTAGCGAGATTTCAGTCCAAGGCCGAGAATACAAGTGTAGAGAGGGAAATCAACACCGGAAGAGACAACACAACCCTTGAGAGGGTGACGCAGAGCCAACAAGGCTCACACAGAGCCAGAAGGGTGACGCAAAGCCAAAGGGGGTGACACAGTCCTTTGAGTAGGGGGTTTCTGTGAGGCAGATCAGGCAACCATTCAATAGATTGATTTCTGAGTCTGGAAGGCTCATGAGGAGGGTGATGCAACCATTAGAGGAAGTGATGTAGTCTCAGCGCAGAGCTTGTTGCAGTCATTGTTGCGCAACATTGGGGACAACGCAGTCACCTTGGGGTTTCTTCATTCTGCTGTTGGATTAGCCAAAATATCTGTCTCTGGATATAGGTACTTTTGCTGAGGATTTTCTTTGTTGGGTGAGCTGGATTTGGCACCCTAGATTGTATTCAGAAATCTGCATAATAATATAAACCCTCATAACTGTTGCGCCGATTTTCCCGCATTGGGTTTTTTTTAGGGACATTTGTCCGAAAATAAGTAATTTTTGTTTGAATGCTTCATTTATTTTTCAGTACTTGATCTGTGTAGTTGTGTAGGCTGTAGTGTTTTTACATTAATAGTTTCTTGATGTATATAGAAAATAACTTGTCAAATTAACGAAAACAAGTAGGTAATGTAAATCAGATTTCTACGGTAGGATTTATGTTGTAAAGATTCAGAAATTTTCACATGGTATCAGAGCTGTTGCAGATCAAATAGAGCTGAAGTCATCAGCGAAAGGATGAAGAAAAAATTGCTACAGGAAAACTGTTGTCTTGAGAGACAACGCTGAACCAGAAAGAGGCAGAGGAAGGGTGATGCAGTCACTAGATGGGCTTACACAGAGCCTGTGTCAGCCAATTAGGGTGACGTTGTAGTTGCAATAGAGGCAACACAATGTTTGCTGGGCTAACGCAAAGGTTTTGAGCCTCATTCATTCAGTTGTCGTGGCTAGAAGAACATTGCGATTTTCATCTGGAGTTGCTGGTGGGGCATTGTTTTTGTTGGTGCAGAACAATGTCTAGTGGGGGCAGTGTCAAAGTAGAGGGAAGCATTTCCTCAGAAGACTTCTTGCCAAGAAGTCTAGATCTAGTGCTGATCAACAACAAAGAGTGATTAGAGAAGAGTGTTTTGACATTAGTTGGCAGAAGGATTTCCATAAAGGAAATCGATTTTCCCAGGGAGCTTGTTCCTTATAGGGTTTCTAGCGCCAAGAGGGAGAAAAGAACCAATTCGACATTTTCTTATTGAGCAGAGATGGCCGCACATGGACTGAGGGATTAGGACAGGTTGGATGGAGCATCCAACTTTGTCGTCTGGAAGGCCATAATCCTGTCAGTTTTGGATGAATGTTGCATCAAGGATCATGTCCTGAATGCAGTGGCTGTCCCTGTTGATGTTGATTCTCTCAAGAAGTACGAGGAGGCTCAAGAAAAGACAAAACACATGATCATGGACGGAGTGAAGGATCATGTGATCTCACATATTGCCGAGAAGAACACAACAATGGAAATGTGGACTTCCTTGACCATTATGTACCAGGGAACTTCCATCCAACAGAAGATGTTTCTTGAGAATCAACTGAGAGTGTTTCAGATGCAGAAGGTAGAATCAATTGACCCTTTCCTTATTAGATTGCAAGCGATCCGAGATCAACTAGCTTTTGTAGGGGCTACACTAGATGATGGTCTTATGGTCAGGACTGCTCTGAATACAGTGTCCGAAGACTGGGAGAACTTTGTCCAAGGTATTTTGGGTAGGGTCGATCTTCCAAACTGGGGGGATATGTGGGCAGCTCTTCGACATGAAGATATTAGAAGGTTGACCAAGGCCATATGCAACAACACGAGGATCAAAATCGAGGAGGAAGAGGAAGACGTGGCTCTCGCATCTAAGGGACAACATGGGCAACAGAGAAGGAAGAAGAAAGACCTCTTGAAGGGCAACTGCTTTAGGTGTGGAGAATTGGGACATTTCGCTACACAATGCCCTAAGAAGAAGAAGGGAAAGGAATGATCTAACGTGAAGGTTGCTGCAGCGAAGGATGATGATGGGGATGATGATGATTGTGCCATGAGTGCTCATGTGCCTCGAGAGAAAAGGTGGGGCAACATTGATCTGTAGTTCTTTGAAGTTCAGTGAGAGGCAGGATCTTGAGGTGCCCAAACTCTTGGATCACATATAGCTACGAGAGCCCTTAGTGACAGTAGCAGAATGACAGGTGCCATTTGGTGCAAGAGATGATGGAGCAACAGTGGCAGAGAGCTAGAGTGCTGTAGTTTGAAGCAGCGTAGAGCAGAGGCAACAACAACACCAACACAGTGCATAGAGGTGCAGAGCAGTGCTTACGAAGTGCATAGCAACAACAACGCAGTAACATTAGAAGGTTAGTGCAGATTAGCAGCAGAGGTAGTTCCAGCATCGAGGTGCATCCAGACTGACCAAGTATGTCAGTGTTTGGGTGGGTTTTCAATTTCTTAACTCTCAACAAATGAGTTGCAGTGCAATAGTTAGCAGTGGCAGTGCTATGGGCAGCATGATGCAACATTTGAAAGGGAGCTGCAGTACATATGAGGCAATGACAAGTGGCAGTGTCATGGGCAGCAATACAAAAGGCAACAACGCAGTGGATGAAGGGCAACCGGCCGAGCATCAACAACGCAGAGGACCGATGTCGTGGATCAGGGTGATGCTTCTGGTATTGAAGTATTGCTAGAGCACATTCATTGCTAAGAGGGAGTGTTGATTTTTGGGTAACATCAGATGTGCTCTAGCTCCGAAATTTTGTGGAGGTGCTAGAACACATGAGATCTACAAGACCTAGAAATCGTTTGGAGAAATTCCACTCGGAGCTTAAGTTATTCAAATAATCAATTATTTTAAATGGAGCCTAAGTTAAAACCTAGGGAAATAAAATAATTAAAGTGAATTAATTTAAACATGTGGGCGAGAATGTTCTAAGTGACGAAGATCAAGTCTTTTCTAATCTTAGCCGTCGACTATAGATTAGGTCAGGACCGTTGATTCATCAACAGGAAAAGTATAAAGGAAGATCAGTTGGAGAACACACACAAAGACTGAATTTAGAGATCAAATTATTTTAACAGAGTAGTGCTCAGATGAAGATCAAATTTGAGTAATTCATTGTAGTGAGGGGTAGTTTGACAGTGGGACTTCAGCCCAAGGTCGAGAATACAAGTGCAGAGAGGCATATCAGCATCAAGAGAGACAACACAACCCTTGAGAGGGCGACGCAAAGCCAACATGGCTCACACAGAGCCAGGAGGGTGACGCAAAGCTAGTAGGGCTCATGCAGAGCTAGAAGCGTGACATAGAGCCAAAGTGGGTGACACAGTCACTTGAGCAGCTGCGTTGGGGTTTCTGTGAGGTAGATCAGGTAACCAGTCAATAGATCGATTTCTGAGTCAGGAAGGCTCATGATGGAGGGTGACACAACCACTAAAGGAGGTGACACAGTCTTAGCTCAGAGCTTGCTCCAGCCATTGCTGCACAATGCTGGGGACAACGCAGTCACCTTGGGGTTTCTTCATTCTGCGGTTGGATCAACCGAAATATCTGTCTCCGACTAAAGGTACTTCTGCTGAGGATTTTCTCTTTTGGGTGAGCCAGATTTGGCACCCTAGATCAAATTCAGAAATCTGCATAATAATATAAGCCCTCAGAATTGCTGCACTGATTTTCTAGCATTGGGTTCTTTTCTGGGGACATTTGTTCGAAAATAAGTGTCCTTTGTCTGAATGCTTCATTTATTTTTCAGTACTTGATTTGTATAGTTGTGTAGGCTGCAGTGTATTTACATTAATATTTTCTTAATGTATTTAAAAAATAACTTAATAAATTAACGAAAACAAGTAGGTAATGTAAATCAAATTTCTGCAATTGGATTTCTATTGTAAAGATTCAAAAACTTTCATAGAATGGTGTACAGAAAACTTCTATAATTTAAACTCATGAAACAAATATTATTATGAAGTAGAATATGAAGTGTTCGAGGAAGTGCCTTGAATAATTAAAAGGGCTAAATGAATGACAATGCTTCACTGAATAATTTCGTCCAATGAATGTTGATTAGTTGTGACTCATGCTTAAGAACTATTGTTTATAGCGACTAGGACCTCAACTAACATTAAGGACTTTTCATACCGGGGGTATTTACTGGTGATATTGTAGAACATGTACGAGCTCCTTTAATGGAAGGATTAAGCTGCAAAAGCTGCATGTTGATCTAAAATTGCAGGACTCTCTTGACAACTATGAAAGGAATTGAATCAGTGATGTATACCTGGTGAAAACATAATTATTCTCAAACGCATGCATAACCATCGATTACAATACTAAGAAATGGATTAAATCAACAATTAAAATGCAAATCCCTTCAGATGCATACATCCGTGAATTGACCAACAAAGGTAGGGTATAAATCAACAATGTAGATTTATATTACCATCCCCATCAACATTCATTAAACACCAATAATAATGAAATAAATGGAACTTTCCTCCAATGGTGCAGTTAAATCCCTTTGGAACTCATTCTTTGTTGAGATTTTGGGGTAGCATTGGATGTGCTCTAGCTCCGAAACTTCGTAGAGGAGCTAGAACACATGAGATCTTCAAGACCCGGAAAGCGTTTGGAGAAATTCCATCTGGTGTAAAAGATATTCAAATAATTAATTTTTTAAAAACAGACCCTAAGTCTAACTTGGGAAATTGAAAAATTAAAGTGAATTAATTTACACATGTGATGAGAATGTTCTACGTGATGTGGATCAAGCTTCTTCTAATCTTAGCCGTTGATTAGAGATTATATCATGACTGTTGATTTGTCAACGAGAAAAGTATAAAGGAAGGGCTTGGGGTCAGTTGGAGAACACACACAATGAATCTAAGAGATCGAATTCTTCTCACTGAGCAGTGCTCAGATGAAGATTAGATCTGAGTGATTCAGAGAAGCAGTGAGGGGCAAATATAGTGATTGGTCGAAGGACCGAGAGTACAACGCAGAGCAAGGGCAACATAGACGTAGTGGAGGCAGCACAACCATCAGAGGGTGTGATGCAGGCCCTATAGAGGGTGACACAGGGCCACGCAGGGCAACACAGAGACTCCCAGTTGTGTTTACTTTGTTATTTTCTGAAAATAACTTGTATAATTAAATCACAAGTACGAGAAGTAAATCAAGACACTGTAGTAGGGTTTCTGTAATTTTGTATTTAGAAATTTTCACATGGTATCAGAGCATTGCAGATCAAGCTGAAGCCATCAACGAGGCATTGAATATTTTTGCTGTAGGAAGGGCAGCTGAAGCAGCACAGACCCCGGAGAAGGCAACGCAACACCAGGTGGGATGCAGACCCAACAGAAGGGACGCAGAGCCAGTTTGCTCACGCAGAGCTGACGCAAGCCCTAAAGGGTGACACAATTTGAGTTGGAGAGACGTCTGCGCTGATTGTCGGGGCTGGAAGTGCAACTTATGATCTTCAAAAGTTGTTGGTGAGGCATCAGTTATGTCGATGCAGAACAATGCCTAGCAAAGGTGACAAAGTAAGGGGGAACAATCCTTCAGTAGATTTTTGCTAAGAAATCTGAGATTCGATCAGGAGGGTGATCGTAGAGGGCTGATTCAACAAAATTGGCAGAGGATTTCCGGGAGGGAAATCAATTATCAGAGTGAGGAGTTTCTCTAGAAGGTTTCTATCGCCAAGAAACCCAGATCATATCTTCTGTTGAGTGCAACAACAATAGAAGGGAGACGAGGACCTATTTCAATAGTTTGAGTAGAGATGGCCCTGTACGGATTGAGAGATCAGGATAGGTTAGACAATGTGTCTAACTCTGCGATTTGGAAAGCTAGAATCCTTACAGTCCTGGAGGAGTACGAGATCAGAAACCACACAGAAAATGTCCTAGCTGTGCCGACTGATGCAGATGCTCTGAAGAAGTTCAACGAAAATCAAGCTTGGGCTAAGCGTTTGATCATGGATGGGGTAAAGGATCACGTGGTCACACACATTGCCGAGAAGAAGACGACAAATGAGGTGTGGACAACTTTGACCACGCTATATCAAGGAAGCTCTGTCCAGCGAAAGATGCTTCTAGAGAACCAGATGCAGATGTTCTAGATGCACAAAGGAGAGCAGATCGATCCCTTCCTCTTCAGATTGCAGACTATCTGAGACTAGCTGATGGCCATGGGGGCAACTCCGGATGATGGGCTCATGGTGAGGACCGCCCTGAATGCAGTCACCGATGAGTGGGAGACCTTTGTCCAAAGCATCTTGGGTAGAGCACAACTCCCAAATTGGGGTGACATGTGGGCAATCCTTCGACATGAGGAGATCCCGAAGGTGTCCAAGAGGGAATTCAACAGTGGAGGAGTCAAGGTGAAGAAGGATGAGGAAGATGCAACCCTAACATTTAAGGGACAATGACAACAAGGGAAGAAGGACCTATCCAAGGTCCGATGCTTCAGATGTGGTGAACTTGGACACTTGCCAACACTTGTCCTAAGCGGAAGGATAAGGAAGCTTCAGATTCCAAGGCAACATCAACGAAAGGGGACAATGGCAACAAAGATGATGTGGCCATGAGTGCTCATGTGCCTCGAGAGAAGAGGAGGGGTGATATAGATCTGTAGAGTAGCTACAAATGGTGTGAGGCGAGATCCTTGAGGTGCCCAAACTCTTGGATCACATACGAGCTACGAGAGCCTTAATACAATTGCAGGATGACTGGAGTCGGTGGGTGCAAAAGATCATGGAGAAGCAGAGGCAACACTGGGACGCTGAAGACTGGAGCAACATAGAGGAGAGGCAACAAAAACATAGAGGTTGATGGGATTTTAGCGACGCAGAGGCAGTGCAGTGCATTAGATAACGCAGAGCTTAAGAGAGACAATGCAAAGCAACAACAGAGGCTCCTTCAGTGATGAGATGCAACCATACTGACTTCTTTGTTAGTGATTGGGTGATGGTCCTTCAGTTGCTTACTTTTCAGCAACTAAGTTGCAGTGCAACAGTTAGCAGTGGCAATGCTATAGGCATCATGATGCAACAATTTGAGAGGGAGCTGCAATACATATGTAGCAGTGTCGGTGGTAGTGACATGGGTAGCAATACAAAGAGCAACAACACAATGGATGGAGGGCAACAGGCCAAGCATCAGCAATGCAGAGACTGATGCCAGAGATCAGGGTGATTCTTCAGTGAGGAAGTATTGCTAGAGCACATTCCTCGCTAAAAGGGAGTGTTGAGATTTTGGGGTAGCATCAGATGTGATCTAGCTTCGAAACTTTGTGGAGGAGCTAGAACACATGAGATCTCCAAGACCCAAAAAGCATTTGGAGAAATTCCATCTGGTGTAAAAGATATTCAAATAATTATTTTTTTAATAGGGACCCTAAGTCTAACTTAGGGAAATTTAAAAATTAAGTGAATTAATTTACACGTGATGAGAATGTTCTAAGTGACGTGGATCAAACTTCTTCTAATATTAGTCGTTGATTAGAGATTAGATCACGACCGTTGATTTGTCAATGAGAAAAGTATAAAGAGCGGGCTTGGGGTCAGTAGGAAAACACACATAGTGAATCTAAGAGATCAAATTCTTCTGATAGAACAGTGCTCAGACGAAGATTAAATCTAAGTGATTCAAAGAAGTAGTGAGGGGCAGATGCAGTGATTGGTCAGAGGACCAAGAGGACAATGCAGATCAAGGGCAACAGAGACGCAATGGAGGCAACGCAACCATCAGAGGTGTGACACAAACCCGAGAGAGGGTGATGCAGGCCCAGGCAGGGGCAGCACAAAGCCTCAAAGGAAAAGTCCGAAATTAGTTGGAGATCGGTGTTTCTAAGTCGGTAGGGTTGAAACCAAATTCTAGGAGAAGTTGATAAGCGCAGAGCAAGGGTGACGCAGTCCCTAAGCCAGGGCCACACAACCTTACCCAGTGGCAATGTAGAGACTCCACAGAGCTAGCGAGGGTTTCACCACTGACCATAGTATTCAAAACTGGTCGGTTCAAACCGGTGACCGATCAAACCAACTGGTTAGATGCCCAACCGGGTCAAACTGACCTGAAAACCCGGTTAAGGGAGGGGTTTGACCAAATATTCTAGTTTGACCAAATATTCCAGTTTGACCGGTGCTAACTGATCGATTTTGGTTTATTGATAAACCAGACAGTTCGCTGCCACAACCACAAAAGGGACACACAAAAGTTTATTTGGCTAGTAATGGGTAGTTTTGGAGGGAAAAGGAGGGTGGTTTCCCTCCAAAAACACCCTCCCCAATCCTTTAAAGGCAGGGGTACCCTTTCATTTGTCTCACACATCTTATTTTGAGCTTTTGTGAGTTTGACTGAGAGCTTGGAGAGTGTTGAGTTTTCGCTGGAGTCGTGGAACAACATAGAGTTTGAGCTAAGTAGTAGCCATCATGCCTCCAAAAGCCAAGGATACTGCATGGGCTCGTTGTGATATGATTGATGGAAAAATGATTTGCAAATATTGCAAAAAATCTATTGTAGGAGGGGATATTTACAGGTTCAAGCAACACTTGGCTAGGATAGGAGGCCATGTAAAGCCATGTGGAGCACCAAATGAAGTAATAGGGCATATTAGGGCAGAATACCTTCAGAAGTTTGAGACTCAAGTCATTGAACCAATAGAGAAGTTTGTGACTCGAGCAGTTGCAAAGTTTGGCAGTGGAGACTCAGCCAACTGAGTTTGATCATGATGAGAAGTTTCAAGTGATAATGTTAATCACTAATATCATATATGTAGATTTGTAGTAGGCCAATGGCCTCATAGCTTGTAGCATTGTTTTTGGACTTTATGGACCATTTGGAGCCTCATTGCTTATGTATTTTTTTGATGATATGTATTGCACTCGGTGCCATTTTGATATATTAACCTTTACATGGTATATAAATGAGAAAAATTTGCATATTTTGTCTCTATTGGCTTAGAATCATGGTTGTAAATCTTAAAAGTAGTTTTTTTTTTGTAATTTTTTTTTTTTTTTTTTATTTATTAAAAAATAATTATTTGATGTATTTTTTTAAAAACCAGTTCATTTAGAAGGTGACCAGTTAATTTGGCCACCTTCCGGTCTGGTTACCGTGTCATTAGGTCCACCGATCCTGGCCACCGGTTTCGCTTTTTATACCGCCGTTGACTCATCCAGACGTCGAGATTTGTAAAGTGAGGTATAACTCACATTTTTCTCTGTAGCCGAGGTTTTCTCTTTTGGGTGAGCCAGATTATGGCACCCTAGATGTACTCATAATACTGCTGCTTAATAATAATAAACCCTCAGATCTGCTGCATCGGTTTTCCCGCATTGGGTTTTTTCGGGGACATTTGTCTGAAAATCTGTGTCCTTTGTCATATGTGCGTGATGTTTAGTAAATGATCTGTATTTGTGTAGGTTTCTAGTTGTCTTTACTTCGATGTTTTCCAAAATAACTTGTATAATTAAATCACAAGTAGAAGTAAATCGAGATATTGCAAGAGGGGTTTCGTAATTTTGTTTTTAGAAATTTTCACATTCTTTTCATCCAATACGATGGTTTCATTCTTGTCCTTGCATGCCCAGAGCTTCCACTTGAGTTGTAGGTACCAATCCTTTACTCTTTGATAGAAAAATAAAAAATGTATGTAGTCTCTGGTGAAATGAAAAATGCTTGAAGTATGCTCTCCAAAAGTGACACAAGTAACAAAGTATCGAGTTTTCTTTAAACGTGAGAAATTGACCTTTTGTTGTTTTTACCTATTGTGTAACACTCTGTGTGGGTTGTTGTCATAAAGTGTATCTTTTTGCGGAGGTTTCTCTTATTTTAATGCAACTATCATGCACCATACCAATATGAGAATATATTCAATGAAGTAAACTTAGCTTGCAACATTTAACTACTCAAGCTTCACTATATTTGCTCAAGGGGGTTGGATCCATTAGTGAGTAATGACAAGTTCTCACTTGTGACAAAAATTCAATTCCCACAGGAATTCCTGGTTCTCATTATGATGTTTGGTCTTTGAGGTTCCCATTATAGCACCTATAGGTAAGGGTTAAGCCTGCGAGGCTTGCATTGCAATCTTTGTGTACACAAGTGGATAAAACCCACCTCTTGTCATTCCCTCTTGTCATCTTTAGTGTTATGTTAGACACTAATCATTTAAAGTCCAAGGGGCGACTCAACAAGGTGTTGCTAATAATGCTAGACATTTCTCTATTTCTATGCCCTTAGATGTCTAGCATTAAGTGCACTAGTCTATACCAACAAGTTTACCGGAGATGCCATCCATGAATGTGGAAACATCACTGGCCAAAGTCATCTAAGAGTTTCATCGACACTAACCCCATTTACACGAACACCTGCAAATGACCCCCAAGGGCCAACACATTGTCAAGGAGACTTGAACTTTGTTGAGGAAATTAGCAGTGCCCTACTTTCGGTGACCTAACAAGCCCTTGTTCATAGAGTTGACATGTTTAGCTTGCCATTTTTACTCTGTTCTATGCATTTTTCTTTTTTGTTTGTACTTTTTATTTCCTCATTCTTTTTCACCCCTTTCTAATAATTTACTTGTTATTATATTTTCACACCTTATTGTAAACCCATCATTATTTCTTATTTATTTAGGTTAACATTCATCTTTTACCTTCAATTTATTTTATGGTTCCCAACATTTTCTCATCTTGATTACCTACTCATGTCCTAAATAGGGGTTGAGCGTGATTATCATTTGTGAGAACACAAATCTCTACCCTTGTTTCTAAAAGTCCCATTTTCTAAATTTCTCCATTACACTTTCTATTAGGTGTTATTTAAGAATTTTGACATATCTTTCCTTTAGGTAATGTGTAGATGTTCTTCTAGTTATATTCTAACATTTTCTTATCTTTTGTAAGAGCAAGTGGATATGTGATCCTCTAGTCAGTCATGCAAGGAAAAACTCATAATTTTATCCCAAAATGATATAAAGACTATAGATATGTTAAAAAAAAACATCATTTATTATAAGCATATGGGACACAATGCTATGGTTCAAATGCTTACTTGTCTAGAGAGAGTATGCACATACATCCACACATTTCTAGTTCTTAGTAATGGCTTGGGTGCACTTCTTCAAGGCCCACACCAAGTGTCACTGCATGGCCTCAAATCTACTAACACATTCATATTACAATAATAGGAAAAGCCTCAAGTCTATTCCTAGCCAATAAACTAAGGCAAAGTAAAATGTATATTGTTGACCCAAGAGGGATGTTATAGTTTCACTTCCTTTGGTAAGAGGAATAAGGTATTTCACTTTGTTAATGGTCCTTATACTAAAATAATGTTTATTGGTTGTAGGGTGTATATGCTTGCTTACTCCACATTTCCTTTCCATCCTTTATGTGGCCCATCTCATCTTGGATGCGTGTATTTGTGAGCAATAAATTTAGATATGTCACATATTGTCTTGTAAATATTTTTGTTACCATAAAATCATCTATATTATCCCTGTTATTATTTCCCATGCAATATGTGATGTTTAGATTTTACTTTATGGAGCTATAAGGTGTTCAATTGTTCCTTCTTTGATTTGTAAATTGCCATTGTTATTGCATTGAATAGTTCGTCACAACGGATTTGATAAAACTATACTTAAAACTCTGAAATCTACACTAGTAGAGCTTATGTCTTTTTAGATTTATGGATTTTTAAATTATTGTTTATTGCATATGTATGCAAGTTATAATGACGCAGAAAAATAGAAAACAATGAAATAAAAACTCACAAACCACAATTGATACAAAATATATCCTGGTAAACCATTTTAGGAGAAAACCTAGCTGGAAGGTGAGGCCGCTTTGCTCTTTTTTTTAAAATAGGAAATGGCAGCAAGTACAAAAAAGTAAGGCATGTGGTTTGTGGGCTACTACAGTGCATATATTCTCTTTGTGTGCTATTCTCCATGTCCTTCAACTATTCTACTCATCTATGGAACAAAATGTACTTGAAAAGAATGGAACCCCTTTTCCCCCGAGTGGCCTAGTTATAACACAACTTGGTAGGCAACTGGTGGCTAGAGTTGAATTCTTCAACTCTTAACTAGAGTTATAATATTGACTCTTGTAGAGTCTTTCTCATCATTATCACGTGGTGAACCCCTTTCCCCTGAGTAATGGGGGTTGATGTGGCATATTTTCAAATTATGGTGGTTAAAATAGGAATGTCAAATTTTGAATGGCATAAATTTTGCATATAGATTTTGATTAAGGTAATTCTTGCATTGCTGGAAAGGTCTCTTTGTGTAGAATAGGAAAAAATGGTGCACACTAAAGTGACAAAGTTTTACCCCCAAAAAATTTCGTTTAATACCTCAAACTACTCTTCAAAGGTTTCATACCCCAATTTGCCACATTGGGTCTTGTTGCTAAAAATGCTCTTGTGAACTGATTCCTCCACTTTTTCCATTCTAAAAGCATTGAGATGGATGAAAAACAAATCTAATGATCCAATCTGGATTGCACCTCCCCATTTTAGGAGGCTTTTTGTCCCAAAAAATGAGGTGAGTAAATTTTTTGTCCACCTTCTCTTAGGTGTACCATTTAGCCTTAATTGAAAGCTGTCATTTCAACTCAATTTTCCAAAGGTCATGTTGCCCCTATCTCGTAGTTTTAGACCTCTTTTTCCAAATTGTATCCTCTGTCAACTCTACATGAGTATCTGGTGCCAAATCCTCTATAGAAGGTAGGACCTGTTCCTCTTCCTGATCTAGCATGAAAGGCTCATAGAGTTTCATATTCTCTGCATTCAAAACTGAGTAAATGCACATGTATGGGGGTTGTCGAGTCTATAGGCGTTATCTCCTACCTTTTCTAGTATATCAAAGGGACCATGTTGCAAAGCCTTGATTTTCATACCAGGGCCTTGTAGCCTCTCCTAGTTCAAATTTAACCATACTTTGTCTCCCACCTTGAATGATTTCTTTGTACCGTGTTGATCATCCATGGTCTTATATTTTTCCTATGAATTTTGCAGTGTCTCTGTACCTGTATATAGATTTGCCTAATCTTTTTGTCAAATATTTTTGTCCTTAAGACATCCCCTGTATGATCCTCCTCCTCTCCTTGCTTTCCCGTATGCCATATTCAAAAGTGAAGGTGCTAAATATCTAAAACAAGTTTCAGATGGAGATTTACTAGTAGAAGTGTGGACTATTATGTTATAAGGGTGTTGTATATACATAAGATTTTCATCTTAGGTCTTTAGATGTTTATGATTGTAACTCCTTAAACATTAGAGAACTTTTGAGGTCTAAAATGGGCCTCCTAAGAAAAATGTACAGCCAAAATAAACTTTTATAAGAACCAATAGGATTCAAGATGATGATTTCAACCATGGGAAATGATTCACCATTTTTGAGGTAAAAAAGTAAAAAGATAAAAATAAATAAATAATAAAACTACTTTCTTCAATATGTATTTTCAACTTATTTCTCGAAGGTTTTACTCAAATTTCGAGCAGGAGTACACATTGGATACACAATTTAATTCCTCATCCAAGGAGTACTCGTATTGCATACTTCCAATTGACCTTCCTGCATGAAAAATCAGAAATACATGAAAAAACATGATTGCATTTACGTTTTACATTTATTTATCATTTTCCATGTAGTAGGGCCCATCGAAAGTATGCAACATGGGTATTCCATGGAGGAGGAATCAAATTTTGCATCCAACGAGTTTTCCTTTTCAAAATTTGAGTAAATCCACAGAAAGATAAGTTGAAAACACGAGTTGAAAAAATATTTTTTGAGTTTTTCCCTCTAAAATTTGATGATGCAATCTAATCTTATTTTATTATTTCCACTATTATTTTATAATTTCCTTAAGAGGCTCATTTAAGACCTCAAAATTTCCCTAATAAGCTGCATCAAAGCTCTTTTGGCAACTTTTGTTTTCCCATTTGTCTGAGGATGGAATGTTGTAGGCCTCTTTAATTTCGTGTCTATCTTCTCCCATAATGTTGTCCAAAATGCACTGAGAAATCTTGTGTCCCTGTTTGAAACGATGCTCCTTAGTATCCAAAAGCGCACCCAGACCTGTCTAAAGAACAAGTTTTTTGCTTCTTGCCTAGTGATGGTCTTTTTACAAGGCATTGAAACACACATTTTGTTGAACCAGTCAACTACCATGAACATGTAGTCATGCCCCTTCTTGGTTATTGGTTAGCCTCCCACAAAGTCCATGGAAATACTTTCCCAAGGACAAGTGGGTACAGATAAGGGATGATATAGAGCCTGTTTCATGTTACTATGCTTGCTAATACAATAAAGTATGCATCCTCTTATGAACTTAGTTACCTGTGTTGAAGAATGTAACTAGTGTCGGTCTTCATAATTGTATTTGTCAAAAGAAAATTTATTATTAAAGAAAATGACTTATTAAAACATGGGTTTTAGGCTCGGTTCATTGTTTTCTAGGTCAAAACCTCCATTGAAGGCTTCTAGGTTTTGTCTTGAATCATTAGAGTTGTTATCGTTTTTTTATTAGGCCTTTCTTGGACTTTTGTATCATGCAAAAATAATTATTTTTGAGTCAAAAAGGTTATTTGTCACCTGCACACTAAGTTGACCTTATCTCCATGAAGTCAATGTACATTAGGGAAATTCGACCCAAAAGAAAGGCTATATAAAGAGAGGCAATTTGACCTATTTGGAGCATTCATTCAACAAGTTCGATCTTCAAGGAAGGGCCACAAAAAAAGAGAGCGAAGTAGTTGGAGAAGGACAAAATTTGTTGAGAAGACCTAATTCAAGTTTATGGGCTATCTATCTCTCACACGTGCGAAGTTTCTGGGCAGTTGTTGGGGCTGAAATTTTGTGTCTACTGCAAGTCGGAAAATCTGTCGCTGGTGGGCAAAGTTATGTTGCTCGAGGCCGAAATTCTGGACAAAAGTTGCGGTTGGGGAGCTGTCATTTGGAGACTTTGACAGGGATCATCTATTGAAAGGAAGGGTTGACTTGGTGGTTGGAGGAGGTATTTGTCTAGGTCTAAGAAGTCTGGAAGTGTCTCATCTTGATTTGAATCTACTGAAGGAAGAGTTTTGACTAGGTTTCCCCTTGTAGGGGTTTCGCCCTAACTGAGCGCCTACATATCACGTTTTTTGTTATCGTGGTCTTCATATACATATAATTTGGCAATTCCTTGATGAAAGATACACTAATTAAGAAGTAAAAGAAGCTAACATAATTCATAAGTAATTATCAAGAAAGAGGAATCAAACCCTAATTCCTATAAGCATTGATTTCTCAACAACTTGTTCTTGCATCTTTGGTCAATACACATCTCTAGAAGTTGGTCACTGTTTTCCCTACATTGAAGTGCCTTGCAAACTTGGAGGTATGAGCCTATCTAGCTACAATTTCTCACCTTTTGGGACACAAATTATCTAGCATGTAGAGTAGCTTGTCTCAGAGATGGTAGTCAATGGTGCTGTCACCATCATGCACATGACTTTGGCTTTGCAATTGTTGAAACATCTTCTTGACGTCCCCATCCTCTGAATATGTTTTTTTGTATGCATCATGGGTGAATGGCTCTATATGCATTAAAGTTATCAAAGCTATGATCTTTGATGTGGGTAGCCTTGAAAGCATGTTGACCAACTTGTGTGTGTTTCCCTTCTTATATTTGATCACTAAATGAAATCGCTGTAGAAATTCCATCCACTTCTAATGCTTGGTTTGCTGTGTTATCACTCCGCCAGATTCCCAAGGCCGAAGAAGAATCCCAACAGAGGTAACCACAGACCAACTTTTTAACTTGGTATCTAGTCCTACCAAATCAGAGAGGGCTCTCTCCACAAAACATAGCCTAGGAGGCTGAATGGATTAGGGTTTTAGGCTAGGTGTGAGTTCAGGGGTTTTTGATAATTGATTTTGGTCGAGCTACTGGATGTAAGTATGGTCAAGGGAGCTAGGTCAGGGCAAATGAGATAGGGTTGTAGAGATTCAATCGGGCAAGGTAGGCATGAGGATTATCACTTTAATATGATTGTGATGAGATGGTTTTAAGACCAATAAGGAGCTAGGAAGAGCATTGGAGATGTATTCTTCCTAAATAGAGGAAAATGGAAAAATTATGATAACTTTCCCTAAACAGAGCATGAGAAAAGCATGTGTTCTACCTGTCAACTTGAAAGAGATCATACAACATAGATGTAATGAACATGAAGACAACACATTCTAACATATGAAATTGAAGGAAAAACAATGATAAACATCATAACACATGTATCCCAAAAAATCGCTGCAACTCTTCTTTATTAACTGGCCAAAATAAGTACAATAGTTCCTTGATCAATACGTTAGCATCCAAACTGATTCCAACCCTTGCTAAGAGTGAAGAAAGGGACTAAATAGACATCAAAACAACATTCACTCATCCTCATGGGTCAAATCCATGAGGTGAGGAAGAGATCCACAAAATACTGAATTGAAAGCTGGAGAATAGGGAGCACTAAGTGACTCCTCCCTAAATACATTTAAACTGATTCATATGACTTAATGACAACTTTTACCTAATGAATCTACCCCTAGATAACTTATCCATAGCATAATTAAATTTACCATCATCAATTACATAGGTAGAAACATGAATTTATCAAGTAAAGTCAAATTTATAGTGAAATTTCCAAAAACTCAGCGAATGGTCAAGTGCGCCCTCGTTGTGTCAAGTGCGTCGTCCCTGTTCAAGGCTGAATTTGACTGACATGTAGGTGTCCAAATTGGCTCCAAGATAGCCTGTTGGAAAGCTCTTCAAGTCTAGTTTCCAGATCTTCCTCCAGTTTCCAAAATGAAGGTCATTTGCCCCCTTAAAAATTCAATCTCCGAAGACTGCTTTGTGTGCAGCGCCTAGGTCAAAATAGGGGCAGAAACATGATTTTTAGGATGTTTTTTGCCCTTTTCATTGACCAGTTTGCCTCAAAAACCTTAGCAAATGTACAGGGTGCATGTGTTCATCATTCTGAATCCAATGGTGGTCTCTATTTGGCCATTGGATGCCTCAAAAAAGTGCACAACGCCCTAGACCAATTTTCTGATATTAATTTGTTCAGTAAAACACAAAAAAACTCAGATTTTTCAAAAATGACCAAAAACTCTTCAAAATTGGTGAAATGATCACTGATGATGTGGCTAGGCTTGGAGTGAAGCCTCTGCAAGTATGTCCAACTTTCTTTTCTCCTCCAGCATGGTCAAAGCCTCACTTTTTTCATTGACTCTTTCGAGCTTGGCCATTGCAATTTTCTCCTTTTGGGCATGATGTTTGGCCTTTCTCCTCAGTAGGTCATTGTCTTTGTTAGCCTTTACCAAAAGTTTCTCCAAATGCTGATTGGATCTATCAAGCCATGGCTCCCTATTTTCATTAATCACCATTGCAAGTTGCTCATTTAGGGTTAGCTGATCAACAATCCGAGCCTCTTTTTGTCTTTCTAGAGCTATAGCTCTTTTCAGCCCTCTAGTTCTAGGTCCGCCTCTTGGTGCTTGTTCATCTTGTTCATCAAGCAACCCATACTTTTCAAGTGTCTCATCTAGCATAACTTTTGCCTTTTTTGCCTCCCTTTGAGTAGTGATATACTTAATCTCATCAATGGCATGCTTTGTTTTCAACTGCTGGTTCTCTTGCTCAAGGAAGTTTATGACAAAATTGGCCTTTTCAAGATTAGTCTGGAGCTCTCTAATCCTGACATCCTTTCCCTTGATGATTGCACTAGTGATTTTATCATCTTCATCCTCATCTAGGTCAACAAGCTCAAAATCATGGTCAGTCTCATGGAGGTTTTTTTCATCTCTAACCTCTGGATGAATTTCTGCCTCAATCACCTTTTCTTTGCCTTTGTCCACCTGTTTTGTTGATGTAGAAGGCATGTCCCCTTCCACTATGTGTGGAGAAAACCCATGCTTATGACCTCTCTGGTAGTTTTTTGGCAATGGCTTAACCACAACCACTTTAGCCCTCTTAGGCTCACTGACCTCAAACTTGCTCGGTGATCCAATGTCATGATGAAATGGAGATGAAGGAGGTGAAATGGGTGAAGGGGACTGATCTGACGATGTTTGTGCTATGGGCTGAGATGGAGGGAGGTAAATGGATGGTTGAGATGATGAAGGCACATTTTGTGCATGCTGAGTAGATGGCTCTCTGAATATATCATTGGCTATGAAGGTACTCCAGACAATGTTTAGTTCATTGAGATGATAGAGGACTATGATCTTGATAAGGGAATGATGGAAAAGACTTATCATTTGATGTTCATACTCCCTTTTCTGGACAATAAGTGCCATCTTATCAATGCTCCGGAAAAGGTAGTAGGGTATGTTGAGCATCTTTACCCTAGTAAAATGCATTAAGAGCTAGATGTGATAGGTATAAAGTCTCTACCTTCACAGGAAAAGTATTTCATGATTATCTTCATCATTGGTGCATAAATGTCCAGGAGGTAGGAAAAATGAAAGAACCTCTTTTTGTCATTTTTATATCTTGGTTTTATGAAAGGCTCAAAGTAGTTTTCCTCCAATTCACTGTGCTTGAACCATTTCTCCCCAACATTTGGGATCCTCGTGGCAGCTGAAATGATGGCAATTGAAATAGTAAAGGTGACACCAACTAGAGTAACTTGGTTGTCATGGAGGTTGGATATGAAAACCCTGGTCAACATGGCATGGTGTTGGACCCTCTGAATTTGCTCACATAAATCAAAACACCCAACATGTTTGAAACATGTCACTGTCAAAGGAGATGCCAAAAGTTATCTAGTACTTATTGGCTCAAGTCTGAGTATTCTTCCACCCTTATGTGGCCTTCTAGCCTTTGTTTCTTCTCCCTCACTGTATGATTTGTTCTCTTCTTCTGCCATGGTGTTTTAAAGTCAAAACCCTAGGGAACTGTGATGATGGTAGAAAGTGGTCTTAGGAATGAGGAATGGGAAATGGAAATTGAGGGAGATGATGCTAGGGATTTATGAAATGGGAAAGGGGATAGGGAGTAGTGATATGGTGAAATTTAGCATGGGGAAATTATTTACAGTTTTGGGGTTAGGGGCCTAGGTAATTGTAGCACCTAGGGCTTAGGGTATTGGGAAAAAGGGTTAGGGAAAAGGGGATTTGTAATACAAGGGTTTAGGAATGGGTATTTGCAATGTAGGAAAGGTATGAAGGTGTAGGGAGATGAAATTTTGGGAATTCAAGAGTGCAATGGGAAATACTAGGGTTTTAAAACGATTTTAAACACCAAATTCTAAAACAAAATTCACGACACCCAACACATGAACTTGATGGAGATGATAAATTATGGCATTAGCTCTTACTCATTTGCTAGAGGTCGATGAGAAGTTTGATGAAGTTTTGGAAGTGATTTTTTGTAGCTTGAATGCGTTTCTGGGCTTTTCTGGTCAAGTGCGCCCTCACAGAAGAGAGTGCGCCCTTGCAGAAGAGTGTGCACCCTCTGCTATGTTTTTTACAAATTTTCGCCCAGAAATTCAAAATTTCTCCCTCTTGGAGTGTGCTCAACGATGGTAGGAGACAAATGAGTTTGAATTTGATGTCAAGAAGGCCTTAAAATTTAAATGAAATTGGTCTTTTCTTTTAAAAACCCACTTTTCTAATGTTTCATTTCACCTTTGAAAATTTTGCTGAATACCTTTTTCACTTTGATTTTCTTCTTTGTAGGTTGATGTGTTGGAGTTTGGCACTCTTTACATTTTTACTTTGTTGATATTTATTTTGGGCATATGAGTTTGAGTTGGCAGCGTTGGAACAATACTTATTACATATAATGAGCACAAAATTGCGTAAAAAATAAAAATAAATTATATTTCTGTTTTGAATAAAATTACACTTTGGTATGAAAATCATACTTTGAAACCATAATTACAACCTTTAAAAAAATCATATTTAAATGCTGACAAATCTTCTTCCAATGATAAAGAAGTATTATTCAATCACTCTCACACTTTTGCTGACCTTATTGAGATGAAATGGAGTATTATTGAACCTTGAAAAATGAAACCTAGTGACCTAAATGGACCTTGAATGACCAGACTCCATGTTGAATTTCACTGACATAATGCCATAGTGAAATGAGCTTTCAAGATTGATTTATGCTCAGCAAGACATGAAGGTGGACCAACAAATGTGAACTTTTGAGGGAGAGTGAGGTTTTATGACTAGGGCTACCATCAATGAGTGAGTTTTTTGCATGACCTAGTGGAATGATAATTTTTTTATTTTTATTTTTATTTTTCTGAGTGGGACCCCTAAAATGAATATGAAAAGAGTGATTTTGATCACTGATGGCAGAATGCAAATTTTGACACTAACATGCTGTAGCTTACTCTAACTTGCTTGTAAGAACTGTAGTGGATGGTGATTTGTGTGGATTTCCATCTCTTCCCATTAGATAGTGTTTCCACTTCTTCAGAACTTGCATCAGGGCATAAAGTTATTTATTGTAGGTAGGGTATCTAAGAACCTCCCCATGAAATATTTTAGAATAGTAGCATACAAACCTTCTTCCCTACATCAAGACCGCTCCCATAGCATACCCACTCAGATTTGTCTCTACTTCTAAGGTTTGCTGCAAGTTTGGTAATTCCAGAACTGGTGCTTCGCTGATCTTTTTTTATCTCCCCATAGGCCCTATGCTTACCCTTTCCTCACTAGAAACTCTTTCCACTAACTGTTATGGCGTGGAATGGCACCACTATTGCTGAAAATAAAGCTATGAATTTTCTTAGGTACTATGTTGCCCCAATGAAACTCCTAACCTCAAAAACATTAGTAGGCACTAGACATTTCATGATGTTGAAATATGTAACTAGGTTTGGTCTTCATAATCACGATTTCATGTATTTGATGTAAAGAGAAAAATAAAGTTTATTATTGTTATTTTGTAGCATGAGTTTCATGCTCAAGATCATTTTATTTATATGTCAAGCACCCATTGAGTGCTTCTAGGGCTTTGTCATAAAGTCTAAGAGTCTTTTTCATATGTAAAAATACCCTATTAGGCATGTTGTATCATGCAAAATAAATTTATTTAGAATCAAAAGAGTCAAATGTCCTCTGAGACCAATCCGGCCTGCTAGAAGACAAGTCAATGTTGTAGTGACAAGTCAACCTCATTAGGGTTGTTCAAACCTCATGAAAGCCTATATATAAGATGGAACTCAACTTCATTTGGAAGACTTACTCAAGCAAGTTCAATCACAGGGACAAGGAGGAGAAAAAGAAGACTAATAAGATACAAAGGAAAGGAGAACAAAACAAGAATAAAAATCAAAGTTTTGAAATGCTATTTGAGGGCTAAATCTCCCACACGTGCAAAAAGAATTAGGGCATCATTGAGTTGCAGCAAGACCGAAATTGTAGGAGCCGAATTTAGTGCCAAACAACATCAAGGTTGAAGGCTGAATCATCATGGAAAGAGAAGCACACCAAGCGAAGGAAGGAGATAAAATTCACCATCTTTTCTCACATGTTGAAAGTTAGGGTTCCCAAAGTTAGGGTTTCTGTAGTTAGGCTGAAATTTCCGTCAAGAAATTGTAGGTCTGAATTTGTGAAGTTGAAGCAGTGTTGAAGCAGGTTGACTTGGGTTGACTTTGAGAAGAAGAAAGTGCATATGAGGAGAGGTTGGCTTGGTCTTGGAGGAGTCTTTTTCAAGGGTCTTAGGTCTTGGAATTCATCATTTGAAGATTCTATAAGAGAAGAATTCTTGTGGGTTTTCCTCTCAAGAGGAGAGGTTTTGGTCTTGGTTAGTAGCATGTATTTTGTGTCCTCTTGTTTCATTGATCTTCATATTTTGGTAGTTGTTTGATGATAAAAGAACACTATAATAATCAAGTAAAGAAGAAGCTAACTAAAAATACATCAAGTAAAGTAAAAGAACATCACAATCAGTTATCAAAGTAAGAGAAACCACCCTAATCTAGTTGGCCTAGATTTCTCAACATGGTATCAGAGCTAAGGTGACAACAACAAGGAAATACAACTTGAAGATCATCGAATTGAAGAAGGATACACAAAGGTTGAGCACAAGGAAGTGTATAAATAGCGTGTCTACATTTCATCTTGAAGGAAAGAACTCTTGGAAGGAGAAGAAGAGCTCAAAGGCCCTACTTCTTAATGAAATAAAGACTTTAACACATTTGGAGCATCTTGAGAAGTCTCCACGTTCTACATCCAAGGAAGCAAGAAGGGTCACTTCATTATCATCAAAGGAATCAAAGTGATCTCCCTCACATTGAAGAAGGACCACATCTAAAATACCCTTGAAGAAAATCATCTCTCCCAATCTGGAAAAATAAGCATTGTTCTTTTGAAGAAAGAAGATCATCAATAAAACAATCATCATCAGGGAGGAATATTCAATTGTTAAACAACAAAGGAGTAGCAGAAGTCAACATCTTCAAGAAGGCATCTAGTTGAAGATATCATCATCAAAGGAAACATTGTTACCGATGAAATAGGTAACCTCATTGTTACCTACTTTTTGAAGTATCAAGAAAAACACCTGATTTTGAAAAAGTGGCGATGCAGAATCAAGAAATTTTTTTTTGAGCATGTTTTTGGCACTTAAGTTTTTTTCATTTTGTTTTTTATTTTTTATTTTTTATGTGATGTTTATGTCGATTTTGAATAGTGGTGGTGTATCATCACCAACGTTTTTTTTATAGGATTGATTTTGACACTATAGATTTTCTAATGTTTTCTTCTTCTGTGAGATGATTATTTTTAAGTGCATTTATGTACTTGTGTTTTAAAAATAAAAAAATAATTTTTTTAAAAATAAAAACTTGTAATGATATCTTCACTTTTTCACATAGATAAAAGATGGAAAAGGGTCAATATTCTAAAGTTCATATTTTCTACATGTTTATGTATTGTTAAATAATTTTTCAATGCACATCAAATAATTGTCGCTAAAAAACCAATATTTTGAACCATATGACAAAAAATACAATTTTTCAATATAAATACAATGCAAAAAATACACTTTTACAGACTTTTTGTTGGAAAAAACATGTTAAATAAACTAATTTTTTGGGAGAATCTTAACAAAAAAATTTAAGAAAATAACATTTTTATTGAATTTTATGTCAAAAAATAATAGCAATCACATGTTTTTTGCAAAAAATAAGGGTTGTTCTCATAAAATATCAAAGTCTAAACATTACAAGTAAAACTGATTAATAGTTCTAAAAAATAAGCTTTGTTTGCAAGCATAACTTAAACATCATCAACAATATCAACTAATACATCTTCAACATCATCTAGAACAACATTGATGGCTTCTTCCGCAACATTTTCTTCTTCAATTTGATCATTGTTGTCTTCTAATGGCTCTTTCATGTCAACAAATCTTCCAAAGTGTCCTTATCCAATCATTCCATATAATGGTGGTTGAGGTTCCTTTGCTTTTTTTGCCACACGTGATTCATTAAAATCTCCTTTCCTCAAACCAACTTCTTGCTTCGCATCTGGAAGGAATTTAAGAGCGTTAATTCTTTGTTGAATAAATTTGCATTGAACTGGGTCTTTTTCAATGGCAATGCAATTTCTTCCTTTTAGTAGGCAACATGCTAGTGTTGTACCTAATCATCAAGCACAAAAAAAATAAGTAAGAAAATTAGTATGGAGACATAAAAAGTAAAAAAGACAATATTTAAATTTAAATTTGTATAATAAAACTTACCTGAACCTGAGAATAAATCCAAAACCCATTATCCTTCATTTGAACATAGATCTATAAGATAGTTAATCAATGCTTGTGGTTTTTGATAAATGTTAACTATATCTCCTTTTGCATCTTTATCCTCATATGTTAGTTTTCTTACAACTGTATCATAAACCAATACTTGACTATGACTCTTCCCATCTACTCGATTCATAATAATATGCTTATAGCGATCGTCTTTTGTCCAACATTCAACATGGATGAACTCACAATCATTTATAATAGACTGATCTTCGGAAGAAACAATATTTGACTTTTTCCTGTAACATAACATAGTAAAAGTTCAATTAAATTTTACATGAATAAATTTTTTTAGGAGTAATCAAACATACAATTTCAAAGTCTTACCATGTAAGTTGTATCCTTGAGTTTGCTTTACCCTTGAAGCTTGTTAATTGTGTGTATGAATGAAATGTCACAAATCGCCAAAGTGGTGATGTTGTCACTTCTTGAAAACCCGTAACCACTTTACTAAAAGCTTGATAAGTATATGGTTCTCTATCATATTCAATGTCTGGGAAATTGAAACCATGAGGAATATCTGCAATAACTAGGCCATATTCCCTTTTAGGTATTAGTGATGCAATGTCTTCACAGTCACCTTGTATTATTTGATATTGAACACTGTTGAGCCCATTCCAAATGTGATGATTATGAGTAGGATCAAGTTCAACATTCATAAGACACTTCCTTCTCATGCTCTCCATCTTAATTTTTTCAATAAAGCTTTTGAAAGTATTTGGTACTCCATTTCCATCTTTTTTTCGACATTTTTAATGACATATATATATATATATAAAACTAGTTTAAATATGAATAAAATGAATTTATAAATCAACATACCTTATTGAATGCAATATAAAACTCTTTTAGTGTTGATGTAGAACTTGTTTCTGGGTAGTTGCGTACAACATCATCCCAACTGTCTTCATTCAACATTTTAACCATGTGTTCTTGTATTTTCATAAAAATTTTCTGACTGAATAAATCAAGTTAAAAGCGTTAATATATTGACATGTATAAAAAATTCTACCAACATCATTATGTTTTATTTAAAAGAAAATTATAATGAAAGAAAAATAAGAAATAATTCAAGAAACTTACTTTTGAAATTCTGCACACATTTCTTCCATTGATAATTCACCCGACTTCACACGGGCAAATACTGATTTGACTAATTTATCATCCTTCACACCTTACATTGTTTTCCAAGTTGTGATAGTCATATCCTCTGGAAGCTGCTTCATTTCAGGACCCGCCTTACTGTTGGTACATATTATGGGTTTACTCTTTCTAACCTTCTGATTTTTTATAGAAATATTCTTCCACTGATAAAAAATATCATCAATCAAATCCCATACCTCCCCATTTCTAAATGCCAACTGAAAAATGTTATCTGTGCCTCTGAATAAACTTGTATTCAATTTTCCATCTTTTGCTTTTTTTCATCAATTTGATACCCTGTTTCCATTAAACATTCCTTTCGAAATGTTACACTAACTTGTGTCTTATCCCCACCACATTTTTCTATGAATTCATTATGAATAAATCTGACTCTTTGGATGAAAGTCATTTTCATTCTGTACTCATTATTTGCATTATGATCCCATGCCAATAACTTTGATTCTATTTCTGTTAAGCTAGCGTAAATGATGCATTTCACTGTTTGAAAAAGATAGTTATTGGGATATTCTGTGATCAATTGTCTCTTAGCCTCTGTCGAATGGTTCTCTCCAATTACATAATATTTATAATCAAAACATTTTGTTTTGTCAAATACTTGCATTAGGGGAATTTTGAGGTCTAAAATGGGCCTCATAAGAAAAATGTACAAAAAAAATAAACTTTATAACAACCAATAAGATTCAAGATGATGATGTCATTCATAATGGATGATTCACCATTTTTGGAGTAAAAAAGTAAAAATATTAAAAAATAATAAAATAATAAAACTACTTTTTCAACTCGTATTTTAAACTTATCTCCCAAAATTTTTACTCAAATTTGGTAGGAGTACTGGTTGGATCTGGAATTTAATTACCTCATCCAGGGAGTAGTACCCATGTTACATACTTTTCGATGAACTCTTCTACACGAAAAAATGAAATACATAAAAAACGTGATTGTAATCGTTTTTTTATGTATTTCTTATTTTTAGATGTGCGAGCTCTCAATGCTTTTAACTGTCTTCTCATGAATGGAGAATTAAATTAAATCTATGAAGTGCTCCATTTCAAAATTTGATAAGGAATAAGTTGAGAAGTATGAATTGAAAAATGGATTTCATTTTTCCCTCTAAAATTTGATGATGTCATCAAATCTTATTAGATTTTTTCCACTATTATTTTATAATTTCCTTAGGAGGCCCATTTTAGACCTCAAAATTCCCCTAATGTTTGTTGGGAACCTGACTTGGATCGACAAGAACCAAATAATCCACCACATGCGCATATGGATTGAACCTGAACAATGTTTTCAGATTATGTACATGTAGGTGATGGGCCTTTCTAATTTGATATTGAGATTGTCCTTCATCTGGGCTATAAAATTGGTTAACATTAAGCTCAAATGTTTGGCCACCAAGAATTAATTTATTCTTCCTCAACTCTTGTCGAATAACATTTTGTTTTGTTTTAATAATGCCATCCTCTAACTCAGCACCTAGTATTATGATTTCTCTGCTTCTGTGAGAGTTTTCAGTGTGTTCTTCACTACTGCTCACGACCTTTACATGTTCACCAATATTTGATTTCTTAGTCTTATTGGATAAAATATCAGTTTTTTTATAAACAAGCTCTCCTTCATGAGGTAAAAGAGAGATATATTTGGCGATTTTTCTTTTTGGTGTCTGATCCGTTTTATCCTTTTGCACAACAGTTCTAATCTCCTCCTCACTAATTCTATCATAATTTTCTGTTTTATGTTCGACACCTTCAAAAGAAACATGTTTAAGTTTACTAGATTGACCCACCTTAGTGACTCTTGGTTGATCTTCTCTTTGTACTATTGCAGTGTCACGAGCTATTGCTCTTTGCTTCAATATCCTTTTCTCTGCTTTGTCTTTGTGGAAAGTGTTGTTCACATCCATAACATTTGGCACCAACATATAAATATCGTCAAACATGTTTGAAAGACTTGGGACAAAATCCTATGAAACAAAATAAAACATGTCAATGATCAGTAATTTATAAAAAATTGAATCATCCTTACAATAATGCATAGAGGAAATAAAAATAAGCATACTTACAATGTTATTTGCAATGTTGCTTGATACTTCTTCAGAAAATTTTGAAGATATTTCATTTGTGTCATACTTGACGATTGATAGACGATATCTAACCTTCTCACATTTCTGAGCCTTCCTTGCAAGAACATAAATAGTGTTTGTATTCGGAACCATACAGATGTCTCGTACACTGCCTATCACATCATATGGCTCATTTAAGTCAATCATACCACAAAGCAAATAGATGTGTATATCAGCCTCCGTTTCACTGTCTTCAAGATAGCATGAGAAATCAGTTTTATCTATTTCCTCGACATTCTTCTAATCAGAAATAAGCTTTAATGAACCTGGTGCCCCACTTGCTTGACTTTTATTAGTGTGTGCAACAATGTCCTTATTGCATCCAACAGTGTCCATAGTACGTCCAACTACAACTTTAGATTTGGGAGTTGTATCGATAGTGTGTTGAGCTGCAGCTGGAGATTTGGGCGCTGCTGCCCTAGGTGCAGAAACATTCACAGAAATTTTTTTTGATGTTATTTTCCTGATTAATTTTTTTATATATATATTAGTTAATGGAAAAATAATGCGGATAAAATAAATTTAATAAACAAAATTTATTTCTAAAACTAAAAAACTTATAATCTTTTAACATATTTAAAAATTTAAAAATTTAATTTTACATTACATAGCAATTGAATAAAAATAAACAAAACAAAACAAAATAAAAATTTATTTTACTTTACATAGCAATTAAATAAAAAATTATAAACTTAAAATTATAAAAAATTAATATAAAAGTTTATAAATTTATATAATCTTTTAATATATTTGAAAATTACAAATTTCTATTTCACATTACATAAAAGCAATTAAACAAAATAAAAGAAAAAATTAAATTTTTTATAATGTTGTTTTAATACTTAAATTAAAAAAAAATTAAATATTTAAATGTTAAAAACAAATGTTATAATATTATATATATATTAAAACAAATGTTTTATATTTATTTATTTATTTATTACATTGTATTGTTTTTTTTTAAAATTATATAATGTTTAAAAACAAAACGTAATTGTTATTTAATAAATTGTTTTTTTTTTTTTAAATTAATTAATTAATTAATTTTTATATATTTGCTATATTTTGATTTTTTTTTAACAATTTTTATTTTTATTTTTTAAAATTAAATAATGTTTTAATAATTATTTATTAATTATATTATATAACAATGTTTTTATTATTTTTATATAATAATGTTTTTATTATATTATATAACAATATTTTTATTATTTTTATATATAACAATGTTTTTATTAATTTTTAATTGTTTTATTAAAACAAATTAAAAAAAAATTAAAAAAACAAAAATAAAAAAAAATAAAAAAAAAACCAACGCCATGACTGTGTGACGATGACCTTGCCCACGGGGCGCCGGAGGCCGGCTTGGCGGTGCCACGGGGGGCTACCCAATGGGCCCCAAGCCCCCGGCTGGGCGGGAGGCCGATTCGCAGGTGCGGTCACGACGTTGGTTTTTTTTTTAAATTTTTGTTTTTAATTTTGTTTTTGTTTTGTTTTTTTTTTTTTTTTTAAATTTTGGTTTTTTTTTTTTTTTTAAATTTTTAATAAAACAATTTTAAATTTTTAATAAAACAATTTTAAATTTTTGTTTTTTAATTATTATTATTATTTTTTAATATGTTTTAATAAAACAATTAAAAATTAATAAAAACATTGTTATATATAAAAATAATAAAAATATTGTTATATAATATAATAAAAACATTGTTATATAAAAATAATAAAAACATTGCTATATAATATAATTAATAAATAATTATTAAAACATTATTTAATAAAAAAAATTGTTAAAAATATATTAAAAAAAACAATTTATTAAATAACAATTATGTTTTGTTTTTAAACATTATATAATTAAAAAAAAAACAATACAATATAATAAATAATTAAAAAAACATTTGTTTTAATATAACAATACAATAAATTAAAAAAAAAAACAAAAACTATATAACAATACAATTAAAAAAAATAAAAAAATGATATATAACAAAACAAGAATGAAAAAAAAAATTAAGATTTAAAATTAAAAAGAATAAAAATAAGATTAAAAAAAAATAAAATATAAAATCGAAAAATTCTCTCCAAAAAAAAAAAAAACATTTTAAATAATGAAACCACTGATATATTTATGATAAAAAAATAAAATAAAAAATGTTATAATATTACTATTTTTTTTTATGTGCATGGCCATTTTATGGATTTTTCTATCTAGATGAACCTATAAGTCTTAAAAAAGAAAAAAATTCTAAATTTTTGTCCTTAAAACCCTAAAAAATTTAGTTCTTTTTGTATTTTCGTCACTAAAAAAATATAAAAAAATTATGGTTTTTGAACCTAAAAACCTTATAAAAGTAGTTTTTGGACACAAAAAACTATAGAAAAACATATTTTCCCCAAAATCGTCTTTAAATTGATAGAATAGAAGGAAAACTAACTTTTGAAATGCAAAAAATTGCTGTCACCAATGCCAACACAACGCCTCCACAAAATTACGAATAGAAACACAATGCCTCCAATGCCAATGCAATGCCTTTACGAAGTTACCAATGCCAATGCAACACCTCCACAAAATTACCAATAGCAACACAACGCCTCCAATGCCAATGCAATGCCTCCACGAAGTTACCAATGCCAACGCAACACCTCTAGAAATTTGCTCTAACAAATACCAGAAAACTTGATGTGATGTGATGAATAGAAACAATCATTTTTATTATATAGCGAATATTGTCTGATTGGTTTACTGTTTAACGAATGTGGGATTAAAATTTCAAATTTAAAATATTTACATTTAGTTTATTATAATTCATACTATAGTTAAAATACTTAATATTTGCATGTAGTTATTATAGTTAATATTTTATTTAATATTTACATGTACTGAATGTTGAATAATTCAAATATAATCTCAGATTAAAAATTAAAATATGAAATACTTACATGTAGTTAATTATAGTTAATATTATAGATAAAATAGTTAATATTTGCATTTAGTTATCATAGTTAATATTTTAGTTAATATTTACATGTACTCAATGTTTAAAATCATGGATTAAATTTTAAAATCTAAAATATTTACATGTAGTTAATTATAATTAATATTATAGTTTAAATAGTTAATATTTACATGTTGTTATTTTTGTAAATATTTACATATAGTCAATCTTAAACCATTCAAATAAGAAAATTATTTTAGTTTCGAAGGCATGCATGAAAGGAATATTTTGTGGATATTTTGAATAGAAAGTATGGTGAAATATTTGAAGACCAACGGTTTATTAATAAATTTTGAAATATATTTTAGATGAATATAACGTAAGTTTAAAATTTAAAATTTAAAATATTTACATGTAGTCATTATAGTTAAAATAGTTAATATTTACATGTAGGTATTATAGTAATATTATAGTTAATACTTACATCTAGTCAATGTTAAATCATTGAAATAAAAACATTATTTTAGTTTGGAAGGCATCCATGATAGAAATATTTTGTGTATATTTTGAATATAAATATCGGTAAAATATTTCAACACAAACAGTTTATTAAAAAAATGTTAAATACATTTTTTGACTAATATTTGTACCAAATATTTGAAACGAAAATTTTGGAGGGAAAGTTTTTCGCGAAATTTTTTGGGGGGAAATTTTGGAAGGAAATTTTTTCGCGAATTTTTTTGAAGGGAAAATTTGGAGGGAAATTTTCAGTGTTTAAGCTATATATTGTAAGTGGAAGAGGAATTTGTATCATTCAACCTATTCTTGTGAAAGCCATGGTTTCTTCTGATAGCGAAGTTTTTCTTTGTACAACATCAACATCTTCGTCACGCAACAACTCTATTCAGAGTGATGAATATAACGGGAGTTCGTTCACCATGAATAGAGAGTCAAAAAATCGACTTGGTTGTAATCCTAAAGATGATGAGAACAAAATTGATGAGGCGCAGCAACATGAAATTTCTGTAAATCGAGCGCCAGTTATACCACTTACTCTTAATCCTAAGGATTATGAAAGCAACAGTGATGAAGGGCATGATGAAGAATTTCGAGAGTCAAAATTTTCACTTCGTCCTAATCCCAAAGATTATGAGGACACCATTGATGAAGAGGGAGATGAAGAATATACACTTCAGCTTAATCCTAAGGATTATGCAAGAACAACAAATGAAGAGGGGAATGAAGAATCTGCAGAGTCAAAATATCCACTCTATCCTAATCCTGAGCAGTATGCCAGCACCACCGATGAAAAGGGGAATGTAAAATTTCCAAAGTCAAAATATCAAATTCGTCTTAATCGTAAGGATTATGCGAGCACCACTGATGAAGAGGGAAATAAAAAATTTACAGCGTCAATATATCCACTCCGTCCTAATCTTAAGGATTATGCAAGCACCATTGATGAAGAGGGGGATGAAAAAATTCCAGAGTAAAAATTTCCACTTCGTCTTAATCCTAAGGATTATGTTAGCACCACAGATGAAGAGGGGAATGAATAATTTGTAGAGTCAAAATATGCACTTCGTCCTAATCCTAAGGATTATGTCAGCACCACTGAGGAAGTGGGAAATGAAGAATTTGCAGAGTCAAAATATCCACTTCGTCCTAATCCTAAGGATTATGCTAGCACCACTAATGAAGACGAGGATGAATTTCCAAAGCTAAAATTTTCACTTCATCCTAATCATAACGATTATAATTTAACCACTGATGAAGGGGGGGATGAAGAATTTCCAATAAATATAGATTCAAGGCATTCACTTATTTCTAATCCTAAGGATTATGAGAGCATCAGTGAGGAAGGGGAGGGGCAGGATGAAGAAATTCTAGTGAATACAAATTCAAAGCTTCCACTTATGCCTAATCCCAAGGATTATGAGAGCACCACTGAGGAATGGGAGGATGAAGAGTTTCTTGCAAATGATAATTTTAGAGGCACAGATCTGAATATTGCATTTTCTCCAAGTGACCATTTCAAAGACACTCATGGTGATGAAGAATTGAATCCTCCTAGGGAAGAATTTGAAAGCATGGGTCAAGATGGTGAAGAATTTCTTTTGAGTCGGGGTTACAAAAGTGCCGATGATTCTTGTGAAATGTTTTCTTCAATTGATGATGGTAAAGAAAATTTTCCAGGCAATGATGTTGATGAATTTCTTAACTATGTTGAGGATGATGATAGTGGGGATAATATTCCTCCTAATGGTGATGAAACTACTTTTACAAAGGATGATGCAATGATGAAGCCGTTGCAAGCAAATATTGCAACTAGGAGTAGGAGTAGACCTTTTCATATCAATCCAAAGCATTCCAGTTATACAAGGGTGAGGACAAAATATCTCACAAAAATAAGTTCTGTCGTTCATTTGATTTCAAGTGAATGTTATCGAAGGGATTGCTTCAAAAATATGGATTTCAAATTTGTTTTGGAGAAAAGGAAAACATATATGTCAATGAATAAAAGCATACAAAATTCATATTTAATGGGTTGCATGCAATCTACACTAGCAGGTTATGATTATCATATTGGGAATGTATTGCTTTGTAGAAAGACGTTCAAAATGTTGCATTCAATTGGCAATTGTTGTTTGTCAAGAATCCAGGATAGATTAGAAAGGGATCCCACATATTATTCAGAAGCACGTTATAAACGGGAGGTGGGGCCGTTTGCAAATACTGCTAAGACATGGATGAAAGACTTCTTTTCAAATCATGGAGAGTGTATGCCAAATAAAGACACAATACATATTCCAAATAATTTCTCGAGACGAGAAATATTCATGTTATACAAATATTATGCAGAAGCTGTTGAAGGAATTGGTAATTTTATTACATATTCTTATTTTACAAGGATATGGAAAACTGAATTCAACAATGTTCGTATTCCTAAGAAGACAAGGATGTGGATTTGCAGCACATGTGCTTCTCTTAAAGCAAAAAGAGATAAATGTCAAGGGGCAGAAAGAGGTATGTGTTCAAAACATTGTTTTTTAAAATTTGATACTTATCAACTATGAAAATATATTTATTCATTTGTTTCTTTTATTTTATGTACAGATTCCGTTGTCAAAGAACTTCAAGACCATCGCAATTAGCAAACAAGTGAAAGGCAAAAGTTGCATAAACATCAAAAGAAGTGTTATGATCATCCAAATAAATATCTGGGATTGATAATTGAAGGTATGGATTAAAAGAAAACACTTCTTCCACATTTTGTTCGCACGCCAAAAAAATTATAGGAGGAAAATTTCATTCAGTTTCACTTGGTTGGTTGTATGGTATTTAATGAGAAGATGCTTCCAAGAGTTTTCTTCACAACTCCAAATATTCACAATGATGCAAATCTGACCATAACTATAATCCATGATGTGGTTACTCATTGGTCTGAGATTTTTCCTGAAGTTTTGTATTTACAATCAGACAACACAAGTCGTGAGAAAAAAAATCAAGTTCTTTTTGGGTATCCAAACATGCTCGTTGAATTGGGGATTTTTAAAAAGATAAAGATTGGTTTCCTTCTTGTTGGACATACTCATGATCATATTGATCAAATGTTCAGTCATTTTTCAGTAACATTAAGGAGGAAAGGTGTTGGGAGCCCGCCATCATTAATTGAATGTATTAAGAAATCGTACATTCTAGAGCCTGTTTTTCATGTGTTGGAAGAAACTATTGACATGCGAAGGTTTATTTTTGGATCGCATTGTGAGGAGAAATGTATTGAACAACTTAATGACATTAGCTTCCAACATCAATTTTGTATCAAAAAAATTGATGGGATAACACTTATATGGGTCAAGAAGTATTCAACTGCTGAAGAATGGGGACCATCATTAGGTTTAGAATTTTTGAAGGTCATTCCAGAGCGTCCAATATTTTCATCAAAGATATTGTTATTACAGTCAGTTGTTGAACTCCATAATGCACAAAGGCAGAAGAGAGACATAAATTATTCTGAATGTCTAGAGGAAATTAAAAGATGTATTAGAGATACATATGAGTACTTCGATGTTGCTGATTCAGTTTGGTGGGAGTCTTTTTTCAGTAATCAAAGTGATATGATTTCAAGAACAATAAATGTGGATACGCTTTTGAAGACTCATTTTTTTTGGCCACAAAATATGCCAAATGAACATGAACATTAGGAAACACACAATGTTGAACAACAATAGCCTCAAGCTATTATTAATTCCCCACAGGTAGAGGAAAGAGAAATCTATATTGGTTCTAGAAGATCACGTGCACAACGTGAAGCCATGGAAGACCTTTACAGGGGTTCTGTGCAGGATCTTAAGGAGGGTTGCATGATAACAGTGTTAGCAGATGAAGATCCACTTGGCTATCCATTCTGGATTGCCAAGGCTATAAAGGTCATTAATGAAAATGAAGAGATTACAACTGTTGAGGTACATTAGTATGCCACAAGTACCCACCCTTTCAATGGTGTGTACAAGCCAAAGATGGTAGTGGAAAAAATAATTGGCAGAAAGAGAAAAAGAAAGGGCACAAATATAAATCGTCGCCGCACAAATGTCTTAAAATTGGAGGATGTCGACATACTTGTGTATGACTTCAATTTGACAAAGAGAGGAACTCTTCGGTTGCAGACCATAAATATTTTGAAGAAATTGCTACCAGAACAATTACTATTGAGATGGGACTCTGTAGAATGTAGACGTAGATCTACAAGACTTTTGAACTCTGAAATGGTGGGCATGCATGTTGACTCAGATGGAGCACTAGTTGATGAAAGAGAAGAATGTGGATCATCTACATCTGCATCAAGCCATTCATCTGAAGATGTAGGTTATGATGGTGTGCCAGAACCTATGGTTGATTTTGAATAACTATCTAAGACACTTTTATGTAATTGATGTTTGCATGGTAACTTGAAATAAAATTTTTGACTTCCATCTCATTTTTCATGAAGTTATGAGACATTTCTATGTTTGCTGGATTATATGTTTTAATTATGAAGAATTCATCTCTTTAGAATATCGACAATGCAACAATGAATTACAAAAATAATTTATGTTATATTCAATGTACCAATGTTGATATTTTAATTATAAGTAAAATAGAAAATAGAAACTATTGTTGAATTTTTAGATTATGCAGTGATATTACCATGATATTATGTATTGTTACCTTTTGGTATAAGATACTTTAAATTTTTTTAATAATTATATGCGTCATTGAAAGGAAACACTTTGTTTTGATGCTTGATTTTTAGGTTTTGGTTGAAATTAGATTTAAATTTGTCTTATGCTAAGATTTGAAAAAAGATAAGTTTTTATCCTTTAAAATTAAAATTACTCTTGTTTCTGTTCAATGATAATTTTTTCGTTTACTTGTTTATTTTTTTAAATTGTTTAAGTCTTATAATTTCTCCATAATTTCATTGTTCAAGTATGTTGAAAACTTAAGATTGAAAAAATTTAGATTTACAACTTGTCATTAAGGTTTTTATGCTCTACCAAATTTTATCTTTAATGTTTTTTTTTTTTTTAAAAATAAGATTGATCTATTAACAGTGAAATATAATTACATCGTGACCGTTGTCGAGACCACTGCCCTGGAAGAAGGCAGAATGATCATGAGAAAACACAGTAAGAGACTGCCCATTAACCAGGAAACCAGTCTGTAGAGAATTGTCAAAACCCACGCAGGGGAACATGATGAGATCTTTCTGAAGATGCATAGATTGCATGGCTCCCAAATAGTACAAAAAGCCAAAATTCCAAAAATCAATTTGCACAGTAACAAGCCCCTTGCTATGGGCCGCAAGTAAAGAGAAAACATCAAAGATACCAGACTAATCATCTGTGGGTTCCTCAACAATCCGACACCAACCTGAAGCGAGCATATCCCTGGCCAGAGCGTCTTCAGAAACTGAGGGGCCAGGATCAGCAGGAGCCATCTCGACTTCAGGAATGCTACGAGCCTGGTCCTTCGAAGCCTGCATCACCGAGTCGCCAGCCCTCATTGGGATGTTTGAATTCTGGGCATAGTTCGCATCGAGACCCGCTGAAAGATCGCTAGCCTCCCCCTGTTGGGCTTCCTCATGGAAGACCACAGTGAAAATGGCAGTGATTCTCGGACGAAGCAGAGCACTGTTGAAAGTGAACCTTGCAGAGCTTGTGGTGGGAGGAAGCGAGGAAGCCGGAGGGCGGCGATCAGGGGATCCCGAACTAAGGCGAGAGTCAAGGAGGCGCCCTCTCCCACTGCGGGTGCGAGGGTAATGGCCGGCCATTAAACCACTGGATAGTGAAGGAGAGACAGAAGAAGGGCTATACTGTGCATGCAGAGGTTGGCCCCTGGTGCCGCCTCTGCGACTCCGCATTCTATGTCGCAGACGAGGCATAGGGGAACCAAATTGGAACCAAACAACAACTATGGCCATGAAAAAGCAATGCAAGAGGAGGCCAGAGGCCCAAACGAGATGCCCAGGGTCTGGCGGAAACAGCGACTCAATATGACCAAAGCGCAGCTTTAAAGGAACCTCCTCTTCCAGATAGCGAGAGACCCCGGGCCTGTTAAAGCCAACACCGAATCGATTGAAGGCCGAAATGTGACCAGAGACCAGGTATAGGAAGGCTCGAAGCAACTGAAGCAGCTTCACAAGAGGCACAACGCCTCCCTCCCCTTTATCCTTCCATCTCTTGCCTCGAGAGTTCCCCATCCGAGCAGAAGCATTGATGAGGGCCGAAGGCTCCAGCATGCTGAAGCATGCGAAGGCAATTAACATCGCAGAGAGCTTGAGGTGAAAACCAAAACCTCTTGTATCAATGCCGAGGAGATCTGCAGATCGTAAATGCCAAGATCAGCCGAACGATTTCCAAATATCCATTATGTCCTGGGTGGGCAGGTGTCGATCCACCTCGCCGGACCCCTGTCCCATCGTTTTAATTCGTTGGTTGTACACCCGCATCCAGGAAATTTTATTTTTAATGTTATGGTTGACAATAATTACAATTTTGGGGTTGTTTAGAGTCAAGATATTTTATGTTTAACAACATGGATGAAAATTGTTCGAAATGATAAGCCCTTCAGACATGTATTTGTTTATCTTTAACATCATCTATCAAAAATGTTAGAAATTTACGATTTAAAAAAATGTCCTAATATGTTGTCTTTAATTCCATTGTTACAAGTGTCAAAATTATGACACAATTTTTTTTTTTTTAATTCCAGCATCAACTGGTTTTGTTTTGAGGGTGTTTTTTCAATCCTTTTTTCAACAAACAATTTTGTTTTTAGCATAATTTTATAAAATGTTGAAATTTGACCTTCAAAAAAAACCAAGTGCATTCTCGAAGACACACTTTTTGTTTTTTGGGTGTTTTTTCATGTTTTTTGAGACTTTTTGGGCTAGAGTTCCCGTTTTGAGGTCAGGTTACCTATTTCATCGGTAACAATGTTAGGAGCATCTTCACTTGACAAGTAAGTAATTTATATTTTATGTCTCAATTTACAATGAATTCTTTCTGCAATGAAAACAACAAACTTGTTGGGTCATCAAATTACCTTGCATGGAAGAAGATAATATATTTGATCCTCATAGACAATGAAGTTAGTGAATATGTCATGGGCTCTATCACCAAACCCCCTCAAGAGAAATCTCAACCTTTATCGAAATATATGAAAGGAGAAATAAGGGTTCAAGATCCTTATTGAGTCAATCAAGGGTTCCCTCATTCCCTATGTAACAAAGTTGAAGACATCGAAAGAGATTGATGAAAATTGGTGGAATTGTTCTCTGTAAGTACTGCAGGAGAAATTATATCATTAAGAACTGAACTATACAAGATGAAGGTATCAAAGGAAGAAGGGGTATCCTCATACCTTATGAGGGTATCTCAAATAGAGATCAACTACACAACTAGGAGAAGTGATGTCTGATTGAGAAATGACCACCATTGTGCTGAATGCATTACGTGATGAATGGGGCAAATTTGTATCGAGTATCCATGGAAAGAAGGAAACTACCCCATTCAATTATCTATGACCATTATGCAAAATTGAAGAAACCATATTGAAGCCAAAGAACGACGTTGGATCAAGTGAACAAACTCAAGCATATGTAGCTATGGAGAGGAAGAAAGGGAAGTATTGAAAAAGATTTCAAAAGAAAATATACATGTCTAAGATTCAATTCTATGAATGTACTGAGTATGGGTATTTCAAAAGGAATTGTCCTAAACTAAAAAAGGACAACAAGAAGAGAGGAAAGAAATGAAGCCCATGTCACCAAAGAAGTAGAAGAACCTGAAAATAAGAAGTCAAAGAAGGAAGTGAAAGACCTTTACTATGACTGAGATAACATTATATACTTGGTTCTTTTCAGTTTGTAGAAGATAACAGTCGTGATGAAAAGCATCACAAGTATGATAGGATGCATTGTAGAAATGATTGAGATAACATCATAAACATTCATTGTGTTAGAAAAGAAATAGCACATGGCATCATCATAAGCATAGAAGGATAACTGAAGTAAGCAATTTATGTGGTTGGAGAAAGTCATCTTGCAAAGTAGGAAGACAAAATTTCGTCACACCTCATCATCATTAGAAAGAAGAATTTGCAGAATGAGGATCATCAAGATCCTCCATTAGAATCTTTGATAGAAGATTCACCTCTACTTAGAAGAAGCAAGTGTCTCGCGGGTAGTCTACATTCCACCTTATGTCCATCCACAGTCTAGAAGGATGATGTTATGTTGACAAATATGTGCAACATGGCACATTGGTTGAAGTATTTTCATCTTCAAGTAGTGAAAGGAAGTTGTTAGAAGAGAGTCTAGATGAACACATGAAGGAAGAGGTATGTATATATTTGGTAATATATAGATAATGCCATGTCATCATATGGTTGCAGATAAAATGGTTAAAAAACTCTATCTCATGAGAATGATGAAAGAAGAAGGAACTTTTCCTTCTGTATGATACATGAAGGCATGAATACAATGTGCCTTGAACTCTTCTACACGATGACATAATATGACCTCATGAAGAATGTGAGGTGGTTGGAAACAATGGTTCCTATGATGAAGGAACTATGTATAAAATATCTTGAGGAAGCAATGTGCGAAGAAGGTGAAAGAAGGGTTCGTGAAAGATGTATCTATAGTCACGTGAGATAAGATAAGTAATCAACATTTGATAACAATAAGGATTAGCTATGACATCTCCATGGAGAAGGTATGAATACCCTGATATGTATGTTGGAGAAGGAGAACCTTGATAATGTATGTCTTGGAGATGGATTATGTTATCGCCAAACTGGGACTAATTGGGCTATTCAACAGTCAATTTGATGTAACTATTTCAGACCACTTGGGGTTGGAAGTTAGCCCTTCCAACCAGAGAGGGCTCTCTCAAGAAAAATGTAAGATATTTAAGAAATGAGCTTATAATGAAGATGGATAACTCTTATATGCTTTTAGATGATTTTTGCAGGTGAAATATGAGTGAGGGCTACCATTGGGCATGGAGTCAACATGAAAATTCATTTACAAATGAATATTATTCATGGAAACTGAGGCACATGAGATTTTACAATAAATCTGACAACTAACATAATACATAAAGGAAGTCGGAGCATAAGATTTTATGAATTCCAAGTAATCATGTATAAGCAAGCTGAATCAATATTCAAAAGATAAATGGACAAAAACACATAAAAGCTCAATATGAATCTCAGGTCTGAACAAACACTTCTGCAACTGCGTATTAACTGAGTGAAATAAAATTACATAATAGCCTGGTCATTTACATCCATCAACCCCCTCTAATTCTAAAAACCTCACATTTATAGAGTGAGATATCTTTTACATAGGTCTGCCACCTGGGCTAGACTCTCGAACCTGATCCAGAGATCTAATCCAAAAAGGGTTCCATTACATTGAGAAAAAATAGAGATATTCTTTTTGAGGGAGTTAGTAGTAAAAAAGGACTCTATAAATATTAACTACATCAACAAAAACATTTAATAACCCATGTTAATGATGGCTACCAAACCAAACAACCATGTTTAGGTGGAGAACTGTCATACTGGATTTGAAGTCTTGATATATTGAATTTGATGATGAGTTGTCCATTGGTGAGGTGGCAAAAGTGATGTGCCGTCAGCCATGTCAATCTTGTGAAGTGTATTTCTGAGTCGTATTCATCAACAGATGTCCCAATGACATTTCATACTCCCTTTTTATGACTCATCTCCTTCCTAAAATGCATTGAATTCCTCAAAAAGACTGAAAATTTAGAACACTGGAAAAACAGATCATTTAAGCAGTTTTGTAGCGTAATTTTCATGGCATCTTTGTAACAACACTTTATGCAACTTTTTTGACTCTTCTGCCTATGGGAGGATCTTCATTAGGTTTGATAAGGTAAATAAAAGCCTCCAGTTATCCCTGATATGATATTTTTTAGGGAGTTTTGCCTTAAATAATTCTACAGCGAGTTCGTAGCGAAAACTCAACCTTAAGCTCGAAGCTCGCTACGAAATTGCCTAATTTCACAAAATTTTGCATTTTTTTCTTCCTAACCCTAAAAACATCTTTGTAGCCTTGTATATGCCTTGCTATGATATATTAAGAAAAAAGGTAGTAAAAAAAGTGACTTACCATCCTTCATGGAGAAGCAGGCTCATTCTCCATCACAATCATCTTTAGACCTTTTTTCTTCAAATCAACGTGCACCATCTCCATTTGTATTTCCAATTCTTTGACCTGGCTTTGCAACTTCCTTCTTTCTGATTGCAACCACCTGTTCCTCCTGAAGAGACGTTTCATCATTTTGTCCAGAGCGAGTGTCCTCTTTAACATCTTCCTTCACCCCTCTGCAACCTTATTATAAAAATCTATTTGTTTGCTCTTTTCTATTTTAAAGTCTGTCATCTTTTGCCTCTCTTGTTTGAAGTCTGCTAACTCCACCTTAGTTTCCAAAATCTCTTCTCTAGACCTTGGGATCTCAGTTGCCTATGAAATTGTGTCAGGAGACGCAACATAATTGAGGATGCCCTCCTTCGAACCTATACCAATGAAATTTATAGCAAAGTCTTTAGACACCTGTGCATGATACCCTTGTAGTTTCTGGAAGAAACACATGCAACTTGAATTTGAAAAAGCTTGTGAGAAACCGAGGTCTTTTGCAATTAGCCTCATATCTGATCACATTGCCACCCTTGTTTGGCTTTTTATGTGATGCCATACTTTCAAACACAACGCTGATCAACTCCTCCTTTGACATATGCAGAATTCTTTTGAGACATCAAGCAACTCCCTTGACACAGTTAGCACTTAGCCTAAGACAACTACATGAAAAAATTCAAGACTCTAAATCGTTGGCTTTCAAACAACTTACAAGGATGAAGGTGAGGTGCTGCTTTTCAAATTAGGAATCAGACTAAATTAGGAAAGATGAAATGAGTGGGAAAAATTAAATGATGTGAGGAGTAATGATAAATACACATGCATATGACGTATGATGACAAATAACAGAATGGGACCATGATGACCAAGTGTGCACTAACCAATGAAACCACGATAAAACACATCCTTTCCCACCGTTAGCAGAAAAAACAGATTTCGTAGCATTTCCAGTACTCAGGAGGGCAAATTCTCTACGGAACTGTCAGGCACTTTCATAGTGAAATCAGATTATTTTACACTGACTACGTTGCAAAATTTAGAAAAAATTCCAAGTGTCACAAAATGACCCTATATTACCGATGCAATCAAATTTTTCGAATTTACCTCGACGTGACCTTTATTGCATGACTAATGACTATTAAAACCTCTTAAACTATGAACAATTTTTTGAAAATTAATTATCTTCATGACCTTATTTTCACCCAAATGACCCAACCTAACTTACGTAAGACCAACATAGACAAACCTAGTTGTTATCATAGATAACAGATTCATACAATTTATGAAAGGATGTTGATGTTGCAAGAAGCAGATGTCATGACAAAGGGCCATCATAAAGAGGTAATGTTTATTTGATGTTCATTTTTGATTTTTGAAAGAAATCATCTGGTTGGGTTGTAATAGGGTTACTAAAAGGGGGTTGTAGAAGTTCATCTACAACTAAGATTGGATGGAAGATCCTAAAAGAAACATGACTTGGAAAAGTTATCAGTATAAAGGATAACTAGATGATGACAAGGTCACTTCTCGATAAAGAGAAGGATGAGATGATTATTGGTTCAACACTATGTTTCGTTGAAGATATAGAAGATGGTATGAAAGATGATGGTTCCATGATGAAGAAGTTGAAGTTCATCCATGCCATGATGAACGAAAAGGAGGATCTCTACAAGCAACTGATAGTACCATGATCTCCACTCAAGAGAATATAGCTACTGTTGGTAACAAGTCCCTAGTTAAGAGGGATCTTGGGCAAGTCCCTAGTTAAGCGAGAGCTTGGTTATATTCCTTTTATACGAATGAGTAGATCCTTCCTAGTTGAGAGGGAGAGATAGACACATCATTCTTATCTCCATGTTATGAAGAAATAATGGAGGATTGGGTAAGCATCTAAGATTGATACCAATACTCTTTGAGGACGTGGTAGGGCATCAAATAGGCAAGAGTAGTCAAAGAGGAAATTCCATGAGGATGTGTAATTCCAAGATGGGAATGGTCCTAGAAGGACATACCTTGTGAACATTCATATGGGGTATGTTCCTTGAGGGACAATGATGAAAGTGTATATAAATCATTTTTCTCTCTAGCATTGTGCTGTAATCTTGTGGAGAGATAGAGCTGTTAGTCAAGACCTTCTACGTGACAATGCTAGTTGATATGATGAGCTGCATTTATATAAGCTAATGTGATAGCTTACCAATCCGACTCTTCTTATGAGAATTCTTCAGTATGATAATGTCCATATACCGTGTATGTATTATGAATACCTCCTTAGTTAAGAGGAAATGTTGAAATAAGTAACTAGGTTCGGTCTTCATAATCATGATTTCATGTATTTGATGTAAAGAGAAAAATGAAATTTAGTATTGTTATTTTGTAGCATGAGTTTCATGATCAAGATCATTTTGTTTATAGGTCAAGCACCCATTGAGTGCTTCGAGGGCTTTGTAATAAAGTTTAAGAGTCAAAGAGTCATTGTCATATGTAAAAAACCATATTAGGAATGTGGTATTATGTAAAAGAAATTTATTTAGTCAAAAGAGTCAAATGTCCTCCTCCAAGACCAAGTCGGCATGCTAGAAGAAAAGTCGACCTCTTTAGGGCTATTTGAACCTCATGAAAGATTATATATAAGATGGAAGTCGACCTCATTTGGAAGACTTACTCAATAAAGTTCGATCACAAGGACAAGAAGGAGAAAAATAAGACTAATAAGCAATGAAGGAAAGGAGAACAAAACAAGAAGAAAAATCGAAGTTTTGGAAGATTGTTTTAGGACTAAATCTCCCACATGTGCGAAAAATATTAGGGCATCTTTGAGTTGCAGTAAGACCAAAAATGCACGAGTCGAATTAAGTGCCAAAAAACATTAATAATGAAGGCCGAATCATCAAGGAAAGAGAAACACCCCAAGCGAAGGAAGGAGATATAATTTACCATCTTTCCCCACAAGTGCAAAATTAGGGTTTCTGTAGTTAGGCTGAAATTGCATGTTTGGATTGGTGAAGTTGAAGTAGTTCTGAAGCAGGTTGACTTGGGTTGACTTTGAGAGGAAGAAAGTGCTATGAGGAGAGGTTGAATTGGTCTTGGAGGAGTCTTTGTCAAGGGTCTTAGGTCTTGGAATTCGTCATTTGAAGATTCTATAAGAAGAGAGGAATTCTTGTGGGTTTTCCTCTCAAGAGGATAGGTTTTGGCCCTAACTAGCAACCTATATTTTGTGTCCTATTGTCTCATTGATATTCATAGTTTAGTAGTTGTTTGATGATAAATGAACACTATAATAATCAAGTAAATGAAAATCCAACTAAAAATACTTCAAGTTCAGTAAAAGAACATCACAAGCAGTTAACAAAGTAAAAGAAATCACCCTAATCTAGCTGCCTTAGATTTCTCAACACATGATGGCCTCCATCTTGGCAGAATCTGTATTCAGTGTTCCTCCACTTATCACATACCCTAGATACATCCAAGACTATTTTGCAAACTCACATTTCATGCGATTTACTAGTAGTGGGTGCTTCTTTAATGTCTCCAACACCTGAGTCAAATGTGACATGTGCTCCTCCCAAGTAACTTTGTATACTAATATATCATTCAAATAGACAATAATAATTGAATCTATAAAATGACACTATATTATTCATTAACCTCATAAACATAACTGATGCTTACATAGGCCAAATGGCATGAATAACCACTCGTACAAACCTTGCCTGGTTTTGAAGGCGGTCTTCTAGGTTTTTAGACTGTTTATATATCCCAATGTTTGGCAATGCAAAGTCCAACAATAGCTAGATTTCCTACTCCACTTCTCTCTTGGGTGGTATCCCATTAGGCTTTTGGAACACATCGTTGTATGCTTTAGCAACTCTTCCATTTGTTGTGTATGTTTCGTATTACACCCCTCTAGGGATTTATTTTTTCTTATTGAATCTTTTACATGCTTATTTTTCTCTTAAAAACAATGAAACATACTTCTTGTTTGAACTGATCAATTGATTGGCTTGGTTGGCACTTACCAACAAAATTTTGGACTTTCCCTTGTGCACATTATGGTAAAGGATTTTCCATATTTTATGGCGTAGTGTTGGTTAACTCTTTGCATGAAGATTGCATCTTATATATATATATATATATATATATATATATATATATATATATATATATATATATATATATATATAATGGCATCCAAACACCACTCCACATACATCAAGCCTGGGAACTACATCTAATTCTACTTCATCAATAAAATCAGATATGAGAAAAAAATTGATTTTGCAATATTTTGTTTTCTTTATTTCCTCATCCTTATTTACCCATCCTAATGGACATGGGATTGGATGATCACAAACTTCCAATGTCGATTTTCTGAACAACTCTACTACAATGAGATTTGCTTGTGATCTTGAGTTGAACAAAGCATCAAACTTGGTATTTTTAACCTATATCTTTATATGGAAGAGTCTGGTATTTTTGTTCTCTTCTTGATGCTGAAGGATACTCAGACATTGGAGAAATTTAGAGGTATAAAATGGGACTCCTAAGGAATATTATAAAATAACAGTGGAAATAATAACATAAGATTAGATTACCTCATCAAGTTTGGGAGGGAAAAAAGAAAAAAACTATTTATTTCAACTCGTATTTTCAACTTATCTTCCTATGATTTTACTCAAATTTCGAGTGAGAGCACCCATTCGATGTGGAATTTATTTTCACACCCAATAAGTACCCATGTCACATACTTTCTATGGATCCTACTACACAAAAAATGTGAATTACATGGAAAAACATGATTCCAATGAGTTCTCCCACTCAAAATTTGAGTAAAATTGTAGGGAGATAAGTTGAAAATATGAGTTGGAAAAGTAGTTTTTTCATTTTTCATTTTTATTTTTTGCCCTTTTACTTCAAAAATGGTGAATCATTACCCATGGTTGACATCATCATATTGAATTATATTTGTTCTTATAAAGTTGATTTTTGTTGTACATTTTTGTTTTGAGGCCCATTTTTTACCTCAAAATTTCTCTAATGTTCACCTCCTTCTACACTGTTGTACAAATGATATTTCATCCATGTCTAAGTTGCTTTCACCATGATTACTCAAATTAGTGTCCATGATTTTTTTTCTTATTATATTTCTTTTTGTTCTTTGGGTTAAGCTCTGGATGCAACTTTCGACGCTTCTCTTTTGTAAGAGCATCAATGTTACAATGGTTGCAGTGGTTGTTGAGATATTTGTACTGGTGTGTTGTGGTTATCATATTTTTATCTTTTCCCCCTTTCCACTTCTTCCCATCCTTAGAAGCATACTGGTGATCCTTTTTCTTTGATCCACTTGATTTGCGTTTCGTATAGTTTATGTTCTATATGTTGAAAAGTGTAACTAGGTTTTGTCTTCATAATGACTTGTAATTATGAATTTATGTAATGAAGAGGACAAAGATAATAAAATTTATTTTGTAATGCTTGCCTCATGGATTTCATGAGCAAGGAGTTTTTATTATAGGTCAAATACTTCTTCTTGATGTCTTTAGGGGTTTTTCATCTTGTCATAAACCTATAATTTAGAGTCATGTATCTGAAGAGGTGTTACACTTGTAAAGACAATTTATTGATGTAAAGATATGCTCCAAGACCTTGTCAAATATGCTCCTAGATCTCCTTGATGGAGTCGGTTCACACTCAGATTGATATGTTGGCCTAGAGGAGGGAAAACAATCCCTATATAAGAGTACACTGCGACCTCATTTGCAGATACAATTCAGATAAAGTTCTGTAATAGACAAAGTGAGAAAAGGGTTGCGATTAGAGTGAATTTTGGAGGTTGATCTATGAAGGAGATAAATGGTATACTTACTCTTAGTTCTAGGCTATCCTACCTCACAGATCTTAGGTAGGCTGAGAGTCACTACAACAAGGGATCAACCTACAAACTGAAGTGCAGATTACAATGTAAAGGAAGGTAAGGGTGCTACAATGAGAAGAAATGGCTTCAAGGCATGCGAAGGTGTAAATATATCTCTCTAGGTATGAACCTATACTCTCATCATCTCAGCAAGGACTGAGGGTTATTTATGTGTTCTACAGTTCAGTCTTAGGACGACCAAATATGGAGAGGTACTAGCAAGAGGCAAGAAGCAGGAGAACGAGGTCACATAAAAGGAGAATGAAAGGAAGCCTATCAACAAGGGTTACTAGACTAGGGACCGAGTCTCCCTAGAGCTGGTGCAGTACAATGTAGAAGAAAGAGCAAGATCAAGGAGCCTAGAAGAGAAAGTGACAAGGGTATTGGAGGCATATTAAAGTCAAGGGTATTGGTCATGGTGTTTGTAATCGTCAACTGGAAGTCTACAAGAAGAATTAATTTTGGGTTTTCCTCTCCAAGAGGGAGAGGTTTTGGCCTTGGCTTGAAGAACCTAAAATTTGTGTCTCTTGTGTTTTGATAATTGAATTGATGAAAGACATGATAAGCTAGCAAAGATAAGATCTAAGTGAAAGAAGCATAACAATTATAACACATGCAATTATCAAGTAAGAGAATTGAATTAAAACTGCCCTACTAAATTCTCAACACTCTAGGTACTGTGCCTGTGCACAAGCCTCGTCCATCAATTTGGGCTTGAACAAAATCAGTTTCTCCCATAGTTAACCCTGAAGACCCCCCAAATACTTGAGTAAATCTAGGTTATTTAGGAAGACACCCAACATTATGGCCATCTTTCTGAACTTTGTGGTGTACTCTTGTACACTCTACCCTTGCTTCTGCCTAAAGTAGTGTCACCAGAAATGTTATTGGAACTGAACTAGTCATCGAACCAGAAAACCTTATGGACCGGGAACCGAACCAATCATTGAACCAAAAAACCTTGTGGACCGAGAATTGGTCAGAATCAGGAAAAAACCAGAAAAAATTGTTTTACCAAAAACACATAAAATATTCATATTTTAAAGAAAAACCATATATATTCATGTACATCCATATTAATCCAAACCATTTAATCACAAATTTGCAAAAGTTCTCATTTATATAGGTGCATATAGCCAAAATAACACTTAGTGCAAAACATCGTTGAACCAAAAATGTTACAAACATCAAGAAGCAGGCTCTAAAAGGCCTTTATAGTCCAAAATAACATGCTAGATCATAGTATTATACTACAACCTATAATAATAAAAGCTACATATGATGAAATCATCAATCATCATCACAATAATCATCATCCTCATCCTCATCTGAAGAATGAGTAGCATGAGCATCCAAGTCTGCAATGGGATTATGGCTTGATTCCCCTGGCCCTGAAGCTACTACTGATGCTTCTGATATATCTACCTCTGCATCCTATGGAGGTGGGTCCAAGTCCAACCAAGAAAGGTATTCATTGTTAATTACTGGTGCTTGACTCTCCACAACTCATTTTGATATTGGATCAAAGTCACCCAAGACAATGTTGCATGTTTCAGGGGTGTTATTTAGCAATTGATTGCGCCTAAACCTAAGGATGTACTGAACAAAAACCATGTCATTCAACCGCTTTTGCTCCAAATGGTTCCTCGTCTTGGTGTGTATGCTCTCAAACACACTCCAATTTAGCTCACAACCTGAAGCACTACGTGTGTGGCTCAAAATTCGAATTGCAAATTTTCTCAATTGAGGGCATTCACTACCAAATTTTTGCCACCAATAGGTTGCAAAAAGGGTGGAATGAAAACAAGTATTAGAAAATGAATTTGAAAGTTGAAACTTAGACTCAAAAATTTGCAAATTTTAACAATTCTTACCTGGGGACTCTTTTTTCTATTTCTTATAGCCATAGAAATTCTAAAGGTACCAATACTCTCACTGAAATTCAAGAGCTTGTTATGAATTTGATCTTGAGTCTTGGAATCTGGTACCATGCGCTCAATGCATTTATACAATCCCCCTAAAACCTCTCCATCAACCTCAAAATTTGTAGTGTAATAGTACCTTCAAAATTCATAAAACAAAAACATATTCATCAAGTCAACAAAACTAAAAGTTAAAAATTAGAACTTATAACTTATAAGCAATGAGTTGATGAGAATTGAAATCCAAAATTACATACCTTGGATTTAAATAGTATCCCGCTGAATGTAAAGGTCTATGGAGTTGTTTTTTCCATATTTCATCAATGATTCTCCATAGAGGAATGTACTTCTGCCTTTTATCCCCATATGATTCCTTGATTTGTTCCTTGGCTTGATCCATCACCTCATAAAAAAAACCCATAGCAGATTTATCACTCTCCACCATCCTCACAATTCTGACAAAAGGCTCACTAAATAGCACAATTTACTCTACCTTTGACCAAAATCTTTTGTCATATACTTGGTCAACCATCTGTTTCCCTTTTGCCTTTTTCCTCCACTGAGATGAATTCCATTCATCAGATGAAAACATCTTCCTCAAGTTTGATTTTTGTCGAACAAGGGATTGCAATGAAAGGAAGTTGGTTGCAAATCGTGTGATGGCTGATCGAACAAGCTCTTTACATCCTGTGTGCTTTCTCATAAGGTTCAAAGCCCATGAGTGGTTGTAGATGTACCTGGTTATGGATTTTGCATCTTCCACACACTTCTTCACCCACTCAATTTTTCCAATATCCTCAAGCATGAGGTCCAAACAATGGGCTGCACATGGAGACCACCAAATGGTGGGGTGTTTTTCCTCCAACATCTTTCCTGCTGCAACATAGTTAGAGGCATTATCTGTTATAACTTGTACAACATTTTCAACCCCTACTTACATAACTACTTCATCCAAAAGACGAAATAACAATTGTGCATCCTTCACCTGATCAGATGCATCAATTGATTTGAGAAACATAGTACCTTTTGGAAAAGAAACTAATAAATTTAGTATGGTGCGAGATCTACCATCAATCCATCCATTAGACATAATAGTGCATCCTGTTTTGGTCCATGATTGCTTGAACTCTGTAAGGTACTCTTCTATTATTTGGACCTCATTTTCTAAAAGTGGCCCCCTGATATCATGAAATCTAGGGCCTTTGAAGCCTGATACACATGAAGCTGTAGCATCAATCATGGGATGAAAATATGCAGAATTAGTGGCATCAAAAGGTATGTCTGCATCATACCACCATCTAGCGATGCATTCATATGCACCCTCCTTCTCCATTTTATTCCATTTAACATCAAGGGTTGGTTGAGAACCAAGGGTTGTGTGGGGTACAAAGAAGGAGTCAATCCCTTTACATGCAACTTTCCTCTTCAAGTTTAAACCACTAGAACTACCCTCTCCAGCTTTACCAAGGAAACTAGAGGAATCTTCAAAATTGGGCACATATTCCTCAAAATTAGGGTCACTAAGCATAAAATCATCCTTTTGGCTATATCTTTTTTAAGTATTTTTCTTCTCCCCTTCTCTTCATTGTAGGCTTCATTAAAACTTAGCATCTCTGCATTAAGATCATCAGAAACATTTTTACAAGGTTTAACTTTCCCTCTCTTTTGTGCTAGGTGTTCTTTGAGTCTATGGATCTCCCCACCCTTAATTTTTTTTCCCATGATAGTTGCAGAATTTTATTTCTTGTTAATTTAAATGAAATTTAACCCAAGATGGATCATTCTTGTTTTTGGGGGCCATGAGGAAGAAATGAAAAATTTGCATAAAACCTAGTTTTTAGAATTTAATGACATATTTTTGTTTTTTACGGAAAAATAAAAGAGGAGTAGAAACAATGAAATACTTGTTGACGATGTATAAATTATTGAGAAGAGAAGAAGCTCCAACCATTCTGAAAATAAACTCTTCAATCAACTCCAAAATCTCTCCCATAAATTTGCCAACGAAATCCCTCAAAATAACCCTGCAAATTACAATAATAGTTGAGAAAAAAATAGAAGAAAATAACGACCACAATTTTTATTCCAAAAAAAAATTACAAATCTGAAATTCTGAATTCTGCATAAAAAATTTGGGGTTTTAAAATTTTAAGGGAAGAAAAGAATATAATTTTAATCGTTGAAAAAAAACCTTGAATTTCCCTCTTAGTTTTCTAAAGAAACTCAACTCCAAAATCAACGCTGGAGCAGTCCCTACAAATCTGCATAAAACACTGGGGTTTTTAATTTTTATGAGAAAAAAATAGCTGATTTTTGGAGAAAATTTTAACAGAAAAATGGAAAAATTTTCCTTGATTTACCCTCTAAATTTTTTGGAGAAAATCAGCTCCAAAATCAACTGCAAAATCAACTGCAAAATCAGCTATGTAGCAGCCCCAACAAAATATAAAAAAATTCTTCCAGCAGCTGCAAAAACCACTGACGAAAACCCAAGATCTTTGGGGAAAAAAACTTTGAAGTAGCTCAAAATCTTCCAACCCAACAACTCTCCAAGTCTCCAATCAACTCTTCAAATCTGCAAAAAAAACCCCTCAGAACAAGCTTGCAAAAAACTCTCCAAATTCTCCTCATCGAACTCGGCTCAAGAATTGCAAAAGACTTGAATGAATAGTGTGAGTGAAATAGAGGAGGTGGGGCTCTTTAAATAGCATTGGGGGTGGGAGGGGGGTGGGTAGTTTATGTGAGAAATAATTTATTTAAAAAAAAAAAACAATATATATATATATATATATATATATATATATATATATAATGCCTTGCTGCGTGGCCTTGGGCTCACGCGGGTCGGTGGAATCGGTCATTGGACCAATTTTGTACTGAACGAGTCATTTCCGGTTTGGAGCGTCGGTTCAGACCGATTTTGCCTCTAAATCAGTCGGGCCGACCGGTTTTCTGGAACCGGTTTGGTCCTGATAACACTGGCCACCAGACCCATTGCTCCTTTATATAATCGATAGGGTAAAACTGTCACTTTTTGGGGGTTTTGAAATCCTCCCACTTAGTCACTAGAGGATCTACTATTGAGAAATAAGTGCATGTAGATATTAGGGTTTGATTCCTCTTTTCTTGATAATTACTTGTGATGTGTGTTGGCTTCTTTTACTTCTTTATTATGTTGTATTTCATCAAGAAATTACCAAATCAAAAGTGCATGAAGATCACAAGTACAAGAAACACAAGATTTAGGCACTCAGCCAGGGAAGAACTCCTACGAAGGGGAAAACCCAGTTAACCTCTTCCTCTAGTAGATTCAAATCAAGATGAGACAATCCAAGACCCTTTTGACCTAGATAAATATCTTCTCCAATCACTATCCCTTACTTCAAGTAGAAAAAATCTATCGAAGTCACCAAGTGTCAGCTCCTTAAATATTGCTTCAGAATTTTGCCTCCCCCAACAACAAAATTTTGGACCTGTAGTTTCTGTAGAAATTTCGGCCCTTGCAACTTGCCCAGAAACCCTAAAAATTCTCGCACGTGTGTGAGAGAGAGATGCTCCAAACTTCAAATTTTATTTTTCCTTGGGTTAGGTCTTCTTATTTTTGAATTCACTATTCTTCTTATCTCTTTTTCTTGCATATCGAACTTGTGTGAATTCTCCTCCAAATGAGTTGAATTGTCTCCTTTTATATTGCTTCCACAAGGTCGAATTCCCTTCAATTGGGTTGACTTCTCTAGGACATCGCCAACTTGGTGAGGAGGGGTAAATTACTGTTTTTGACTAAAAATAAATTTCTTTACATGATACAAAAGCCCAAGAAGGGTGTAATAAATGTGACAATGACTCTTATGACTGAAGACAAAACCTAGAATCCTTGAATGGAGGCTATGACCTAGAAAATAAATAAAAGAGCATGAAACCCATGCTTCAAAAATAAATTTTCTTTTGCAATAAAATTTATTTTTTCTTTATTTTTATATATACATTACATCATGACTCAAATACAATTATCAAGACCGACATTAGTTACATTCTTCAACAATCCCACTCAACTTGGGAGGTATTTATAATAATACGTACATAGGCACAAGGATGTACTCAAAATGACATGTTTTATGGAGAGTCATAGCATACACAATGCTAAAGATTAGTTACTTGACCAAGGTATCTAACCGATTGGGACTAAGTTGTTATCCAAGCTTTTGCTAGTATAGGTACCATCAAGCTTCAGCTTTAACACCAACCCATATGGATATGGGTCTCGTATCCAAGGTCGAAGCTCCACAAGACCAACAATATCCTCCCTCTTCGGGATTTTTACATCATCATAGGCCAACCATATGTCCTCCCAAGAATCATACAGACACACAACCCAAGATGCTTCATCTCTCCCTATCTACTAAATATGTGATGTCTACTAGTCCAAGCATGCTTTTGAAATATTCAAACTTCTTATTTGGAAGACATTTCGTCAACACATCAGCTACCTGTTCATCAGTCAGAATGTATTGTAGCTTCACAACCCCATCCATTATTTAAATTTTCATTGTACATGTTCTTCTATGCTAGCACAATATTCGAGGTCTTCAACTATTCTTATACTGCTTAGGTTATCACAATATCCAAACATATCTTGATGGGAACTTCCTTCTTCAACTTTTCTAGCAACACCAAACTAAGTCTCAACAATTTTTAAAAATATCCAATTCTTGTATAGAACTTCACCGATCACTAACACAATCACAAATCATCATCTGTAGTGCTTTAGCCTGTCTTCGATCTTAATTATTTATTCATAGCATTCATTATAACTGTCATAACATGTCCTCCCTCTGAACTGGGGAGATATACACCTTCTTAATCAAACCTTCTTCTTACTAGGAGATAGATTCTTCAACAACTCAACCACACATGCTCTATCATATCATCAGACAACTTCAACTTTCTAGAGCATCTTTCCTCACTTGGAAACAAGGTCAATGTATACTTACCAAAATTACTATGAGATAGGTAAGCATCTTCAACATCTTGAAGTTACCAAAATTTTTACGAATCCCTCTTTCCATCATGCTCAACATCAACATCAAGTCATCATCAAATATGAGATAGGTAAGCATCTTCAACATTTTGAAGACTATGTACCTGAAAATCTTCAACAAGAAGTTCAACCAAGCACAAATATGGAGCATGAAGTCAACTTTATCAATATAAAGTTAGCATGTCGATACATTGGGAGCATAGTAAATCATGTTTTAGATATCAAAACCTATTTACAGTCAACAAGCTTACACTTTTCACGCCCTAGAGTTTCAAAACAATCTATGCTAGGGTTTTGTAACAAACCCTAGATTCCTTTACCAAAACTAAACTTTAGATATTAGCAAAAAAATATAATCATAGTGAAAGCATTTTACATCTAGGGTTTCATTATCATACCTTAGAAACTTATATCAATTTCTACTAGGATTCTATAGTAAACCGTAGACACAAACATCAAAACTTTAATGTTAGATTTTCAACAAGTCTAACCAAGCTAGGGTTTGAATCAAACAAAATCACATACACCTAGGGTTTCATTCCTAGGATCTTTCGTTAATTATTACAAGGGTTTTGTAATAAACCCTAATACATCAAACCCTAAAAATCTAGGGTTTCATCATATAACCTAGAAAAAAACAAACCCTAAAAAACTATGGTTTTATAGTGAACCCTAAAGGTTAGGGTTTTACCAAAGTAAACAAAAGATAGAATGTGTGACATTGGTTGAAGAAATCTAAAGATTAATCACCCTAACGATCTAGAATCTTATTGCTTCTATAATAAACCCTAGACATGAGAAAGTTAGTAATACAAAGAAAATTTCAAAATGATCAAACTTTTTAATGAAGAAGACCTATTACAAATCTTGTACTTTTATCAATAGTTAGAGTTACTTCTTTCATAAACCTTGTAGGGATACCTTTTGAAGGGATCCTTTAGTAGCAAGGCTTCTACCATGATTCAAGTCTTTGAGACTCTCCCTCTGAATCTTGACATGCTCCTTTTTATTTTATCTGCAAAATATTTAGAATATACCTTTTGAGGAAAATATAGGAAAAATGATTATATTTGAGAAACAATAATAAAGCTAAATATAGTAAAAATACTTGTCCTTTTGTGAGGAGGAGGAGGCTTCTTTTGAAGGGTTTCCTTTTTGTATAAGATCAATATTTCTCCATGTACCTTCAATATTTATTTGAAAAGAACTACCAGAAAAATATACAAGTATAATACTAGTGATTTCATAAATTATTTAGGAAGGGAGGAAGTCCAGGTTTTTTTTCGATTTCTGGTAGCATCAGATGTGCTCTAAGTCTCAAATTTTGCAGGGAGGCTTAGACACATATATTCCAAAATACCCAGAAAGCGTTTTGAGAAATTCCTCCTGGATGGGGTTTTATTAAATTAATTAATTATTTTTAATGGGAGCCTAAGTCTATAATTAGTGAATTTAAATAATTCAAGTATATTAATAGAACTGTGTGTCAAGCTTCTAGAAAAAGACAGAGACCGAGTCAATATGATCTAAGCCGTTGATTATGTTTTAATTTAGGTCGTTGGTTATCCAACGAGAAGATTATAAGGACTTCGATTGGCATTTGGAAAACACACCGAGTGAGTTTAGAGATTAATTTCTCAAGTGAACAACACAGATCAGCCAGAGAGATCATCGAGTTGATTCGATTGCAGTGAGGGGCATTGATAGTTTTGACTGGAAGATATTTTCCTGAGCTGATAATACATTTCAGAGAAGGCAGAGAAGAGGACATAGAAGAGGCAGCGTAGGGGCTATGCTGGGCAGTGCAAAGCAACACATGCAGTGCAGAGGCAACGTTGAAGCCTTGAGGAGATCTGTTATTTTCCTAGGATTCAATCAGATCCAGTGCCGAAGTGCTGGGGTGTGAGACTGGAGGGGCAGAAGATCAACATCTAGCCAACATAACAACCAACAAAAGGAGGTGACACAATCCCCAACTAGAGTGATGCAGATCTGTGTAGAGGCGTCGTGGGACTCATCAGTTCAATGTTGGGTCAATACCATATCTCTATTGGACGGATAAGTTGTTCTTGCTGACAAGACAGACCTCCCAAGTGTCCTACGGACAGCTAGCAACAAACAACCAAACAAAAACTATTTTCTCTAGATAATATTCGATTTAGAATTAGCTACAACAAAGGTTTTGAAGACCTACCTATAGTCCAGTGCTATTCGTAATGATCTTCTTTCCAGTTGGTTGAAAGAGTCGTCTTCAAAGATCTGCAATCAAAAACATCGAAAAAATCAATAGCACCTGCATAGTATAAACTAATTCACGAGATATATATCTATCAAGATGATCAAGGAATTCAAGAAATAAGCTAATTAATTAAATAACTCATTGATAAAACATGATAAACAAGCTACTTAATTAAAGAATTCACTGAGAAAACAATATTCATTCGTATTATCTTTGATGAAGAAAGAGCCTTACAACCGTGTCTGCCTTGATGTCGTACATGCCTTCCTGGGGTCCGAAACATGCATTTCGTTTACTCTGACAAGCTTTTCACTCTCTCAGTTAAATGCACATGGGTGTGTAATCATCCCACATAATGATCAGTTAAGAGAGTCTGAGTCTCTACAACATTTCTCCTCAAAAATTCTCAAAGTATAACTCCCCTTGAAGCTGCACTATGGCTTCAATTTATAGGAAAAGAGAGGAGGTTACAGCTCCACATAAGAGGGGATAGAATGCTCTTTTGAAGGGATTGAGCTCCATAAATCAAGGGGCAGGCTCCCATAATGGAGGAATGAACATACATGATAGGAGTGAACCTTCAATCGGATAATTGCTTCTAGAAGCTTCTAGATTTGACTGCTGGGCTTCTAAATGTTACTTTCCGCCTTTGTTTTACCTTTTACAGGGGTCCACACCCGTAATGAAGAAAAAGTGCGTTTAGCTCCGCATGCTTTAGAACAAAAAGGTGCGGCACCACAGGGAATGTTAAGAGAAAGTGTGGTGCAAGTGTTTTTAAGACTTTTATGAGCTTTTCTCTCAATTTCAAGGCTTGATTTTAGGAACTTTGATGTTGTATAATTCTAAGGGAGTACTAAAACATCATGGTGACAAATTTTAGTGTAACAAATTCCCCCCTAAAGTGCGAAGTCTAAGAGCATTCGAAGAGTGATGTGCTTTATCATTTTAAGGATTAGCCTGTGGACACCCTAGTCGGAACCCTGTAAAAACATTCAATGCAAAACATATATATATATATATATATATATATATATATATATATATATATATATATCATGGCTGAAGTAGGCATTCCCATACTCATATCAAAACTAACTAAACTTGTTCTGATACAGAAATGATTTTAATATTACATCAATAGTGTAAACACAGCATGGGCGCAACCATTTGTAATGAATCGTCTACTACATAATGAATAATAAAACTCCTCGCAGCCTGGATGGTGGAAACTAGATCCAGGGTCTTGATTTCTACTTCCCAAACTAGTACGATTCTATCCATGCGATTAAATGTGTTGAAGTCAAACATGGTAGAACCCATTTGATTACCAGTCAGTGATGTGAACTGTTAACAAGTGTGAGAGAAACCACCAATAATGAAAATGGTTCTCAAAGTACTCAGTACAATCCATGAAATGTGAATAAGTGATCTGAAGTCGAACATTTCATGGAATCGTTCGATCGAAGGTCAATGATGCAACCTATCATCGAAGGCGAGAGACTTGCCATTAAGGCATGCAGATTTCAAGGTACTAACAGATTCTAGATCAACTTCCTAGATGATGACTTGTCGTCGATAGAAAGTGATACGTCATAAGCAAGCTCACAACGCGAAACCATAAATCAAGTTTTGAAGAAATTTTTTGCAAGGATTGACTCAGGGATGGTCAACGCGAATGGAGACAAATGTTTGCAGATGAATGGTTTGTTTGACTGTCCTCTTGAACACATAACGACACTGCAGATGGTTTGGTAACAGTTGCCCTAAGCTAATACCCAGAAACTGGCTGAAGACCTTCAATGTGGTTTGATTAACTGATAGGAAAAGGATTTTCCCAACCCAAGTAGAAGTGTGACAAAAAGTGTCATTCAAGAGTGGTTACTGCTTTTAAATCAAAGTGTAACAAATGAATTCGTTTTCTCTTTTTCCCCCACCATTTCTGGTAAGTACCTCTTTATTTTTGACAAGCTTGAGGACGATAACATTTGCTTGTTTATAAGCTCATCCTTCGAATAAGTCCAACTTAGTTTAAAATCGAACCCTAAGAAGGAGTGGTCCATTCATGTTTGTAATCGACAGGTCCTTTACTGTTAAATTTTAACGAGTCCAGTATAGGAGAAACTCAGTGTTTTTGATTTTTAGGGAGTCAGAAGAAAAACTTAAGAAAACTCCATGGGTGTTATTTTTCGTAATTTTAGTCTCTCAGGCCCAAAAAATGATAAAATAATGCAGGAGAGAACTCTATTGACCATGATTAGTCAAAGTATACCTTTTTCGTAAATAGTCCATTTCAGTCCGGAAAAGGGGCAAACTTATACTGAAGGGACGACTACTCATTTCCTTTAACGAGTTCAAATAGTCAAGTACTCGAGAATATTTTCATATTTAGAGAGTCTGAAAAGGGCTAAAAAGAGGACTCCTTGGTTTCGCTTTTTTGTAAATTTTAAAGAGCCCGAAAAAGTGATAAAAGTATACTCTTCGTAAAAAATGATCATTTCACTCGAAAAATCTGGTATTTTGCACAAAAACTCAAAAAATTAAACGTACATGTTTTCAAAAATAAAAATATTTTGAAAAACCATCTCTTTAAAGTGAAAAATAAACAAAATTAAATTAAATTTATTCGAAAAAACTTATAAAAAGGATTTTTCCAAATTCATTTTTACCATTGGAGTTCAGAGTGAAAATTTGAGAGCTTTGGGCAAGAAACGCTCCAGAGAAGATTCCAAACAAATCAACCGTTCAAATCAAAAATTGTCTGATCCAGGTAATCCACATTCTCTTTTCCTTGCTTTTCATTCGTTCATTTTCTTAATTTAGGGTTTAAAATTCATTTTTGGGGAAGAAATAGGTTCAAAATTCCGCTCACGAGGGTCCACAGGTAAGACACACGGTACCTGCAGACCCCAACATTTTCTTACCAAAAAAAATGTCATGGTCCCGCACTTTTAGTACAGAGCCCGTGCGGAGCTACGTACTATCTCTGAACAAAAAGTGCGGGGGCACCGTGAAGAATATAAAACTTATTTTCTCTCCAATTTACCCAAAATTTTCTTTTTAAAATTATTCTAATCTTTCATTTTGTTCATTGTAGGATATTTACTATGCTTATCTAGCGGGAACGTGAACACGAGGAGGTGCATGAAGCTGCAATGATTCATCCACCTACATTACAAGTTTTGAGAGCACGCGGGTTACTGAAATTCTGGGCTATCAGTGGCATGAGAGCTCAAGTAGATCTTCTCACTTGGTTGGTAAACAAGTGGGATGTACAACACCAGTGCTTTGTGATTGGAGGTAACTGGCTCGAAATCGAGCTGGAGGACATATACTTTCTGCCTGGTTTGTCTAAAAGAGGCGAACCACTTTTTCTATTTAGGGCTAGGCCAGGTGGCTAGTCTGTTGCTAGCCTACAACTAGAGTTCTGCAATGATGAGGCCAATCCTAAAGACAAACGGATTGATATCAAAACCATCATCCGTCCTGAGTTGAAAGTAGTTGCATTTACCGTAACCAAGTTATGTGGAAGTGAAACTTTGCATGTTGCTACTGGATCTCAAATGCGGATTGCAATGGACTGTTTCCGAGGCACCATATTCAACTGGTGCGAGGCAGTGTTGGCGAATATCAAAGGCCAACTAATCAGGGCAAAGAATGAGAAGTTGAATAACTTCGGATATGGATCGATCGTGGTTACTTTTGCTCCAGAGAGGATTCCTCTACTGGCCTGGCAACATATTCCATTTGATCCTGGTAGAGTCCGAGAGCCTCGGATGGTTCGATGGGTAGCTTTGATGGCCCGTCACAGCGAGGGTGGAGAGATTGTCCGATTTCCCTCGGCCTATTTCTGTTGGTTAGAACACCAACTCTTCGTGATAGAAGACTTCCCTTATGCTGGGATGGATTATCGCGGTGATCGTGATATGCCACTTCCTCCAGGAGTTCAGTGGGATGAGCCAGGTAAAAAATCATTTTGACATTCTCTAATTTCTAATTTTTATTTTTCTTTTTTTAAAATCGTCCAAAACTGATAACAAAAATTTCAAATGCATATGGGGGTCCATGTCGACCAATCACTCTCTACCCCTTCGAGAGGAGGCAAAGGGATGCAGCTGCAGCAACACCATCACCATAGGATCAGATAACAGAGATCCTTACTGATTTGGAACACCATCTGGAGCGACTGACTATGGACATCCCAGAGACTACCATAGACGACATTCCACTTAATTTGCAGAGTTATGTCATTGGGGTTCCTGAACCGTTCAGGAGATTCTTGAGCAGGGTGGCATGGGCTGTAGTATATTATCATGATCATTACCACGGATAGTGGATGATTGAATATATATACTCATATCATTTTTTGTATCACTTTTTTCCCGATCATAAGGTGTTTTGAACCTATGATTGAGGATTATGTACTATTTTTTGAAACACTACTCTATGCTATGATTTACTACTATTTGCAGTTACCTGTCCAACATGTTATCGAATGTTGATTGACTGCTTTCATTATAGCAAATGTATGTTTATAACACTAGAAGCTATTGCGTCTGCTGATGTGTTTAAATTTCTTGGAACGTGTTGATACTCAATATAATCAAATTCTCGTTCCAAGAGACGAACTTTCAAAAATAATCTTAACAACACTGGGTTTCTAATTGCATACACTCGATTTAATTGTAATACAATGAGCTGAGAATCTAACCTAACGATCAAACTCCGAATTCCAAATGAAATGGATTCAGACAATAACTCAATAACTGCACTATATTCTACAATATTGTTCATCGTTTGACCGAGGCTTACCCCATGCATAGATACTAAATTTTTAGTGGGTGAATAAATAACCCAGGCTGCGGAAGAAATGTTTCGTGTACTACGACACTCGCCATCAGCAAAACCAATGTATGTTTGAAAATACGTTGACATCTGCAATATTAAGAGTAATCCAGATAAGTAGGAATAGTAGTAAAATCACACTTAAGCTAGGCAGATGTTTCAAATCTACAACACACCAGCTAGAAAATAACTAATATACAGGAAAAAATCTCCACACAAGAATCAAGCGTAATATCTCTTTAGATAAAGCCCATTTCTAGGTTTGTCTAAAGAGACCCCGTCAAAATCAATCAATTCATAGGCCCCTTTTGCAAGCTGTCGCTTGAAAATATAAGAGCCATGCCACATGGGTTCGAATTTCCCAGCCCCTAGCTTATCATTAGCTTGATCATATACCAAAACTAGGTCTCCTTCTGAAAAAATACGAGGTGTAACACTTCTATCATACTGAGCTTTCATTTGTTTCGCATGAGTCTCGGTAGCTCATGTAGTGATGCACCGATTCTCATCTAATTGAGCCAAGTACAAAAAACATTTCTCTTCCTCAGAAGTGGCTGGTAGTAACTCTATGTCTAGTTGGAGTGACGGTATCTCGCATTCAATCGGTAATACCGCTTCTAAACCGTAAACTAGTTGAAAAGGGGTAAAACTTGTCGATGTTTTTGCTGAGGTCCGATATGCCCAAAGTGTTGAAAAGAGCATGGTATCCCAATTCAATTTATGAATTCCAATGATTCGTTTGATCATGGTGACTAAAAATTTATTAATCGCTTCAACCGGACCATTAGCATGCGGATAATATGGTGTAGAACTGTCATGGCACAGGCTAAGTTGGTCAGTTAGCTCGGTCATCATGATGTTTCGAAAATGGATCCCATGGTCAGTAATTATTGCTTGGGGTACATTGAAACGAGCAATTACATGATTGAAAACGAAAGTAGCTGCAGTTTTGCTATCTGCAACAAATGTAGCCATCGCCTCGGCCCACTTGGTAAAATAATCTACTGTGAGAATAATATACCCATGTCTCCCAACCGAGTGAGGGTTACATGTAATGAAGTCAATGCCCCATTTTGCAAAAGGACCGACAACAATTATAGGGTGAAGAGGAGTGGGTGGTGCATACATCTTTCGATCGAAGATTTGACAATTATGGCATTTTCGGACCGCATAAATACAATCTTTAAATAAGGACGACAAAAAATAACCAGTGCGAAATATCTTTTGGGCTGTGGCATACCCAGACATATGACCGCCACATGCTCCAAAGTGACAGTGATTTAAAACTTTTTCGGCTTCTTCATGAGTGAGACAACGTCGAAAAATAGAGTCCGCACCACGACGGTATAGTGTGTCGCCAACAATATGATATTGTTGAGACTGAAAATGGATTTTACATCATTGTGACCGTGAAATTTCAGGCCGAAAATATTGGGTCTGAAGATAAACAATGATATCTCCATAACAAGGATCAATTGTACTAATAAGAAACAAGGATTCGTCCATGATCGGTTGTTCCGCCACAACTTCTGTATCAGCATGTGGGAAATCACACATAAGTTCAACAAATATCAATGATTTATTTGATTTGGAATTTTCAAATTCCAAGTCAAACTCCTGTAGGATAACAATCCATTTGGAGTATTTTTCCTCTAGCAATTGTTTGGTCAAGATATACATCATAGGGTTACAATAAAAAATCATTGTTGTTTTGCGTAAAAGTATGTAATGACAAAAACGTTGGACAACTTGAACGACTTCCAAGGCAAATTTCTCCACATGTGAATATTTGATTTTAGTCGGATGCAAATTGCGACTAAGATAGTAAATCACATGTTCACAATGGAATTCATCTTCCTGAAATAGAACTATTCTTATCGTGGAATCGGAAGCGGCGAGGTACAAAAAGTAATCTTGGTTGTAATTGGGAGGATGCAGTAACGGTGCATGGGTCAACGCATTTTTAAGAGCATCAAATGATCGATCATCGATCTCGTCCCAAAAGAAAGGAATATTCTGTTTTAACAACCTGGTGAAACCTTTCGTTAACTCGGCATAGTTAGGAATGAATCGACGTAAAAAGTTTGCTTTCCCTTGCAAACTTTGGAGTTGGCGAAGAGTAGAAGGAGGAGGTAAATTAATGATAGCCTCAGCCTTCGATGGATCGACACGAATGCCTGCCTTTGAGACAATAAATCCCAACAATCGTCCAGATTGTACACAAAAAACACATTTGTGAGGATTCAGACGAATCTTATAATGCCTACATCATATAAAAATGGCTCGTAAATGAATGATATGTTCTGCTCTGTGCGATGAATGAGCAGGAAAATCATTGAGGTAGGGTTGCACAATGTGTTTAATGTCATGAAATGCATAAGACATTGCCCTTTGAAAAGTGGCGCTAGCATTCTTAAGTCCAAAAGGTAATTTGCGATAAGAAAAAGTTCCCCATGGACAAATGAAAGCTGTTTTGGGTTGATCTGCAGAGAGTATATTGATTTGATTGTAGCCGGAAAATCCATCCATGAATGAAAACATTTCACTTCCAGCATAATCGTCAATAATTTGATTGAGATAAGGGGTTGGATAATTGTCTTTTGGACAAGCTCGATTTATATCCCTATAATCGATACATAATCGTATTCTTCCTTGTTTTTTATTGACAGGAACGATATTGGATACCCAATCCGTTAATGGAATTGGATAAATAAAACCTGCACGAAGTAATTTTTCAACTTTTGCTTTGATAGCGACAACTTTTCGTGGATGCATCTGACGTAATCTCTGTCTAACAGGTTTAGCATCCGGGTATGTCGTAATTTAGTGAACAACAATCGATGGATCGATTCCTGGCATTTCTTCATATGACCAGGCGAAAATGTCACGGAATTCCTGAAATAGGGCTTTATATGCTTGGATTTCATCAATCGTACAAGAATCACCTATATGAATGTTTTCAACAATTCCGGGTTTTACTGAAATGTCAATGGGAACTGTTGTAGAAATGTTTTCTAAATTCAATTCAGAATCAAAAGATGAGAGAGGATTCTGAGGTTCTTTGACGTAATCAGTAGTGAAAATGGAGGAAAAATCATTCTCAAAATGATCGAGATCAGGTAAAAATGAATACCTATGATGTAGATCTTCCCATGGTAATTCATCGACAGACAAAAATTCACGAATGTTCATCAGTATTAAATACGTGTTGATCAAGATCCGGAATTGATGTTGAAGCTGAGCTCGATATACAAAGTGAATCCTCATTGATCACATTCACTGGATCAGATTCAGTTGAAGGAGTATCAGAAAATGACTGTACTGCCTTACATGTTAACTCAAAAGGACTCAAAGGCATCGTGCCATCGAAAGAGTCCAGTTCTGATTCTGAAGGTACTATCCAAGGATCATCAAAGGAAATAGTACTTGATGTAATCATATTGATGTTAGCAATAGGAGGTTTTACGTTGGAAGCAGGCAGGGAAAAAGTTCCCAGTAAAGCCGAATATTTAAGCAAACCTAATCCGACATCCTTATAAGGGATAGTCGATTTTCCGATATGCTGGATGCTATCAGTAGATTCTAGGTCGGATGAATAATATGAGATCTGATCTATTTTAACGATCTTTCCTTTATGAGGAAACGTGATGAGACGAAAGATCAACGATACAACAACAGTCATGGCGTAAGACCAACTGCGACCCAGGAGAAGGTTGTAATCCATAGGGGCATCAACCACTTCCACATCCATATTAACAGTTTTTCCTTCGAACTCTATTGGTAGATCCTGTAAAATACCATACGGTTGGAAACCTCTGCCATCAAAAGCTTTGAGGATAGTCGACGATTGGTTAATTGTCGGAGAACCAAGTGATTTCCTACATTTTAATGACATAATACACGTAGAAGCCCCTTCATCAACAACAGTACGAAAGATACGTTTGTTTTTGACTATTACCGGAATTTGAAAAGCCATTTGATGGGGTAGGCGGGGTGTAAAATTCTCTAAATCGAAGATCATGAGGTTCGAATCCTGTAATAATGGTAAAGTTCTAGTTCCTTGTAATAATGGTTGACCGGAACGAGGTTGGAAACCTTGAGTTGAGTACTGACCTTGAGGTTGATAACCTTGAGGCATGTACTGAATCTGGGGTTGATATTGACCCTGAGGAAGAAACTGATTCTGGGGTTGATATTGACCTTGAGGAATAAAATGAGTCTAGAATTGATCTTGGGGTATGTACTGTCCCTAAGGTTGATATTGACCTTGAGGTATGCACTATCCTTGAGGTTGTTCTCCAAGTAGGTAATATTGTCCTACAGTTTTACCTGGTAAAAAATTACCCTGAGGTTGCCCTCTGGGCGGTAATTGACTTCCTTGAGGTTACCCCCCAAGCGGTAACTGACTTCCTTGAGGTTGAGGATTTGGAATATTGCTAGACATCATAAAAATCTGTTCTGTGTTCAGCGTTTCAGTGTTTGTTCCATTTTTACTAGATGATAACACTTGTTCAATTGGTTGAGGAGCTGCCCCCCGGGAAAGTACCAGAGAGTGACTGGTATCCCAAAGGAACAGACGAACCACCGTATAAAAATGTTTCCGGGGATTGAGAAAACATAGATGACTCACCCGACATAGTCGATGAAGGACGATAACCTCTCGGTGTAGGGTGAAAAGGAATTCGGGGTGGTGAATAAGTAAGATCTGCGTTTTGTAAAAAATCTGTCAATGATAAATACCAAGCGTCAGTTCTAAAAGGACTGTAGAATATTGATTCACGCTCCCTAAGATTCAAATTTTCTTGGGTTTCAAGAATAACTACATCTTCGTTTGGCCCCAACAAGTTCTTCAATACATATGAAATCAGAAGGAAGGTTTTCAGTAATGCGATGCCTTACCCTAGGTGAATCAGGATCACTAGAAGTCGGAGTAAAAAATCCTGAAGATGGTTCGAACAAAGTAGGTTCAGTGTCAGGCTCAAAAATTTCAGGTTCTTCAGCTAAATCATCGATAGGAGAAATAATACCAATAACTTTGGAAATTGAAATTGGCTCTTGAATATATTATGCTGTTTGTGATTCATAATCAGGATGAATAACTATAGATGATTCTCCTGGTTCTGTTGATCTAATTCTGCTGACACTAGGCGATACCAGAGCTCAGAGTGCTTCAAGTTGGCTTGGTGTATACTCAGGGGGTTTCCCCTGGAGTCTACGCAATTGTCTTGGTAAGTCAGCCACGATTAAAAATTATTAATCACACGCAATCAAAGAAAATTTCAATGAAAACTTCTAGAGTACTCACTAAGGAAACAAAAAAATGAATCACACGCCAAAAAATCTAGGAGATCAAACCACACACAAACAGTAACTTCCCACACTAAAAACACTAGTTGGTGATGAAATCCAACATCGTAGTATTTTAATGTAGAAAGGGCGGTTGGAACACTTACCTCGACAACCTGCTTAATGAAACAGACTGGCGCAATTTTCTCCACTTAAACCATCTCGAGTGAAGATAACTCTTCGGAGAGTCCAAGTGAGTCTAGTCGACGTCTGCTACAGGTACAGTGGGATCTTTCCTCCACCGTCACCTTAGGAAAAAACTGTAAAGATTATGGCAACTAAGGTTACCAACAGGAACTAATATACCTGGGGGAACAGTCTACGATCAGAAATATGCGCAAGGGCAGAGTAACAAAGCTCAATCCCCTTGAAGGCTCCTTGAAATAATCTAAGGTATACCGACAAGTGACCCCAGGCTCCTCGAAAATGGTCTATCCGAGGTTCACCGTTGTTAATACGCGTACATCTTCTATCGTTCCCAATGAGATAGAATTGATTATCCCACTGGTTCAGATATGACCTCGTGCTTGACTCCTTTAAGAGGAGCTTCCCAGAGCATGAAAACGACTATTGGATTTTTCCTACCGCAAGATCGACTACTTGTTTGTTTTAATTGCCTTGGAGAGTTAATTACTCCCTACCCCAAGACACTAGCCTAAGCTATGTTGGTGAAAAGAGCCCTAGAAAAATAAAAATTACTAAATTGATTTTAATTTAAGCGTTGATCTTAATAGGATATTTCTTAGGACAATAGGTGCGAAAGTGAAATTGATGATATGTAGTGACCCAACTCAAAACACACTAAAAATGCATCTATTATGAGAAACAATTCCTTTCTTTTCAATGAATTCTATCTAAAATAAAGAGTTGAGAAACGCAATATTTTAAAACAATTCTTTCCTTCAAACAAGAATAAATGAAAAGAAATCTAATTTCATGAGAACTCAAAATGATCAATTTCTCAAAAAGAAATCCCTTTATCATTCAAGATCTAAACTACAAACAAAATTTTCTCCAAAAGAAGACTACAATTTCTAGAAATAACACTCAAAACTTAAAAACACTAATTCTGAGATCTAAAAACTCTAAAGACTAAAACTGAATTAAAACTTTAAATATTTTGAGGATGTTTTGCTTAGCTTGTTATCTAACTAAGAAATTCTTTTCTTGGATCAACAAGAACTCAAAAAACATCCAATTATGGTTTTTTAAGTGAAATTCCAAACTTATCAACAAAAGTTATTTAAAGATTTGTAAATGAGAAAATGAGATCTAAATCTCATAAAACAATTTCTGCTATGAAGTCAATCTCAGTAAGAAATCAAGGAAATACGAGTGATCTAAAGGTATACCAAAGCTTCTAATCCTTGAGTGGGATAAAGACAAAGCAACAATCACTATAACATGCATATCTTTCAGAAAATCATTCAAAACTTAAAAATGCTGAAGCAAACTCTCAACCAAAGCTTTTTGACAGAAAATACAAGTCTGGGTATACACTGAGAATCTAACAAACTAATCCAGAAAAGAGAATTTTAAGGTTTTCTAAAAATTTTCACAGGGTCTGCAGGCTTCAGTGTAAACAGGTGCGGTCCCGCACTGTTTATACAAGAAAAAAGCAGAGATGCCCACATTGTTTCTAAAAGAAAAGTGCGGATAGCAGAAAACTAAAAGAAAAATAAAAATTCTAAAACATTTCTCAGGGATTCTACAGGGATAAACTACCCAAGCCAGTATAAATAAATAAAAATAAAAATAAATAAATTCACAAGTAAAATAAAAATAAAAAATCAAAGTTCAAGATCCATTCCCCAGTGGAGTCGCCATTTTGTTGGACGGATAAGTTGTTCTTGCTGACAAGACAGACCTCCCAAGTGTCCTATGGACAGCTAGCAACAAACAGCGAAACAACAACTATTTTCTCTAGATAATATTCGATTCAGAATTAGCTACAACAGAGGTTTTGAAGACCTACCTGTAGTCCAACGCTATTCGTAATGATATTCTTTCCAGTTGCTTGAAAGAGCTGTCTTCAAAGATCTGCAATCACAAACATGGAAAAAATCAATAGCACCTGCATAGTATAAACTAATTCACGAGATATATATCTATCAATATGATCAAAGAATTCAAGAAATAAGCTAATTAATTAAATAACTCATTGATAAAACATGATAAACAAGCTACTTAATTAAAGAACTCATTGAGAAAACGATATTCATTCGTATTATCTTTGATGAAGAAAGAGCCTTACAACCATGTCCGCCTTGATGTCGTACAGGCCTTCCTGGGGTCTGGAATAGGCGTTTCCTTTACTCTAACAAGCTTTGCACTCTCTCAGCTAAATGCCCATGGGTGTGTAATCATTCCAACATAATGATCAGTTAAGAGAGTCTGAGTCTCTACAACATTTCTCCTAAAAAATTCTCAAAGTCTAACTCCCCTTGAAGCTGCACTATGGCTTCAATTTGTAGGAAAAGAGAGGAGGTTACAGCTCCACATAAGAGGGGATAGAATGCTCTTTTAAAGAGATTGAGCTCCATAAATCAAGGGGTAGGCTCCCATAATGGAGGAATGAACATACATGATAGGAGCGAACCTTTGATCGGATAATTGCTTCTAGAAGCTTCCAGATTTGACTACTGGGCTTCTAAATGTTACTTTCCGCCTTTGTTTTACCTTTTACAGGGGTCCGCACCCTTAATGAAGAAAAAGTGCATTTAGCTCTGCATGCTTTAGAACAAAAAGGTGCAGTACCATAGACAATGTTAAGAGAAAGTGCAGTACAAGTTTTTTTAAGACTTTTATGAGCTTTTCTCTCAATTTCAAGGCTTGATTTTAGGGATTTTGATGTTGTAGGCTTCTAAGGGAGTACTAAAACATCATGGTGACAAATTTCAGTGTAACAATCTCTAGTGTTAGTCTGAGGTAATGCTCACTAGTTCTCTGTCAATCAGATTCTCTGTGGATTGTCGTATTTGGGCATCTAGTTGTATTCATAAACTTCTATTTAATAATATAAACCCTCACATGCTGTGCTGATTTTCCCGCATTGGGTTTTTCCGGGGAATTAGTCCAAAAATAACGATGTAATGTGTGTTTAATTTTTTTTCTCAGATCTTGTTTCCACATTTAATTTCTGCAGTTTATTTAGTGAAGGTTGCAGTGTATTTTATTCAGTATTTACTTGTAGAACACAATAAATAAAATGTATAATTTATAAAGTAGGAGAAGTAATATCAGTTTGCTACAATAGGGTTCAGGGATTAGAATTTCTCACATGGTATCAGGGCAGTGCAAGTGAAGAAAGAGAGCAGCCCAAAGAGTTCAGCGTTGAAGAGAAGGAGGGAGTTCGAAGAGCTGCGTAGGAAGTAGATTGAATCCCTTAGGGACAATGCTGTCCATTTCTAGAAGGGTAAGATTTGAGAGGTAGGATTTTTATGTTCTTGATTTGTTAGTGGAAAAAGCAGCTTTAGCGCAAACTATTTTTCTATGGGATACATCTTTTCTGCAGCATTTGCTGGGTAGAAAAGTGCTAAAAGGAAGAAAAAGACATTTTTGAGGGAATTTTCTTCCTCAGTGAATTCCAAAACAATGAATTCTCACTCTTAGTTGCTGAGAAGTAGTGTTGAGGAGTAGATATACTAACTCCAACAAAGAGTGTGTAGGCCAGCCTAGAAGTTGTGTAAAAGAGAGAGAGGGAGCAATTCGACAGTTTTTAGTCGGCAGAGATGGAAACAACTGGGTTGAGAGATCAAGATTGGTTGGATGGTGCATCCAAATATGTGCTCTGGTAGGCAAGGATCACGTGTCTGTTAGATGAGCATGATCTCAAAGCCATTATCGAGAATGTGGTAGCTGCCCTTGTAGATGTAGATTCGTTGAAAGCCTACAAGAAGAATATGGGGAAGGTTAAGCGTTTGATCCTCGACAGGGCGAGGGATCATATAGCATGTCACATCGCTAGTAAAGGGACTGACAAAGAGATGTGGGATGCCTTAGCGACATTGTATCAAGGATCTTCCGAGCAACGAAATATGTACTTGCAGGAGAAGATGCGATCTATGCAGATGGAGAAGGGAGAATACATTGATTTGTTCCTTGCCAAGCTTCAAGAAACTAGAGATGAGTTGGCAACTTTCAGATGAACACCTCAGGTCACATAGATGGCCAGATTGGCCCTATACTCTATATCTGATGAATGAAAAGTCTTTGTAGAGAGCATCCTGGGTAGAGAAAGGTTGCCTGATTAGGAACATATGTGGGCCACTCTTCAGAAGGAAGAGATGAGGTGAGATATGATCAAGTGAAAACTTGATGGAAAAAACAACAGTGGGTCGAAGCCCAAGGAGGAGGAAGAGAATGCAACCATTAGGGGAATTTTGAGGTCTAAAATGGGCCTCCTAAGGAAATTATAAAATAATAGTGGAAAAAATATAATAAGATTTGATGACATCATCAAATTTTAGAGGGAAAAATGAAAAAACTACTTTTTCAATTCATATTTTCAACTTATCTCCCAAAGTTTTTACTCAAATTTCGAGCGGGAGTACTCGTTGGATGCGGAATTTAATTCCTCATCCAAGGAGTACCCATGTTGCATACTTTAGATGGGTCCTACGGAGAAAAATGAGAAATACATAAAAAAACGTGATTACAATCACGTTTTTTATGTGTTTCATTTTAAAGTGTGAAAGGGTTCATCGAAAGTGGCCAACATGGGATGAGGTAAATTCATCAACAGTATACGCTCTAAAGTTATGAAAACACGGAATATAAATTTAAAATACGAGTTGAAAAAGTAGTTTTATTATTTTATTATTTTTACTTTTTTACTCCAAAAATGGTGAATCATCCATTATGGATGACATCATCATCTTGAATCCTATTGGTTGTTATAAAGTTTATTTTTGTTGTACATTTTTCTTATGAGGCCCATTTTAGACCTCAAAATTCCCCTAATGCCTTGCATCTAAGGGGTAGCAGGAGTAAAAAAGGTGAAAAAAAGATGTCTCAAAGATCGAGTGTTTCCGGTGTGGTGAAATGGGTCACTATGCTACGCAGTGTCCTCTCAAGAAGAAGGACAAGGACGAGAAACATGATCCACAGGCTGCAACTGCAAGGATTGAGGAGGAGGAGTTCACCATGATTGCCCACATATCTCTAGGGGAGCATTGGGGTGATCTAGAACTATAGCTTGAAAAGGATGCAATTGGGAAAGATCCTTGAGGATTCCACCTCTTGGATCAATACCTTGCTACGAGAGCCCATGACATAAGTAGCATGATGGACCAGTGTCAGTTGGTGCAGAGGAGTGTCGGAGTGACAACGCAGTGGCCAGAGTTGGTAATAGTGAAGGAAGGAACAACGCAGAGCTTCAGAGGGTCGACGCAGAGATTAGCAACAATTAGATCTTCAACATCAGATGCATTATGTTGAACACTTAGTTTAGTGTTTGGATGTTTTTTTGTTGCAACAGACAACGAGTTGTAGTGCAGATGCAGTTGGCAACAATATGCAGGGTCAAAAACAACATAGATGCAAAATCGCACTCGTTGATGGGAAGCAATGTCAGACATCAACAACGCAGAGGGAGATGTTACAGAATCAATGTAGTGCTTCAACAAGATGCTTTACTAGAGCACACTCCTCACTAAGAGGGAGTGTTGATTTCTGGTAGCATCATTTATGCTCTAAGTCTAAAGATTTTGTAGGAAGGCTTTGACACATGTATTCCAAAATACCTAGAAAGAGTTTTGGGAAATTCCACACGGATGGGATTTTATTTAATTAATGATTTTTAATGGGAGCCTAAGTCTAAACTTAGGGAATTAAAATAATTAAAGTTTATTAATAGAAATGGGTGTGAAACTTCTAGAAAAAGGCGGAGATCAAGTCAATATGATCTAAGCTGTTGATTATGTTTTAATATGGGCTGTTGATTATCCAATGAGAATATTATAAGAAGGAATTCGATGGGCATTTGGAAAACACACTGAGTGAGTCTAGAGATCGATTTCTCAAGTGAGAAATGCAGAGCAACTAGAGAGATCATCGACTTGATTCGATTGCATTGAGGGGCAATGATAGTTCCGGTTGGAAGATATTTTCATGAGCCGGGAATACATTGCAGAGAATGTAAAGAAGAGGACACATAAGAGGCAATGTAGGGGATATGCTGGGCAATTCAGAGCCACACAGAGGCAACACTAAAGCCTTGAGGAGATCCGCTATTTTGCTGAGGCTCAATCATATCCAGTTCCGGAGTGTCGGGGTGTGAGACTGGAGGGGAAGAAGTTAAACATCCAACCAACAGAATGACCAACAGAAGGAGGTGATGCAGTCCCCAGCCAGAGTGACGCAAATCTGCGTAGAGGTAGTGTGGGGCTCATCAGTTCAGTGTTGGGTTAGTGCTGAATCTGCAATGTTAGTGTGAAGTAATCCTCACTAGTTCTCTATTAGTCAGATTCTTTGTGGATAGCCAAATTTGGGCATCTAGTTGTATTCAAAAACTTATGCTTAATAGTATAAATCCTCATTTACTGCACCGATTTTCCCGCATTGGGTTTTTCTGGGGAGTTAGTCCAAAAATACACTGTAATGTGTGTATAATTTTCTTGCTCAGATCTTGTTTCCACATTTAATTTCTGCAGTTTATTTAGTGAAGGTTGCAGTGTATTTGCTTCAATATTTACTTGTAGAACACAATAAATAACTTGTATAATTTATCAAGTAAGATAAGTAATATCAATTTTCTGCAATAGGGATTCCGGGATTAGGAATTTTCACAGTTTTCAGGTCCAAACTCTGAGATTCTAAAAGTTGTCTTTCAAAACATCAAATTTGGGTTTATATTATCCTAACGAGGGTTTCCCATACTATTTATAAGCCCAAAACTAGGGTTTTTTTAAGAGGGAACAAAATAGGAAGGGATTAGGGTTTCTCAATTAGAGTTTTCAACAACTTTTAACATTACAAACCTTGAACCAAAAGAGATTTCAAAATCTTTAATCTAATAAGGTTTAGATAATTATATGGATGCAAACAATTATACTTACCTCAAGGATTACTTACGTTGGTCCTCCTGTTAGGTCCCTATAATACTAGTATATTCCCCTTATTGTTATTGTTAGTGTAGCCCCATATTATTATTGTTGTGCCCATGTATCCCCCATGTTGTTATTGTTTTGTACCCATAGAAGCCCACTATTTTTATTGTTGTGCCCTTGCATTATTATTTATATGTAGACTCAGATTATATATATATTTTAATAGAAACGGGTAGAGAGATATATTAAATTCTGGCCAAATTGCCTCAAAGCTGGTTACAAAATGCTAAGCAAATTTCAGATATCTCCGATGCTAGGATCAGAGTGTCTTTTTATTTGCTAGCCCAGAGGTTCTTACAAACAATTTTCCTGGCAATCGCCTCTATCTTCCCCACTTTAAAAATGCAGACAAACTGCTCCAATAAAAGGCTATAATACATAATTGACAGATAATTAGGGAATGGGGTCCCAACCTTCTACTCCATCTTTGAGGATGACTCCGAGGGGGAGGTGAACAGCTTTATTAGCTTCAACGTCAGCATCTTTATTATTGTCTCTCTTGACATGGAAGAAATTCAAGCTCTGGAAGGATTTCATCAGGGTTCTTATTCTGTTGATCAGTCTGGACAATCTTAGATCAGAAGGGGAAGAACAGTCAACAATGGTTTTTATGATAGACTGGGAATCTCCCATCACAATTGCATCGCAGATACCAAGGGAATTAAGTTGCTTAAGGCCTTGGAGAAGGGCCAGGGCTTCAGCTTGTATGCTAGTATTGAAGCCCACTCCCCAGGCATATCTAAGTACAGTGTTGCCATCTGCTTTTTTAACTACTCCACCAGCTCCGGAGCTGCCCGGATTTCCTTTCGTTGCCCCGTCGAAGAAGAGAATGATATGCGCCTGCTTTGTGCAAAAGGCCAAGAAATCAGTAGCGTTAAGTCTAATCTGCCAAGCATTGAGAGGAGGGAGAGGTCTGATAATATCGACGAAGCGGAGACCAAGAGAATCGCTCCAAACAACGTCATGATCTCTCAAGCCTGCCCCGTCCAGATGATCACCAAGACACTCCTTCAGCTGGCTTTTAATGTTAACCCAAACAATCTTGTGGTCTCTTTTCTTATCTCTGAAGATCCTCTGATTCCTTTCCAACCAGGTATGCCAGCAAATCAGTTTAGGGAGAATGCACCAGGCGGCTTTGATATGAACATTATGAGGAGAGCCTCCTGGGTACAAACTCAACCAGTTCGAAAACAGGTCGGGAATGCTAGTTGGGAGGACGAAGTCCAGACTCCAAGGGCCTAAGGCCTCATTCCAAAGGTCTATCACAAAATTGCAATTGAGCATCAGATGCGCAGCAGACTCTGCGTTATCTCCACACATCGAGCATCGAGAGGGGCCTAGATAACCTCTTCTCTGCAATCTATCATCTGTCAAAATTCTTTGATGGCAAAGGAGCCAACAGAAGGAGTCAATTTTGGGCAGCGAAGACTGGGACCAAACCCCTTTCCATGGTTTCGGATTTGCAGGGACGTGGGGAATTGATGAGATTTGCCTGTAGCCCTGAGAAACAGTATAGCATCCAGGGGTCGGACCCCAACCTCGGGCATCCAATTTTCTGCTGTTCAAGGGAGCCTTGCCGTTTAAAAAGGCTAGGAAGATTGAAAACTCTTTGGACAGGACCTGGGGCACCTCGATGTTAATCCAACTATGCCATTTACCGTTTTCCCAATTGGAAATATCCCACAAGGTAATGTAGCCTGCTCTATGCATCCAGTCCTTCAGCAGATCCAGAGATCTATCATCAACCAGAGGATCACAACCCATAATACGATCCTCCCAGATTCTAATTTGCTTGCCATTGCCAGGAATCCAGTGTGCATGTTGGGTTATTATGGAGGAGGATTTAGCACAGAGCTTTTGAATTATCGAGCCAGAGTTTGCTACGGGCTGGTCCAAACACCTTTTCCTCTATCCACGAAAGTACTTCTTCCACAAGGCGAGCTGTGCCCACCCCGGTTTTGGGGCAATAATCCTCCAACTCAGCTTAGCTCCCAACGCAATGTTCTGCGTGCAGATATTCTTAAAGTTCAATCCGCCTTCTAATTTGGGCATGAAGATTTTGTTCCAGCTTATTAAGGGGATTTTATTTTCGTTAGCTTTCCCGCCTTTCCAGAATAATTTTCTAATGTGATCCTCCATTTTCTTCATAATTCCAATGGGAGCCAGCATCACAACAAACTGATAGATGGGAAGGCTGTTTAAAACTGCTTTAATAAGCACAGTCTTACCAGCCAGATTAAGGCAGTTGTATCCCCAGGAATGGATCTTGGAATCAAACTTTTCCAGCAGGGGTAACCAGTCTCTGTTGACAGGACATTTTTGAAAAATTGGGAGACCCAAATACTTGAAGGATGTCCAAGACGAGGAAGCTGCGAAGCCAAAGCAACAGGAAATGGCTTGCATCGTGGTGGCAGGGGTATTCCAGCAGTAGATATTGCATTTTCCTTTATTGAGACTGCTTCCTGAGTCTTGACAGTAATCTTCAATCACTTCTTTAAATCTTTTGGCAGAGGACACTGAGGCAGCACCCAGTAAGAGGGAATCATCCGCAAATAAGGCATGGTTTATATTGTTGACTCCCCTCGCAATATTCAGGCCCATTAAATCTTGCTCCTGTTGTTTTTTGTTCAAAAGGAAGCTGAGGACAGAGGCTTGGAGGACAAAGAGCAGAGGGGAAAGAGGACACCCTTGTCTCAGACCTCGAGAAGCTTTGAAGAAGTCTGTGGCCCTCCCATTCACCAGAGGGGCAATCCAAGGCTCACTGATACAAGCCTTAATCCAATTGATGAATTTGGGACCAAACCCAAATTTGCGCAGGACAGCCAGCAGAAAACTATGTCTCACTCTATCAAAGGCGTTTTCAAGATCTAACTTGACAACCATTCCTTTCTCTTTACGAACCACACTGGAGTGAATCGCCTCTTGGACCAGGATAAAGTTATCTACAATCTGCCTACCCTGAATAAAGCCTCCCTGATTCTCTGGTATGATGCCTGGAAGGATGATTTTTAATCTGTTAGCAATAACCTTCGTAATCAGCTTGTAGCCTATGTTACAGAGGGAGATTGGGTGAAACTTTCTGAAGGTGTTGGCGCCTTTCTCCTTGGGGATGAGGGCCAGAAAGGCCGAATTAGTGCTTCCCCCAATCTTCTGACACTCTTGAGATTTCCGAATCATTCTGCATAAGTCTTTCTCCACAATCTGCCAACAGAACTGCAGGAATCTGGCAGTAAAACCGTCAGGACCTGGGGCCTTATCCGGTTCCATTGCAAAGAGGGCGCTTTTTATTTCATTGTTAGTGATCTCAGCTTCTAGGAGTTGGTTGTTTCTAACGGAAATGATGGTGGGCACCTCGTTCACAAGGAGAGAATCATGACCCAAGTCCTCCTCTTCACTATAGAGATTTTTGAAGTGAGAGAAGGCAACATTTTTTATGCTTTGGATATCTCTATACGTAGAGTTCTCAACTTTAATTTCAGAGATAGAGTTGCGGCAAATGCGGGCCTGAGCTTGCTTATGAAAGAAGGATGAGTTTCTATCTCCCGCCTTGAGCCACAGACTGCGGGATTTCAGTCTCCAATATTCTTCCTCAGCCAAGCTAGCTTTAAGGAGCATTTGCTGAAGATTAGCCTCCTTGTCAAGAATTTATTTAGTGATCTCTACGTTTTCCGAAACCAGGTGATGCATCTCAAGACGTTGTTGTAACACTTTCCTTTCCACAGCAGGGTTAGGTAAGGTTTTGACCTAGTCTTTAAGAGCAGCTTTGACTCTCCTAAGTTTCTCCTCCCAAACAAAGAATGCAGAGCCTTTGACTGGGATCCTCCAGCTTTCTTTTATCAGAGGCAAGAAAGACTGTTCCTTGACCCAATGAGAGTTGAATTTAAAAGGAATGGGAGCTTGATTCAAATGTGCCAACAGATCCAGTTTAATGGGGCGATGGTTGGAAACACTACAAGGAATAATTTGCATTCTAATCTCTAGACCAAGAAGAAGAAAAGAACTTTGAACAAGGAATCTGTCTAACCTTGCAGTGATATGTCCCGGGCCGATTCTTTTGTTTGTCCAAGTGTATTTTCTGGACAGAGGCTTAATGTCTATCATGTCCCAGTCTTGGAGCAGCTCCTCAACCCATTCCCGCGCCGGGTCCCTAACAATGCTTCCTCCCCATTTTTCTGACAATGATAAGGTGAGATTTAGGTCCCCAGCTATAATTATGTTTGCCAAATCTTCAGCTTCTGCCAGACCTCTGATAGAATCCCATCAGTTCTTCTTCTCCCCTACGCTGACAGGAGCGTACACATTGAAGAGGGAGAAGGTCACATCTGTTTCTACGTGCTGCAGTTTTGAGAACAACCAATGGGTGTTTTTAAGTTCTTTGATCTTTATGAATTTGTTAGCATCCCAAATAGTGCCCAGCCCACCTGAAGCTCCTCGAGCTGAAACTGCTTGCCCTTCACTTTTCTTCCATAATTTCTTACCTATCTGGAGGAAGGCATAGTCCTCCATTTTGGTCTCCTGGATAAGGAGCAGATCGGGAGATTATGATCTAATCAAACTTCTTAAGGCTTCCTCTTTTATTCTACTCCCCATGCCCCTACAGTTCCAGGAGACGATCTTCATCACTTGTTTTTTGAATGTTGAGCTCCTCTGGAGCTCTGGGTCTGATTTCTATTCTTCTTCGGAGTATTTTCCAAGAGTTTCTCAAGGGTAGGTTGGCTTCCCTGGAGTTTGTCTTTGTAGGTCTCTTGCTCTCTTTTTTCTCGAGCAGATTTTCGGCCTCTCATTGATCTTCTAGCCGAGGTTTGCGAATCACCTATTTCCCCTTCTTCTTCTGAGGCCTCCGAGCTTTGCACTTCCTCAACCTCCTCTGTGGGTGTCTCTTTTGTCATGTTTGCATTACTGTCGGTTTGCTTTGATCCCGAGGGGGACTCTTTTTGGGGCGATCCTTCTTTCTGCATCTCTAACTCTTGGGTGTCTTCTTTTGCTGAGCTTAACTGGGTAATTTTATTTCCTTGGTCTTCCATGAGAGGTGTTTGGATCCCAGAGCCTACCTGGGGCCCTTTACCATTCATGTTGCCAGTTCTAGAGGGTTTGTGGGCAGTTTTGGTCCTTTTGACCTGAGTCCAACCATCCTCTTTGCCTTTCTCCACTTTGCTGTTCTTAGGACATCCTCTAGCAAAATGACCGTAGACATGACATTTCCGGCATTTGAATGGAAGTTGTTCGTAGTCCAGCTTTTGCACATGTGTCCAGCATCCAACTTTAATCTTTATTGCCTCAGGCAGGCCAACCTCAAGGTCGAATTCAACGCAGATTCTAGCACAGTCGAATTGATCCTTACTGTTTGCTCGATCAATGTATTTGCCCAAGGTATTTCCGATGTGCTTAAGAGACTCGTCATTCCAGCAATGTACTGGCAGGTTGGGCAGCCTAACCCACACAGGAACGGCTGTAGGTACGTCCACTACTGAATCAAAGTCGGGCGTCCACTTATTGAGGTACAGCCCCTGAGGTCCCATGAAATAGGGACCGTTACGGAATATCAGTTGCTTATCATCTTTTTCAGAGAATTCAAACAGAAAGAAACCCTTACCCAAAAAATATGAAGTGACTCTGCCTTTAATCAGCGGCGCCCAGTTTCTAGAGACCCAGTTCTCCGTAGATTTGGGGGAGGGCCAGAGCCCAGTGAACTGACCCACCAAAGGGCGACCTGAATCGGGCCCTCCAGAGGGAGTGAAATCTCAGGAATGTCATCTAAACGTTTCACAAACTTCGAAGCCTCGGAAGCTTTCTTTTTAGGGAGGGATAAAACGAGGTTGAGGAAGGCCTCAGCTTCAGAATTAGGAGGCGGAGGGGACTCCATTGGAGCAGCACCGCCCAGGCTTGAAACGAGCTCACACCAAACCCTGCATCCAAGACATGGAACCAAATCAAAGCGGCAGAGGAAGAGGCCCAAAGAGAGGGCCAAAGCACCGCAAAATTCACCACTCTGAGTCAAGGGGCCGCGATCCAACAAATGAAGAAAAAGGCGGGAAGGAAGGCGTCGCGCACAAGGGACAAAAAGCCGCGCAGAATGAAAGTGCCACGCATAGCCGAGGCAGTGGTCAGCTGGCTCACTGTGACGCGCCGAACCAGACAAGGCGCCGCGAAGCGCAGGAACAGGTCAGGACGAGCAAACCTAGCACCCAGAAGGAGGGCAAGAACCTTCGAAGCAGCCACAGGGCCGAGGCTAGGCCTCAGACGCAGAGGGCAACAGAGCGGTTAGGGTTCCCGAGTTTCCCCTTTTCATATCTTGGTCTGGCTCAGGATGCTTTTGCCAAGGAAGGGACTTCCTAAAGCAACTTTTTTTTTTTAGACTTAGATTATATTATGACCCCTTAGAACCCTATATATACCAAGGAGGTCTTATCATTTGTATTCTCCAAGAATTGTTCATTTATATAATGTAAAGGAGGTTTCCCTCTCGAAGAGGATAATTTTTAGGTCGTTGATTTATCTTTTCTTCTATTTTGTGAGTTGGTTGCATAACATTTAGTAACAAAGCTTTGGATTCTAGGGTTTTGCTTCTTCAAATGGGTCATCTTGGAATTTTCTCTATAACTTTTTTCTACAAAGATTCAAAATCTGAAGTTTTTACCACGTGGAGCCGATATCCTGATGAACATCTTGTAAATATTTCAGATCTTGGTTCTCTATATTTTCAGAGATATGGTCTGAATAAGTTAGGGTTTTCTCATGCACTAGATTTCAGTCTCAATTAGGTGACCTTGGGAAAATTGTCATAATTTCCTCTACGAGCATCATATTTTAATTTCTAAAAAGTGACCAAAAGTGCATGAATTATAGTATTTTGTTTATCATTTTCAGGGTCAAAGGTCAAAACAGTGATACATGGCACTCCGTACAAGTTTGATCTACTGAACCATTCCATAATCAGGTCATCGTGGAAAATTGGGCATAACCTTATCTTGAAGAATCCAAATTTGGTCTTACTTGTGGCATTGGAAAGAAGACTCAAAGGACTACCATAGGACGAAAGTTCTGACCTTGAAAATCTGAAATTATAGAGATACAATAGTTTCAATATCAAGCTCCTAAATAACATGAAAAAGATGTGTATTTTTTAATTTTGCATAACTTTTGTTTGAAAAATCAGTTTGAAGTGATTCAAAGGGAATATTGAAGCATATATATCAGTATCTGGTTCTAAAATTCCTCCCAAACAAAATAATTCTACACACATCAATTCCTAAGAAAGCTCTAATATGACGCATGAAGAGGATGAATTGCAACATGATATATCAAAGTTACAAGACCAAGTGCAACAATTTTTTCTCTCACAAAGAGTAACCATAGCTGACATGGATGGATTAAAAGGGTACATGGATGGTATAAAAGGAAACATGGAGTTTTTTAAAGTTGATATGGATGCGATCAATGTCAAGTTGGAAGGGTTGACAAAGTTGTTGCAAGAAAGGCTTCCTGGTGGTGAAAACAAGGTAATCCATGAAAATCATGATTAGGAGAAAAGGGATATTAATTATGATTTTAGAGACTTCAATGTGGGGTTTAAGAACCACCACATGCCAAATAGATATGAATAATTTTTATGGCAAGGATCCAGTAACATGGATACTACAAATGGAGCAACATTTTTATCTATAGGTTGTGCAACCCTCACAAAAGGTACACTACATCTTTATATTTAGAACCCAATCAATTTGTATGGTATAGATGGATTTTTTTTCCTAAAACCACTTGTCACCTGGTCAATTTTTACGGAGGAAATGATAACACATTATGAAGATACAAAGAGAAACACCTTCTTTACGAAATTGATAAATCTCAAACACAAGGGTTCAATGACAGAGCACATTGAAGACTTCCAAAAATTGAAGATTAGGGTAACCAATATTCCAGAGGAGCATAGGATTGATGTATTCATAGCGACTTTAAAATATAATATCTAGCATGAGTTCTCCTTTGGGAACCTGATTCATTGGAGAAGACATTCAGGGTGGCAAGAAAAGCTGAAGGCAAAATTATGTCAACAAGGAAGTCTACCACTCACAATTATAAATATGGAAGTGTTGCTTCTCTTAGTCCTCCACAACCTACAAGGTTGACACCACAAAAATTGGAAGTAAAAAGAGCAAAAGGGATTTGTTACAGTTGTGATTTAAAATATACTAAAGTTCATAAGTGTGCTGAGGAGAAATTATTCTACACAGATTGTGAAGAGGAGGAAGAAAAGGAATAAGAAACATCAAAAGAGGAGGATATACACCAGTATCCAACCAAATAGAAAGAATAAATGAATGCGACCATATCTTGTAATGCATTAGCAGGAATTACCACTCTTCAAACACTCAAGATAGTAGGATATATCAAGAAGAAAAAGGTAATAGTTCTGATTGATTCGGGTAGTATCCATACTTTTATTCATTATAAGATAGCCAAGGAATTGAATTTATTCCTATATCCAACATCAGAGTGTCAAGTGATGGTTGCAAATGGAGGAACTATGAATTTATCTAGAAAGTGCCATAATATCAAGCTAACCATGGGGAAATATGTATTGAATAATCCAATGCTTTCCATTCCAATTGGTGGTGTTGATGTTGTACTTGTTGGAAAGTGTAACTAGGCTCGGTCTTCATATTGACTATGTAATTGTGTATTTATGTAATAAAGAAGAAAAATATAATAAAATGTATTTTTGTTGTGCTTGCCTCATGGATTTCATGGGAAAGGTGTTTATTATAGGTGAAAAGACTTCTTCTCGATGTCTTTTAGGGATTTGTCATCTTGTCATAAATGTACTAATTAAGAGTCATGTATATGAAGAATCTAGTCAAAGGAATATGCCTCAAGACCTTCTCATATAACTGTGAAGAAAATGGCTCAAGTATGATGCTCAAAACAACCCTCAATACAACCTCCTTAACGCTGGAAGATAAGCCCTTCAAGTCGGCCTATGAGCTGTGATCATGTTGGCCTACCCTCAGTCAGAAAGGTTAGCCTAAATCTTGAAATAATCACACCATATAAAGGACTGTCTGCGGCTCATTTGAAGGGACCAATTTCGGTGTAGTCTGAAGAAGATATGCAAGTATAGGTTTGCGGTTTGGTATGAAGAAGAAAACCTTTTCAACAAAGATAATGAAGCTGTTTTGGGTATAAGTATCTCCATCAAGTTCTGTAAGAGAGTGCGAAGTAAAGGACTGCAATTGGCAGGTCGAAGTGCTAAAGTGAGAACAGGTCTCCTATACAATGCGTAAGAGGATGACTGTACAATGCGGAAGAAGGTGACTAGGAAACGAAGAAGATAAGATTGCAAGGTGTGAAAAGGAGACCCGGTCTTCATAGAAGATATACACAATGTGAAGAAGAGGCATTTCAACAAGAGAAGATCTCGGTCCTGGGCATCAAGGGTACTAAAAGAAGTCCGAGGAGAAGTCTCTAGAAGGTTGAGGCTATATCAAGGAAGGGAAGAAAAAGGAGCTCACTGTTTAGGGCTAGGAATCGAGCTTTCCTAGTGCTGGTGCAGAGCTCCCCAAGGTTGGTGCTAGATGGTGCAGATAAGTTCAGGAAGGTGAATGAAAGAAGGATTTACTAAAGGAGCATTGTCAAGGTATTGGAGGCATATAAAGGTCAAGGTATTGGAGGCATATAAAGGTCAAGGGTCCGTGTCATGGTCATGGTACTTGTCATCTGAAATTATATAAGAAAAATTTCTTTTAGGTTTTCCTCTCCAAGAGGGAGAGGTTTTGGCCTTGGCTTAATTTCAAGAAAGGAAGGAATAATTCCATACCTTATGGAGATTTTCGCAATATGAGATCAACTGCAGAAATTAGGAGAATTAATGTCTGATGGAGAAATACTCCCTATGGTACAAAATGCTCTACCTAAAGAATGGGGAAGTTTCACTTCAAGCATGGATGGGAAAGAAGAAGCAATGTCATTCCAGGATCTATGTAAGATAGAAGAAACAAGATTGAAAGCCAAAGCTGATACATGATCAAGTGTAAGAAATCAAGCCTTGGCAGATGTGTCTAGGAAGAAAGGAAGATTCGGTAAATTTGGTCCTCATAATGAAAGAAGAAATATGGAAAAAGCACGATGCTTTGGATGTAATAATTTTGGGCATTATAAAAGGGATTGTCCTAAATCTAGAAAGGATAAGAGGAAAAAGGAAGAAGCCCATATCACAGATTAAAGGGAAGAACATGATGCAAAGAAATCTAAGAAAGAAGAAAGCAAAAGATCTCTATTATAATTGAGATTATCTTCCTCTTTAAGTGATTTCAGTTGGTTGTAAAATAGTATGATATGAAGTAGTGTATATTAATAGCATCATGATAGAAGCATGGAAGGAGCACTTGAAGAAGTAGATCCTAAGAACCTCATTGATAACAACATTGATGGAAGATATTCATCTGGATCAAGGGTCATCATTCAATTATCAATATGGAAACAGGTGCTGACATTTTTCTAATGGAGTCCTCTTGGGATTCACTGACTAGAAGGAAAGAAAAAGGTTTCATCGGGAATTCCATCTTACAGAATTCAGGGATTAGAACATGATGACGTATTGATGAAGTAGGTGAAGGTAATAAATTTCTTCATTCTAATTGCTGCAGGATGAATCAAAGGAAAAAATATGAGGTACATATAAATATATGCTAACACTGGATGCTGTGAAGTCATGTCATGTGGTTGCCAGTAATGAACTTCTATTTTTGGAAATATGATCTATGGAAGGAAGATCTCTTCTAGTGCACATGTTGCCACTAAAAAATGAAATCAAATGTCCTCATATGGAATACGAGGTGGTTGTATGCAATCAAGGAACTGGACACTAGAAGTTCCCAAGAATAAAGCTGTGTGGAGAAAGCAAGGAAGATATCATGAAGTGCAACCATGTCAAGAGGCAGTTATCATCCGAAAGCCAAGAATATGTGACTAGGAGATCTCCTGAAAAGATATGTGGACTCTGATATAAGTATGGTAAATAAGAAGACCCTTGAAAAAACATATCTTTAGGAGATGTGTTAATTTGAATAGAGGATGTTGATGCCTACATCAAGATGTCATGGTGAAAGATAATCACTAAGGTAATTTTTGATTTAAAATTTTATATTTATATGTTTATTTTCTTAAGTTTATGCAGGGCTACCAATCATTAGGAAGGATGTAATATCCTTGGGAGATGGTTCAAAGGAAAACAATATGGCATAAAGGTAGACCACACTAGAAAATTTGGCGGAAATTCCGACGGCCAATTCGTCACTATTCCAACACATAGCCATCGCAAGAGCGACAGTTCGAGGGAAGGCAAAACTTGGTTTGCCATATCGTCACAGTTCCGACGCAACTAAAAAGTGTCGCACTATCGACACTTTTTCCGTCGCTTCCAAACAAGTGTCACTCTTCCGACGTTTCCTAATTCGTCGCACTTCCGACCTTTGTAAACTGTCGCACTTCCGATGAAATGTGGTCCGACGTTTTGAACATCGCTCTTCCGAAGTTTGTAAACTGTCACAATTACGACGAAATGTGGTCCGACGTTTTGAACGTTGCTCTTCCGACGTTTGTAAACTGTCGCAATTCCGATGCAATGTGGTTCGACGTTTTGGACGTCGCTCTTCCGACGGTTGTAAACTGTCACAATTCCAATGAAATGTGGTCCGACATTTTGGACGTCGCTCTTCCGACGTTTGTAAACTGTCGCAATTCCGACGAAATGTGGTCCGACGTTTTGAACGTCGCTCGTCCGACTTTTTTATACTTTCGCTCTTCCAACGTTTTTAATCTGTCGCAATTCTGACGCTTACAAGGCGTAGGTATAGCGACGACGGTTTCAATTTAAAAAAAAAAAAATGAAACTTTAAAAGAGGAAAAACACTATTTTGAATATATTATATGAAGTAAAACAGTCCATGAAGTCATTACATTTTCACATCTGAAGATTGGAACCCAAATATCCATCCAGAAAAGTGGAAGCCCCACCCCAGACAGTGATAGAAAAATACCCCATGTCACATACAGGGACTTCATATAAAACCCAGTAACGGTCCACATGGAGATTATCGACAAATCTGAGAAAGCATCCAAATATGCCCGAGGCATCTATAAGAAAGTGAAATAGCAGTATGTAGAATAGTAAAAAAACAGATAGAGTACCAACGTCCATTGTTCCAAATACAAATTAAAGTACCCAAAATCCTTGAACAGAGAAAAACGCTAATCATGTGAGGAGTGTGATATGTCCAAAATATAAAAAGACCATCAGACCATATCAATAAACCAGCAACATAGACCAGCATCGCTAGTTTTGAAGGCAGAGTGATAAAGATTAATCATTTTTTTTTTCACAAGAGAAAAAACGTTGTTTTGAATATATTATATGAAGTAAAACAGTCCATGAAGTCATTACATTTTCACATCTGAAGATTGGAACCCAAATATCCATCCAGAAAAGTGAAGTCCCACCCCAGACAATGATAGAAAAATACCCCATGTCACATACAGGGACTTGATATAAAACCCAGTAACGGTCCACATGGAGATTATCGACAATCTGAGAAAACATCCAAATATGCCCGAGGCATCTATAAGAAAGTGAAATAGCAGTATGTAGAATAGTAAAGCAACAGATAGAGTACCGACGTCCATTTTTCCAAATACAAATTAAAGTACCCAAAATCCTTGAACAGAGAAAAACGCTAATCATGTGAGGAGTGTGATATGTCCAAAATATAAAAAGACCATCTGACCATATCAATAAACCAACATCGCTAGTTTTGAAGGCAGAGTGATAAACATTAATCATTTTTTTTTCACAAGAGAAAAAATGTTGTTTTGAATATATTATATGAAGTAAAACAGTCCATGAAGTCATTACATTTTCACATCTGAAGATTGGAACCCAAATATCCATCCAGAAAAGTGGAAGTCCCACCCCAGACGGTGATAGAAAAATACCCCATGTCACATATAGGGACTTGATATAAAACCCAGTAACGGTCCACATGGAGATTATCGACAAATCTGAGAAAGCATCCAAATATGCCCGAGGCATCTATAAGAAAGTGAAATAGCAGTATGTAGAATAGTAAAACAACGGATAGAGTACCGACGTCCATTGTTCCAAATACAAATTAAAGTACCCAAAATCCTTGAACAGAGAAAAACGCTAATCATGTGAGGGGTGTGATATGTCCAAAATATAAAAAGACCATCAGACCATATCAATAAACCAGCAACATAGACCAGCATCGCTAGTTTTGAAGGCAGAGTGATAAACATTAATCATTTTTTTTCACAAGAGAAAAAACGTTTTTTTGAATATATTATATGAAGTAAAACAGTCCATGAAGTCATTACATTTTCACATCTGAAGATTGGAACCCAAATATCCATCCAGAAAAGTGGAAGTCCCACCCTAGACAATGATAGAAAAATACCCCATGTCACATACAAGGACATGATATAAAACCCAGTAACAGTCCACATGGAGATTATCTAAAAATCTGAGAAAGCATCCAAATATGCCCGAGGCATCTATAAGAAAGTGAAATAGTAGTATGTAGAATATTAAAGCAACAGATAGAGTACTAACGTCCATTGTTCCAAATACAAATTAAAGTACCCAAAATCCTTGAACAGAGAAAAAAGCTAATCATGTGAGGAGTGTGATAACCATCTGCAGAAACCCAGGCTCGCTTGTAAGATCAGGCTCGCTTGATTCCAAAATTGGTAACCATCTGTTGCATCCGAGATGTAAGGTTCAGGCTCTCTTGTTTCCATTAGTAGCCTGCTACAGCATCCACCCTGTTCATAGCAAAAAGGTTCCTGTAGATATACAGAGAAAGAGTATAATACGTAGACCATATAAACATGGCTCTGTATTTCAAAAAACAGGTTTAAAATAGAAACAGGGCAACATTTTTTTTTCTAAGTAAAGTTAATCTATTAACAGTGGGAATAAAATTACACCAAAGTCAAAATCATTGCCCAGACTCATGGAAAATTTGTCATCAAAAAATCAAAAAATTAAGAAGACTGCCCTCATACGGGGAAACCAGTCTTGAACGTTTAATTTACAGAATTCAAAAATATTACAAAGGTCCAGCACAGTAAAATAAACTAAAAGCAGCCCAATTAAGTGGGTCTGCTAAGCAAGAAAAACAAATTAACCAAACTACTCCTCCGGTGGTTCCTCCACGATTCGGCACCATCCTTCGGAAGGTCCAGGATCGCTAGGTGCTACCTCCACATTCATGCCACGGCTCCCCTCCTGAAGGCCCGAATGCTGGCCGGCTTTTTCCGAGCTTAGACCCGCCGGACGGGTGCATTCTTCCTCCGTTTGGGCCTCCTCACGGAAAACCACAGTGACTGAAGCTGTAATTCATGGGCGATTGAGAGAGAAATTAAAGGAAAATTGCGTAGTGCACATCGTGGGAGAAGGTGAACTAGCGGTGGGGAAACGAGGAGCAGGGGAATCCATACGGTGGCCAGATCCTACAACCCGACCCTGCCCACTCCTAGTATTTGGATAGCGACCTGCATAATAATCACTGGACTGGCCAGAAGACAACTCGGTTGAGGGGTTGGAGGGAGTGCGCAAGAGTTGACCTCTAGTGCTCCCCCTGCGGCAACGCATCCTTTGACGCACGCGAGGCATGGGTGCAGTCTCACTAGCAGTGGGCACAAGAGGAGACGGAGAAGCAGAATTCCAAGAAACAGAGGAAGACAGACAAGGACCAGACCGAGAGAAATGAAGATATGCAGCAAGGTCTATGCATCAGTTCAGCTGGCCACTTCTCCTTCTCGTCACAGTGAGCAGGCAGTGTAACCCAGCAACCGGCTCGTCTGAAAAACCATAGCGAAATGCCATTTTATCAATGCAATGCAATCTAAGGATGCTCGTCATAATTAATCTCTGATCATTAATGAGAGCTGAAGGCCGGATCATATTGGAGCATGCAGAGTCGCTAACGGGAGTGGAGGTCCGATCTTGAACAGTGTTAAAATTTAATGCGATTTGATGTGAAAACCTTGGAACTTAATTGAACAACGTTAAATCTTAATTCGATTGATATGAAATTGCCACATCCATGTCCCATTGCCTTAAACGCCATCAAATGCACCTGCAACCGGGAGCATGCCAAGTTTTTATTGAGGACACGTGGCAGAAATTGATTGGAGCAGATCTTTGTTTGGGCCGCTCGCGCAGTGGAAATCTGGACCCGAAAAAGATTAGGGCGAATGTGATAAGAAATTCGCGTCACAACTCTCCCTCCGTACGCCAGCCCAACTTCGGACCCGAAAAAGATTAGGGCGGAATTCATTTGGTTTTCGCGTCACAAAATTGGCCGACGTCAGCAGGCTATTTTGGAACGCGAATTTGGTTTGAATTATGGTTTATCGCCGTTTGAAGTCCGGTGGGCTCGACTTAAGAACAATTTTGTTTGATCCCATATTATAAAATTTGTGTTGGTTTTCTTTGATAATACACATATTTATAATAAATCATGGGAATACCACACTAGTAAACATGTGGAAAATTTATATAAATTATTGAGAACAATCATTTTTATGTAAAAATATCCAAATGTGCTTTTGGGAATTAAGAATTCGAGTATTTGGTTCATATTGTTTTAAAGGAAGGAGTGAAGTTGGGGCCTCAAAAGATGCAAGCTATTACAAAATTACCTATTCCTAAGAAAATCAAGGTTCTTAGAAGATTTTTTAGACTTACATGATCAGTATGATGATAATTATGATAATTTCACAAAACAATCGATAGCTATTTTGAGGGATGAGATATTAGAACTTCAGCTTGATGAGGATTTTTTAAGAGCTTTATTTCTTCTTTTGAAATCAAGAAAATATTCTCCCAAACTGAAAATATGTGTTCTTGAGATAATTTCTAAAAATTATGAAAATGAAATTAAACTTTTGCATTCTCAAATTCAGTCATACAATTTCCGAAATCCTAAAGAATTCTTTGAAAACCTTCCTTCTCCTAAGCAAGAGGAAATTGTACTATCTTTTGACTTGCATATTGAGGATGATTATTCTTTCAAACACAAGACAGAAGAAATAGTTTCAAGGCTTAATATTCAGAATACAACTGAGCAACCAGTCATTGAAGGCCTAGAAGTAAATAACATACATCATACTTTTATTAATCCTATATCAGATTATATGGAGAATATTTTTAGCCCAAATCTGCAAACATGTTTTCTCTATAAGGATCAAATGCATCAAAAGTGGCCTTTACACATCATATCATTTATTATAAAGGCACATGATCATAATATACTTCCAATTTTGATCACAAGCAATCAAGTTATCCATTTATTGTTACAGCTACTTGATTGGCTTCATTGGCATTTTTGTATTACTTGATTCAATAAGATTTTTAGTAGATTGAGTAGGTAGATGAGTGCCAATAAGCTCAGAATTTTGAGCATTTTTTTTTAGTTCTCAATTTTCAGCTAGTTTTTCATTAAGTTGGTTTGAAAAATTTTGTGTGTTGTTTTAGTTTCAGATCAGATTTCAGTTTGCAGAAGACAGAAGACATTTACAGGTTCACCAAGGTCAATGGATAAGGACAACTGACCTGTTGTTCTTGACTTTTCACCAGGAAAAGCCATCCCCAAGTGGAGCCAGTGTTAGACTCCTATACCAATAGCCGTCATATTTCATGATTGACTTGATGGGCTATGTAATATGTTCATACCTTTTTTTGTTGCAAAGGTTTTCCATATTATCAAAAAATCAAAAAAATTTAAAAAATGTAAAGAGTGTATACCCTAAAAGAAAAATCAAAGGGTAAAAGGAATAAAAATGGCCAAAAAAGTAAAAGAAAATGAACCCCACCAAAAGAAAGGCCAAGGAAAGTGTGCAAGTCTAAATGCCACTACTTTTTTCTCTTATGTAATAAATAAAATTGTGTGCAACTTGTATCCTATGCCACAATTTATGAATAGTCAAATAGTTTAAGCTTGGCTATTTCATCTTTCAATTTCATGTTTTAGAGATAGAGAATAAAATCTGACCAAACTGTTTAATCTTGGCAGATAAGTAGATAGGTAGAGTAAATAAAATGAGCTCAATAGCTTAATCTAAGCCCTTGGATGTAATAAGGTTAGACTTAGATATATTTCTACATGTAAAAGAAAAGAAAGTGTGATAAGGGTTTTCCAGTCTAAGTGCACCCTAATAAAGAAGAAAAAATGGTAAAGTAAAGTAGGTAGGGTAGGTAGATGATGTTGCAGAATTGCATGTGATGGACAATGACTCTAAATGTGTTAATATTTACTTTCATCACAAAGTGCAAAGGCAGACACTATACTGGAAGAAATTCAAAGCAAAGCAAAGTCAAAGTTATTAACTTCCCTTCTCATCTTCCCCTTAAGATTTCACTAATTTCCCCTAAGTACTAAGGTATTTGAAAATTAGAGGGGCTCAAGGCATTTCTTTGACTTTTGGAGGGACCGGACCCTCGGCCCAATAATTGGAAAATCCTAAGTACTTGAAGTCATTCTTCATAACATTCACTCATTTCTAAACATCTTTTCCTAAGTAAAATCCCATTTTACTTAGGAAAATTATGCATTATTTCATAAAAAACCCTCAAAATCACATTTTATTCCAAGTCTAAGTGATGAAGTGATTATAATGCAATTTGCTTTTAAATCTTCATTTTCTTAATTATATTAATGTATTTTGAGTTTACATTGTCCCCTTGTCATATTAACATTGATTTTATGTATTAAATCCTTACAAAAATAACCTTCTCGTATTATATATAACTCCTTTTTATATAATATCCCCAAAAACCCATTAATAAATTTTAGTCAAAGTTATTTATTCCTACATGTTTAAAAACAAAACTCACTTTATGCCCCCTTTGGCTAAATATATCGTAATATTAAATTCCGCCCCCTATGGTAATTAGATTAATCTGATTTAATTATCATATAATAAAAGTATATTGAAAAAATAATTAAAACATGTTTTATTACGTGTTTTAATACAAAAATAATTCTTCCCCTGTGTATTTTAATCCCCCGAATCCCTTTCCCAAGGTTAAAACTATAAACCCTTTGTAAAATCCCCAATACCTCCCTTAACCGCTAACCTTGGTTAAATCATTTCCCGATCACTTTCCTGCATTTTTATAAACAAATTGATTAATCCCCGTCACTTCCACGTCCCCATTGCCATTCGATCAACCCATCTGAGATCAACGGTTATTAACGATATCGCTAGCCATCCGCGTCCGAACAATAACGCGCGATGGGCCGACGGTTTTCAAACAGTGCCATGCCACGCGTCAATCATTCTATGGAATCGCTCGCCCTCCGCCCAAAACCACTTTTCCCCAAAAGCGGTGTGATGGAAACCGCTTACCGCTTGCCTCCCGTGACTCATCCTCCGTACCTGCTGACGTCATCCATTAAATAAATAAAAAAAACCCCGTCACCCTTTGGACTTTGTGAATAAAACAATTTTGCCCGCGTCATTTTCATTATTCTGTGAACGACCAAAGTATCATGCAGAGAATTTCAAAAACAAACTGTCAAGCGCCATCAATTGTATTTTGCTGAAGACAATTGCATACCAGTAATCCATAGTTCATATGCCATAGCCTGAACCTGTTTAATCATTGTGCATCTCCCAAAAAATAGGTATTTACCCCAATTCCCGTTAAAACTCTGTGAAATCCTAGCTTTTGTTTTAAATTCCGCACGAAAGACAGAAACATAGTTCAATTTGGTCTTGTTCAATCCCAAGAATTGTAAATTACATTCCCAAAACTTGTAATTGTGTTTGTTCTTCAAAAAAACTCGAAATTCATTTCTGAATCCACAAGAACCAGAAATGGAGCTCCCAGTGGCTCTGAACGTCGCACCTTTGAATGCCCCTCACAGAGATTTAGACTATCTTCTCCTAGCAGATAGAGATTTTCAAATTAAATACCTCGTTCTTAGTGATAATCCTCTTCGAACATTTTGCCGCTGCAGAGATAACTTTATAAACTGTTCTGGTATTATTAGATTATGGGAATCCAATCTCCCCATGTATCTTCTCCCCTCGGTCCATATTTTTCTTGAGTTAATTCATTACTGCCATGCAAACTATGACCCCAATCAAAGAGCAGTTTTGTCCCTGAGTCAGAACATCCTTTTCCCAATCACTACTCAGTCAATAAATGAAATGCTGCAATTTCAACCTGGTCAAGCCCTCACTCCCCTGTCCATGGGAGAGTTACTTGAAAAGTCTGCCAATTTGTCCCATGAAGAGTTAAATCGCATTTGTCAAACCTTTATGTTACCAGAGCATCAGCCCAAAGGCCCTCCCCCCTATGGTTATACTTTTTTCACTGATGTGGGCAGGCTTATTCTGAATATGATATCCTTTATCATGGGTTTCAATACTAGTGAATATGTTGATCAATTAACCCTAGTATTGTTGTCTATATTTACCCCTGGATAGTCCCCTGCTTTCAAGTATGATTTTGCATCCTACATTGCTGATAAAATCCATGATCAGTTCATGAGATTTGAGAATGAAAAAGTGTTCAAATATTCTTCTGTTATATATCATCTCATGATTTATTACCAATCAAAAAGTTTCCCTTTCCATGTTCAGAAACTTGATGCCAAAGGAAATCCTAGGTCTGTGATATTTTGGTTTGCCATCACCCATAATTCCTCTGATTCTCCTTACTCCTATAATGAGTTTATTGACCTATTTGTACACCCCGCAACCACTTTTTTAACAGGAGTTTCCCCTCCTAGAGTCAATAATGAAATCAAGAAAATTCTATAGCTCTCAAAACAATATAGGGTAGGTGACTGGTACTTGTATCAAAATCACACTGAGATCAGAATATATGGATGTGAATTGTGCCCATTCAAGTTGCCCAAATATGTCCCCATGAGACTCTTTGCACTAGAGTATTTCAGGCAGATGATTAACTCAGATATAGTTCATTTCTGCAATGCAAAGAAAAAGGCTCAACTCAGGATCAAAAGTCAATTAGGTCCCTGTGTTTGTAACTCTAGAGATGCTGGAAAGGAAGAAGAAAGAATCTTAGAAGAATATCTCAGATTACAAAAAAGTTTTCACTGGGTGCCTTATGACCCAAATAACTTTATCTGTGATAGAAGAATGCAAAATAAACTATCACCATACATTCATCACAAAATTCCAGAAATTGAACAATATGCCAATATGGATGAATGGATGGAAGGAACATTGGTAGAACATGATAGTGAGCAGGTCAATGTTGAAAATGTAATGAAAGACCTTGAGAAAATACTTGAACTAGAGTCTTTTGGACAGGTGCAGATACCAGGTATTGGTCCTTCTTCTGGAGGGACTTCTCAACAAAATTTACAGGAGATTAGTGCATTGGCCTTAGTACAATCTAAAGGAAAAGAAAAGGAGCCTGACATACAAGTATTTGAAAAATTCACAATGACAGAGCAACCCGAGACTTCTAAAGAACAGGGTCAAGTACAAATTCCTCCTATTCATATCAATGAGCCAGAAATTTCAATTTTACAAACTCCTATCAATATAGAAAAAGGCAAGAAGAGAGATGCTGAAGTTGCTACCCCTGTTGGTGGATCTTCAGAACAGCCTCATGCTAAAAGACAAAAATTAAATCCTCTTCCAGAAGTAGATTTTGTTCAGGAAATTCCTGATAGCCAAAGAGAAGATTTGGATAGTCAACAAACAGGTACAGTCAGTGGGGCATCCACTACTTTACAGAGAAAAGAGCTGCAAAAGCAACAGAGTGTTGAAATATCTTCTTTCAAACCACCAGTTAAAGATGCAGGAGATATAAAGAAAACCTTTATCAATATAAAAGCCAGGAATGATCCACTACGACTCCAGGTTTACAATTATTATTTGAAGATGGCTCCTAAGAATCAAGAAATATTGATGTCAGCTTATGACATTCAACAAGGCAAAATGATGATGATTCGCTTCAAACCAAAAGTGCAGCAGCCTCAAACAACTGAAAATTATATTAGAACAAATTTTGAAGTCTTAGCAAAGGATATTCATCCTTTAGATCAGATTGAGTTACATAAGGAGACTGGTGAAATGATCTATTCTACTCTGACCGATAAAGCAATGGCAACTCAGAAGTTGCAGGATTCTTTGGAGAACACTAATGCACAATTGCAGCTTGAAAAAGCCTCTTCTCAGGCCAAAGACAACAAGATAAAGACATTGGAGGAAATAATCATTGGATTGGGTCACAATCCTAAAGATGTCAAAGGTATAGAGGCTCTAATCAAGAAAAAAGATGATGATATTGCAGCTTTGAGAAAGTAGTTGAAATTGCCAGCTTCAAGACATCCACAAACTGAAGAGATGATAAAGAAAAAATTTGAAGAAGAAATGATGGACTTGCTTTTGAAACCGAATGAGCAACTAAATGAAACAGAAAAAGAGCTTGAACAGGCATTAAAGAACAAGAAGTCTACTATTCCAGCATCAACAACAAAGGCAATTACAGGTACAGGTACATCCACAACAGGTCAGCCAACAGAGCTATCACAGGTAAATACTTCCAATTTGAGTTCTGAAGAATCAATAAAGTCAATGAATGAATTGAAACTTCAAGTAACAGAACTCTAGCACACAAAGTTACAACTTACTAATTTAGAACAAAGATATGATCTCTCAAAAATGAGTGTTGCTGATAAAACAAGAGAGTTAAAAAGATTAGAAAAATTGGTTAAAGCATTGGAAAAGGATCTCACATTGGAGAAACCTTTAAAGGAAATAAATGAAATTCTTTGGGACAACATTATCCAATCAATAAAGGATGTCTGGTCTTCAATTCAGATTATGCATGAACATAATGATTTAGTCAAATTGGCTATAGAAGAAGTTCAAAGTACAAGAGAAGAATTGGGAAATAGGCTTGAGGAAGCCAATCAACTCATATAGTTTCTAAACACTCAAACCAGAAACCAAATTGCAGAACTTGGTATTTAGGACAGGACCGGAACAATTTTGGAAATAAAAAGAGTTTTTACTAAGAGAACCCTTATGCAGAATCTAGAACGAAGGTGCTCAGATATGCAAGAAGAAATCATTGCCTTCAGAGAAAGATTTGATATTTTGTTGAAAAAAGGATTGCTCAGTCCTATAGTTTCAGAGGATAAACTAATGGACCTTGAAAACTATGTTGAAAAATTGGACAAGTATGCTGACAATCAGGCCAATTCTTCAACCAGTACATCAGAAGCAGCATTGCCAACAGGAAAAAATCTTCATGACAGATTGGAAAATTTATTTTATCTTGAGCATGAAGTAAAGCATTTGTTTCCAATTCAGCCTACCTTTTTCAGATATACTGAGGGTGATGAAACATTGAGAAAACTTCAACGGACCAGAATACCAAAAGATAAATGGTGGGAAGAACTGTTGGAACTTTTGTAAAATTTATTTTTTATATGAAATTTTGCCTATTTACTACAGTATACCATGATAAAAAGGATAAACAGAGGTAAAAGTGTATCAGTGAAAACAAAGAGTATTAGTAAAGCAAGGTAGTCAGAACATAATTACTGAGGATGACAGCAACGGGCCAAAACATAGGGCCTGCCTCCAACACATTCTCAAAAGAAGGAAACATCACAACATCAGTTACTTTTTATCTTATCTACGAGACCATTTGTCTCTATTTTTATTGTAACTTATTCATGAGTCACCCTAGATTATATCTCAATTTGTTATGAGATATTTTTGATATTTTTTTGTATAAATACTCCCTCAATTAGAGTATTGAGGGTGGATTCTTATACTTTGCTGTAATATTGACTTTTTCGGAATAAAGAGCTGTTGGAGAAATTTTTTGTGGCTTGATGGATGATGAATTGATGCGAAAGACTTTTTACAGGATTCATGTATCAAACTACGGATCAATAAGTCATCTTTCTCTTGTGTTTTAAAGTCTTTATATATGTTTATCATATCACTGTGTTTTCATTTCTGAATAGCTAATGAAAAAGAGTAAATCAGAAAGTGCTTAAGTGTAATCTGATTTTAATCATCGTTATTCTAAATGTTTTCTTCTAAACTGGTTTTAAACAGTGAATTCTTAATTGCTCCTGTTTTATTAGTTTAAGCATTTTGATTATTTAGTAAAGAATCCTTGAATGCTCTTTATTGATAATCACTCAATTTCCCTCTTTGAATGTGTTGAAAGATTCTTAATTGCCTTTCATCCATTTTAATTCCATCTCATTCGCTTTAAAGATCTAAAATTGTTATATGTTTGATTATCTTGCCCTGTAAAACCATCTTTTGTTTAGAAACTTAATCCAGTGAAGCCATCTTTTTGACTCCATAGCCCAATGGTCTGAATTACTTCAATATTACCCTCAACTATCGAATTCCACCACCTAAATTCAATCAAAACCCTTGAACTTTATAACTCGCCTAATATCATTCAAAACAAAGCTATATTTTAAAGAGAGAGCCCTCTCTGGGTACAGATTGGCTAGATTCTGTACCTAAAATATTGGTTTGTGGTTACCTCGGACCCCTTTTCTCTTCTCTACAACTTCAAGGAAAATCTGAGTGATAACATAGTTAGTGTTAGACTCCTATACCAATAGGTGTCATATTTCATGATTGACTTGATGGGCTATGTAATATGTTCATACATTTTCTTGTTGCAAAGGTTTTCCATATTATCAAAAAATCAAAAAAATTTAAAAAATGTAAAGAGGGTATACCCTAAAAGAAAAATCAAAGGGTAAAAAGAATAAAAATGGCTAAAAAAGTAAAAGAAAATGAACCCCACCAAAAGAAAGGCCAAGGAAAGTGTGCAAGTCTAAATGCCACTACTTTTTGCTCTTATGTAATAAATAAAATTGTGTGCAAATTGTATCCTATGCCACAATTTATGAATAGTCAAACAGTTTAAGCTTGGCTATTTCATCTTTCAATTTCATGTTTTAGAGATAGAGAATAAAATCTGACCAAACTGTTTAATCTTGGCAGATAAGTAGATAGGTAGAGTAAATAAAAGGAGCTCAATAGCTTAATCTGAGCCCTTGGATGTAATAAAGTTAGACTTAGATAGATTTCTACATGTAAATGAAAAGAAAGTGTGATAAGGGTTTGCCAGTTTAAGTGCACGCTAATAAAGAAGAAAAAATAGTAGAGTAAAGTAGGTAGGGTAGGTAGATGATGTTGCAGAATTGCATGTGATGGACAATGACTCTAAATGTGTTAATATTTACTTTCATCACAAAGTGAAAAGGCAGACATTTAAGAGGGGGAACTAATACAACGTTAAAAATAAAACCAGAGCACACATCTACAAATTACCTCCTTAGCTACTGTCACACCATCATTAACTATTTTTGGAGAACCATGCTTGCTCTCCAAGACAACATTTTTCCCTTCGCCCCAAGGGTGACTCCAACAAGATCAGCAAGTTTGTTCACACCGCCTGCAAGACAAATTGACAATGCTTTCAGTAAGTGTGAAATTGAATGCCATACCATATGCCAAAACAACCCTCCATGAAAAATTAAAATAACACATTAAAATCGAATATAAGTGGACAAGGAAAGATCCACCGCAGTGAAGTTTCATGTGCAGGTGACCTTCCTTTAAACATAATTTTTTCTCTGACCTGCAATTTTTTTGTCACCGAGCCATCCTTGTTGAAGTACAACTCCTTTTCCATAGCTCTTGTATTAACTACCTTCTCTCTGTTGCGTAATCTCAGAGTCCCTCTTCTGCTTGAGCGATTAAAGGAAATGGGTGAAAAAACTGAAAGAGAAGACAATTGTCCGCCATAATTATCAAACATTGCACCCAACTTCTTCCCCTTTCCATTGTTACCCAATGAGGTAGATGTGGCAATTGTTGTCATACCGCCCAAAGCAGAGGCCATCTTCTCTTATGCTGAATATAGAATTACAAGATCTTCATATTAGTATGAACCTTAAAAAAAATGACTCCCATTGCTAAAAACCACTTTTAAGTTGTAACAGGCAAACTAAACAACTATCGCAACTTTTGGCAACTTCTGGAGCATTAAGAGAGAAACAACCAAAGAGAAATACAACCACAATCCTCATTTTAATGAGACCGGACTATATATTTGCATTAAGATAATAGAAAGAAATCACGGCTATATTAAGGCCAGCAGAAAACAATCTTTAACCAGTGTTTCTCGCGGCCTTCAAGTTGCCATGCTAGAGGTTGCATATTTTTAATTTAAATTCTTGACCTCTTGTGCCCATCTATGAATGCATCCAATGGGATATCTACATCAAATGCTCCTTTATATCCCCAAAAACAAATTCCCTACTACAAGAGCACCAGTATTGATGGATCACCCCACACCATCCCACCCACTAGAAACGGTGAAAAAGGAAACCTGAGAAAACTTCTGAAATATCTCAAGATGACTATATGGGTGGTTCTTATGAATCAACCAACCATTCATAACATGCTCATCAGTTCAAACCATGAGTATTATGTGACGATATTCAAGCAGGCACTGAATCAGATTTCTGAAGCTATGTTAGAGAAACCCTAAACTCTCACTGAAAATAGGTGAAATGTGGCACCACTCAGAGATTGACATGTGCCAATTGGTACAATTGGTAGACAATTGGCATGCTCAAACAACGAGGTGATGCAGGAATGACACGAGGGAGAAAATATTAGAAAAGCCCCAAATCTGGAGAACTAAAGCTCATCACCAACCTGAGATTGACAACTTTACATGATGTAACCTATGAAATCGTAAATGGAGAAATCATAGTAACAATAAATTAACCTATGTAACAATAAAGTCGGATTCATCTTGGGAGTGGTAATGGGAGAAATCATAGTGAACAACAGGAAACATGCAGAGTTGCTTACAATCAAATAGATGAAAAAAAAACATACAAAAAACCTATGTAATAATCATGAACAAGCTTAATATTGAATTATGAACTGTAAAGGAACTTACAAAATGTGACATTACGAACCTGGTCAAGCGCACAAGAAAAAATATCCTGGACATGACCCTGGTTGACAAGTTGTATTGCTCATGATGCAAGAGGATTTGTATCTGCACTGCCAAGTCAATCAAAATCCATCATTATCTATACAATAAATACAAGTAATTGATGTAGTATTTTTACTCTAAGATGCATTCTTATGATAATGTTAGAACATATGTTGAAAATGTCAAAACATACCCGAATAAGCTCCTCTTCGTTTCAAGAACAATTTATTGGAGTCGCATGAACTTGGAACAAGCCTCCCACGATCTGAAAGAGTAGCAACTAAGTCAACAGTGACTTTTTTGTTGCTACACTGGATCGAGGGAGGTTTGCTCCAAGATTAAATCGCTCCAATAAATTATTCTCTACTAAACAGGGCTAACCACGTGAAGGTGGAAGCTCTTATGGCCCCTCCCCCCCCCCCCTCACATCACTCTCAATTCCCCAATACCCAATCTATATTTCATTTTTTACTTTCATGAGCATAAAAAAAAATATTCAATAACTAATAAAAAAAAAATTCAACAAAAAGTACGCAAAGAAACATTGCAATTAATGCTTGACATAAAATAGTATGATAAATGAGTTTTTTATATAACACAAAAAACGTTCCAAGTATGGTAACGTTTGTCTTATAATAATACAATATTTTACATTATCGAATTTTCTTTTTCTTCTTCCTATTTTTAAAGCTCCTAATTACATCATCAATATCATCATGCTCTGCTCCTGTTTCGTGCCTTTCGACCCGCACTGCTGACCTGGTTGCATAGTCACGATGTCTGGTCTCATCCAGTGACGGGGCATCGCCTACAAAAACAGATAATATTAAATTTTAATTGTCAGTTTTTAAATATCATTAAACTAGTTCGGTAATATTAATAAAAAAAATTACAATGAGATTATTTACCTGGTGCACCAGTTGTCGCCGCTGACCTAGTTGCGTAGTCACGATGTCTGGTCTCATCCAGTGACGGGGCATCGCCTACAAAAACAGATAATATTAAATTTTAATTGTCACTTTTTAAATATCATTGAACTAGTTCGGTAATATTAATAAAAAAAATTGCAATGAGATTATTTACCTGGTGCACCAGTTGTCGCCGCTGACCTAGTTGCGTAGTCATGATGTCTGGTCTCATCCAGTGACATGGCATCACCTACAAAAACAGATAATATTAAATTTTAATTGTCAGTTTTTAAATATCATTGAACTAGTTCGGTAATATTAATAAAAAAAATTTCAATGAGATTATTTACCTGGTGCACCAGTTGTCGCCGTTGGGACTGTTGCCCTGTCTTCCTCTCTCGTGGTAAGATCCTCAAGGGAAACATTCTCTGTCATTTAAACAAAAAAAGTTATAAGGACAACCATCAAGGTATAATTAGAAAAAATTATAAGTGGAAATTAATTACCGTCACGGCCCTCACTGATAGTAGCATTGTCGGCCTGGTCCCCACTACAATGATCATGTTGCACGTGAGGATCATCTACATCTGGCTCTAAAACTGGGTTATTTGCCTCGTCGGTAGTGCTGCTCCCCTGATTTAAACAAAGTTGTTAGACATTAAATTTATGGACAAAAACAAACATATTGAAAGGTTAATGTTTTACCTTATCAGGCATTCTGGATCTTGGGACCTGCCCCAAGCTTCTGCGACGTTCAACTACGACTTGATAGCCGAAATGGAAAGCGATATTTTTATCTTCCTCTGTAGTTTCTGTTTCGAAGTCATCACCCTACATTACATATGATTGTGTATTTTTAATCATATTTGATAGGATTACAAAAACGTTGGAAGGTGATACAATTAATTATAAGATGTTTAGCTACTTAATTACAATTCTTGCAGCTAATTTCAAGTAGCCGCCCTGGCCTAGCTTGTGATGGCCCTTTTTTTCAATCCTAGCTTTGGTTGCCTTTGAGGTGTCAGGAAACCTAGCATCAAAAGATTGAAGTCAGATATGACGTAGCACACTTTATTTTAGACATAGAGAAAATTAAAGCTATTGAATTAAAGTTGTAATTTACCTTGCGGGTCCAGTTGGCATTTTTCCTTCTTTCTTTGCCCTTTTCTCTTTTCCGTCATGGATGAGTGCTCTCCACTCACTCTCTAAAACTGTGAGAGGACGCTCATATCTAGGGTTAAATTGCAATTGCGTCCTATAGGTGTCCCTGGTATATTTCAAATATTTGCCGGCTACCTGAGCCACCACTTTTCTGTCAAATGTGCCGACCCCAAAAAGGGCTTCTAGATAATCTAGAAGTTCTTTTTTCAAGTTGGAATTCTGGGAATTCCACCCTGTACGTATGGTTGGGCCAAAAATTACCAACGCATGGCTCTCCAGAATCCTGTAGAACTCATTGTTTCCTACACAGAATAAAACCAAAAGAAAAAGAAGATATTATCATTAATTTAAAAATAAAAATCATGATAAATATGTTTTAGATAAAGTACATGAAATAGTTAAAATATTAAATTTACCTGGGAGTTGTACGTGCTTTATAGGGACACCTTCATCGTTCACCAACAACGTGCCATTAATGGTCCCTGTGGAGCTGACACGTGTAGCTCCAGGAAACGCAATAAAGTAGTTGGCCATATCAGCCCTCATCATTGCCAACACGTTCAACGGTTGGCTGGGTGTCTGCTTGGGCAGGGTGTGTTTCTTGGTTGGCACCTAAAGGAGTATAAGGTGTATGAGAGGGTTGTTGGGAAATCTCTTGCCCTTGTGTCCCACTACCACCAACACTGGGTTCAGCAAGTGCCAGAAAACGCTACATACAAAGAACTTTTTGTTAGTTTAGTCAATGTAAAAATTAAAAATCAAACTATCACAATTCATCTCATGCAGAACAAAAAAAATATCCTTTTGACTTTTTACTATTACCTGATATCTTTCTAGCTGGCTCATAAGATTTTTTATCCTCTCTTCTGTTTCAGGTGTTTGAGGCGCGTCTATCAAAGTATTAAATTCCGACCTTGCATCTCGTGCCTTTTTTTGCAACAAGAACACTGGAGATAGGGATGAAGAAATCTCTTCCTCAAAGAGGGAATCATCAGGCGTACCATGGCTAGGTGTCTGCATATTTGAACAAAATTAATATTATTTCAATTATGTAAATAACTAAAATACCTAAATATAGAGCAATGCTGGCACTTTACATGTTCTTTCGCTGGCCTCTTTCCGCGATCATCCCATCTCGGGGTTGTTCCTGCACTGCTCTGATCAGTCTGCCACATTGCAATAAAATTATAAATGTAAAAACTTGAAAACAATATCTAACTTGAAAACTCAAAATGAAAACTGAAATAATTTCTAATAAGACACCGGAAGACAGAGTTAGAGTTTCAAATATGCCTTGCATTGAATTCAGTCCTGGAAACATGTCATTGCACATTAAGGCACCCAAACAAGAGACGAGTTGACAATGAAGACCTTATTGAATATATTGTTGGAGCAACTTCTAGTAAACTTGTTGTGAAGACCTTGAGGAAATTTTTGGAGCAACATTGTTGATGCTGATGGTATAGCATTGTTGGAGACGATATTCAAGGGCCTTGAAATGAAGCTTTTGGAGCAACTATTCAAAAATCCTTAGAGCATTTAAGTAAGACACTTTCTATCTTCCATCACCTTTTTCCTTTCAATATCCTTTAAACAATTTTGTTGATATTTAATGTTTGAAATCACGTTATAATTCCTTGATTATATGTGTTTAGGGACTTTCCCTTTGAAATTACCCAAAAATACCCTGGCAATTTTATCTTCAGGATGCATGTCTGACCCTATTGTTCAATATTTTGATTGATAGTAGTAAACATATAGAGTTAGGGGGCTCTTGACTTGGTTTGGTTGGGCCATTAGATCCCTAACATCTACTAGGGAGAACCCCCCTTGAGTTGGAGGAGAGCTAGCCCGAAGTGAAAAGAGGTTGGTGAGGTGACAATGGGGCTATTGAATTACACATGGTATCACACTTTAGCTTTAGGACTTTATCTTGAGAAGTGCGAGATTTTGATATATCATTTCTCAAATTGTTTACAACACTATTGTTAAGAACTAATAAGAAGTGATGTTGAGGGGTTTTTGGGTATAAGAAACAATACCATTTAGAAACTAGGGTTCTCAGTCCTTGGCATTCCTTCTCCTGGGCCTAGGGGCACACTAGAATAATTTCACACTAAACCATGCAAACTTAAAAGTAACTTAACAGATCCATAAAGTAATAATAATCATAATTCCTAATTTCCTATTGTACGATATGATGTAAATTATTCAAACATGAAGCAATGAAGACATGCAATGTCTGAATTTCAAGATTGATGAACCAATACAAGAAGTTAGAAACTACAACTTTGATTCAATACTATGTGTCCTAACTCCAGGAAGGAATCTAGTTTGTAGTACAAAACATGCATCGTGTATTATCAATTCTTAATTGACAACAACTAAAGGTCATATACCTCATCAATTCCTTCCCATTTTGTGTTTTTATGTTATATTCCTTATAAAAGTGTCAAATTTCTCTCAAAGTAAGCAACCACTGAATAAAATAAAAAATAGTTGAAATATGATTGAGAAATGGTCATTTATTTCTTAAAAGGATCTTCACAATTTCTTTGGTTGTTTTTCATCTCAAGAAACAAGAAATGACCTAAGAAACTATCGTGATGTAATATAAGAAACAACACGGTGCAATGGCCATTTTCAAAGCCGAATGATGTCCATTGAGGACATGGCCTTTATTTGGTTCCTGTTTCATAGGAGTTTCGGGTAGAAATGGAACTTTGTTGTACCATTTCCAGTAGTAAAAAGGGAAAACCTTCTTTTTCCATGGGAAATAATTTACCTTTCCTTTCTAAATCACAAAAAATATGAACTATACTGCACACATTCTTGGATAATGTGAAAGTGGAAAAGGAATACCCTACACAAGTGATGCACACATGTACATTTGAACACTAATAGATTTTTGTAGTTTAAATGCAATGCTTGTTTTCATGTAAATGTAGGGTTTTTAAAGCAGGGAGAAATAATGACTGCCAAATTAATAAGCGTTTCTTTGGGAAAAATATAAATCTTGTATTGGGTGATGAAGATAATAGAGGGTATTGAATCTTGATTCTTGACATTGTGTTTAACTTGAATAACTCAAATGATTATAAATATCAGTGGATGAGTTCTTTTTTCAAGTATGTCACTCAAAACTCTTATGTCAAAGCATTGTATGATGGCTAGCATTTTCTTATTTCCCTTTCTTCAGTTCAATGTAAAAATTATATTAATATATTGGAGCACAAATGATAACTACAATTTTTTGCTTTGCGGTATATCCAGCCCCAATATTATGAAAAATTTTCTCAAGTGGAGAATTGGTTATTGATGAAGCAGCTGCAATTCCATTGCCTGTTGTAAAGGCTCTGCTCGGGCCATATTTTGTGTTTCTATGCTCTACTGTAAATGGGTAATAATTATAAATGAGCCAACCACAATCACATATTTTGTAACCATTCGGTTTCCATGGATAGTGATGATGATATTAACCCTATATATCAGTGACCTATATCTATATGACAATGATCTCAACATTGACCTTGATATGGTTGTATGGATGTGACCTTTGGTATGTCATTAGAAAATCCCCAAATATTAGAAAATCCCCAAATCTGGAGAACTAAAGCTCATTACTTTCGATCTGGAGTACTACCCTTATGATAAAGCCACTTTGCACTTCACCTTCAATATAGATAAGACCAAGGGAAATTCGTTACTGGGTGTTGAGATGGATGAGTTTTTTGAACTAAAATCCATAGCTTAAACTTCATGAAACTGGTGGAGTCAAATTCATGCAAGCACAAACACATCTTACACATCCTCTTTGAAACTCATCCGAAAGAACATTGGAAGACATCTAGAGAGAACCCTACAGCCTAACACAATCCAATGGAATTGACCAAAAAAACCCAAATAGAGTCAACCCTACTATAGGAGGAAGGGCCCGCAGTAAGAACTTACCATTTTGCAAGAGCTGAGGGCGAATGCTGTTCTGCAAGAGCTGAGGGCGAATGCTGTTTTGCAAGAGCTCAAGGCGAATGCTGTTCTCCAAGAGCTGAGGGCGAATGCTGAGGGTGAATGCTGTTCTGCAAGAGCTGAGGGCGAATGCTGTTCTGCAAGAGCCAAGGGCGAATGCTGAGGGTAAATGCTGTTCTGCAAGAGCTGAGGGCGAATGGTGAGGGCGAATGTTGTTCTGCAAGATCTGAGGGCGAATGATGAGGGCGAATGCTGTTCTGCAAGAGCTGAGGGCGAATGCTGTGGGTGAATGCTGTTCTGCAAGAGTTGAGGGAAAATTCTGAGGGCAAATGCTGTTCTGCAAGAGCTGAGGGCGAATTCTAAGCGCGAACGCTGTTTTGCAAGAGCTCAGGGCGAATTCTGAGCGCGAATGTTGTTCTGCAAGAGTGGAGGGCGAATGCGCGCGTGATATCAGACGTTAATGCATGTAGTTTTTAATAAAATCATTTTTATGTAGCGCAGACATAAGTTTCGTATTTTTATGTAGTGCGCATATAAGTGTCGTTATACCGATGACATACAAAGCGTCGCTCTTCCGATGGATGCCTCCAAACGTCGCAATTGCGACACTTAGACATTGTGTCACACTTGCGACGTTTGGAGGCATCCGTCGCAAGAGCGACGCTTTGGGGAATAGTGTCGCAACTGCGACGTCTTCCTCCAAACGTCACAATTGTGACACTTTGCCTAAGTGTCGGTATTGTGACACTTTTCTCTAAACGTCGGTATAGCGACGGTTTCGGGCAAGATTGAAAAAATTTGGGGAAATTTCCGACATTTGGTCAAAAGCGTTGGAACCAAATGTCGGAATTTCCCCCAAATGTACTAGTGCCAAATGAGAAATATTGATGAACCACTTTTCGATAGTTGACATGACTCGTGGATGAAAGTGATGGATGATCTGTGCCCTATGAAGAAAAAATTTGAAGATTCCTAAATATCGAAATCCATAACATCGAGGGGAGGAATTATTCACGAGCATTTGGGTATCTCACCATTGCTGCTACAGGTCCCTAGTTGAGAGGGAGCCTGGTGGTAAGTTTATTGCTTGGAAGAAACTTGAAGTATGTCCTTCCTAAGTTAAGAGGGAGTGACATATATGATTCTCTAATTCATGTGTCATGCACTAGACCAAGACTACTAGGCGTAAGTCTTAGTGAAGGCCATGAGGGGAGAAGGGATAGACACATCATTCTGAGCTTCACCCGCGAAGATAGAATGGAGGATTGGGCAATAATTTGGCATCCAATACTCTCTTAGAATGAGATAGGGCATTCAATAGAAGAGTAGTCGGGGACCGATATTATTTGAGGGCTAGCTACCCAAGAGAAGAATAATCCAAGAAGGTCATGCTTTGGGAATACCTGTGTGGAGTATGTAACTTGGAGAGACAATGACTATGGTGGCTATAAGTCATGTGTCTCACCAACATTGTAGCCCATTGTCTTGTTGAGAGATGGGGCTGTTAGTCAAGGCCTAGTGCTAGGACAATGCTGGTTGATATGATGCTATAACCAATCCGATTCTTCTTATGAGATTCTTCAGTTTGAAAGTGATCATGTACTTGTATGAATATCTCCCTAGTTAAGAGGGAGTGTTGGAAAGTGTAGCTAGGTTTGGTATTCATATTGACTATGTAATTATGTATTTATGTAATGAAGAAGACAGAGATAATTAAATGTATTTTTGTTATGCTTGCCTCATGGGTTTCATGAGCAAGGTTTTTATTATAGGTCAAAAGACTTTTTTTTGATGTCTTTTAGGGATTTTTCATATTGTCATAAATGTACCAATTAAGACTCATGTATATGAAGAATCTAGTCAAAGGAATATGCCTCAAGACCTTTTCATATAACCGTGAAGAAAATGTCTCAAGTATCATGCTCAAAACAACCCTCAAGACAACCTCCTTAACGCTAGAAGATAAGCCCTTCAAGTCGACCAATGAGATGTGATCATGTTGTCCTACCCTTAGTCAGTATGGTCGGCCTAAATCATGAAAGAAGCACACTATATAAAGGACTATTTGTGACTCATTTGAAGGGACCGAATTCAGTGTAGTCTGAAGAAGATATGCGAGTATAGGTTTGCAGTTTGGTACGAAGAAGGGATCCTGTTAAACGAAGATAATGAAGTTGTTTTGGGTATAAGTATCTCGGTCAAGTTCTGTGAGAGAGTGCGAAGTAAAGGACTGCAATTGGCATGCCGAAGGGCTACCTAAGTGAGAAACAAGTCTCCTATACAATGCGAAAGAGGATGACTATACAGTGCGGAATAAGGTGACTAGGAAATGAATAAGGGAAGATTGCAAGGTGTGCAAGGAAGACTCGGCCTTCATAAAATATATACAAAACATGAAGAAGAGGCATTTCAACAAGAGAAGATATCAGTCCTAGGCATCAAGGGTACTTAAAATAAGGCCGAGGAGAAGTCTCTAGAAGGCTGAGGCTATATCAAGAAAGGGCAGAAAAAGGAGCTCACTGATTAGGGCTAGGAACTGAGCTTTCCTAGTGCTGGTGCAGAGCTCCCTAAGGCTGGTGCTGAAGGATGTAGATCTGTTGTGAAACAAGCTCCAAGAATAGAAGAAAAGAGATATCAATGCCTTGGAAATAAGCCACTTCGAGGGGGCAACCTCCAATACATTACATGAATGAACAATTCTTCGATGATACAAATGACAAAGCCTCCTTTCTATATATAGGATTCCATGGGGCCACAATGTAATCCTAATGGGGCCACAATGTAATCCTAGCCAACCTAACAATAATAATTTAAGGGCACAATAATAACGATATGGGGGTTATAGGGGTACGACAATAACAATAAGGGGGTTACACTAACAACAATAAGGGACTATACTAGTAATATAGGGACCTAACAGGATCAGTGCAGGAAGGTGCAGGAAATAAGGATTTATTAAAGGGGCATTGACAAGGTCTTGGAGGCATCTAAAGTTCAAGGGTCTGTGTCATGGTCTTGGTACTTCTGATTTGAAAGTCTATAAGAATAATTTCTTGTGGGTTTTCCTCTCCAAGAGGGAGAGGTTTTAGCCCTGGCTTGAAGAGCCTAAATTTGTGTCTCTTGTGTTTTTGATAATTGACTTAATGAAAGACTTAATAAGCTAAGAAGAATAGACATAAGTAAAATAAGTAAGCTCACAAGTAATTATCAAGCAAATAATTTGAATTAAACCCAACCCTACCAAATTCTCAACAATACTAGGAGTCCAATGGTTACAGTCTTTGGGGACGATAACTTTTAATTTCAAGAATTTTTCTTGAATTTTTTTGGGAAGGAAAGGAAGTTGAATTAAGGGGTATCTCAGGGAAACCTGGAAAGATGATTAGTTCTAATGGCATGACAAAGTTTCTAAAGAAAGAAAAACGGGGCATCATTGCACAATTATGCTCATTAGATGTTCAAATTGAAATCATTTATTTCTCTAGATCTCCAAAAAGTCTTGGACATTCATTCCAAGGTTTTTGAGACTCCCAAAGGCCTCCCAACTATTCGTGATCATGATCATGCTATTCATTTGATTCGAGGAAGTGTTCATCCAAACATTAGACCTTACATATATCGATATGCCCAAAAGAGTGAAATTGAATGTATGGTTAAAGAAATGCTAGATGCGGTTATAATTCAACCTAGTCAAAGTTCTTTCTCTGCTCCAGTAGTGTTGGTGCACAAGAAAGATGGATCATGTCGTATGTGTCTAGATTATAGGGAGCTCAAAAAACACGCTATTAAAGATAAATTTTCCATTCCTGTCATTGAGGAATTGTTGGATGAATTACATGGAGGAATTTACTTCATCAAGCTAGATCTTCATTCAAGATATCATCAAACTAGAATGAAGACTGCAAACATTCCTAAAACAACATTAAGATCTTATGAGGGTCATTATGAATTTTTGGTCATGCCTTTTGGCCTTACGAATACACCTTCCACATTTCAAGGTTTGATGAATTCCATTTTCAAACCCTTCCTTAGAAATTGTGTTATTATTTTTTGATGATATACTAATCTATAACAAGTCCTGGAAGGATTATGTTCAACATGTTGACAGGGTGCTCAAACTATTGGAGGAGAAAAAATTGTATGAAAAAACTTCTAAATGTTTCTTTCAAGTAAAAGAGGTGGAATATTTTGGTCATATTGTATCTCACGAGGGTGTTAAGGTGGACCCTAACAAAATTAAAGCCATTAAGGAATGGAAAATACGAACCACCATAAAGCATCTTCGAGGATTACTCGGGTTGATAGGGTATTATCGCAAGTTTGTTAAGAATTATGGGAGAATAGTATCACCTCTAACAACATTACTAAAGAAAGATGCATTTTCTTGGACTCTAGAAGCAGCTAAGGCCTTTGAACATCTTAAAGAGGAAATGTGCCAAGCACTGGTCTTAGCTACGTGAAAATTTACAAAAAACTTTATTGTGGAATGTGATGCCTCAGGAAATGGAATTGGTGTTGTTTTAATGCAAGAAGGAAGACCCATTGTTTTTGAATGTCGTTCAATCAAAGGAAAGTATTTAAATAAACCTATAATGAGAAGGAAATGTTGGAAATACTACATTCACTAACACAATGGAGATCTTACCTAATGGGAAGACACTTCAAGGTAAAAACAGATCATTGTAGTCTTAAATACTTTTTGGAACAAAGATCATATTCATAAGAGCAACAAAAATGGGTCACAAAGATGTTGGGTTATGACGTTGAAATCATCTACAAAAAAGGGAAACAAAATGTTGTTGCAGATGCATTGTCAAGAAAGGATGAGGATGTGGAAGCATTTCTTTATGCCATTTCTATTATCCAACCCGATTGGATAACCAAAGCAAAGGATGAATGGAAGAATGATGAAGAGGTGTGGACATTCATTCAAAAGTTGCATCAAGATCCCAATACATATGATACATTTAGCTTGAAAAATTATTCATTATGGTATAAAGGTTGCTTATATCTTTGTAAGAATTCCTGGCTCAAGCAAAATATTATTTTGGAATTACACAACTCCCCCTTAGGAGGGCACTCAAGATTTTAAAAAACTTACCGTAGGGTAAAGAATGATTTTTTTTGGGATGGCCTTATAAATGATATTCAGAAGTTTGTGGCAGAATGTTTGGTTTGCCAACAAAATAAAGTTGAGACAATTAAGACCCAAAAACTTACCATAGGGTAAATAATGATTTTTTTTGGGATGGCCTTAAATATGATATTCAAAAGTTTGTGGCAGAATGCTTGGTTTGCCAACAAAATAAATTTGATACAATTAAGACCTCGTGTCTATTACAACCTTTAGCCATTCCAAGTCAGCGTTGGGAGGAAACAATGTAAACTCTGAAACAAGAACGAATACGAGTACCTGCTTTTTTTAGGTAGCAAAAAACTGTTTGATTTCGAAAAGTGTTGATTTAGAATATTCTTAATTTTTTTAGCATGTTTTTAACACATTAAATTTTCTTATGTACCAAGTATAAACATTATTTTTAAAATGTTAGTGTTTTTTATGTTGATTTTGAAAAGCGCTGATGCAAGCATCATCCCCTTTTTTTAGAAGACTTATTTTTTGACTTAAAATTTTCTAATCTATTAAATGCTAATAATTATTTTCTAAATTTAAAAATTTTTGAGGTACTCGTTTTCTTCCTCTTCACTTACATATTTTTTTAAGTGTTTTTCAGGTATTTGTTTTTTCGTTTTTTTTTTTTTAAAGTGAGATATTTGATTTTTAGCAGTGTAAAAAAAGGGTCAAAATTTTAAAGTTTCGATCTTCTATCTAATTATATATTGTTAAATGATATTTCAGTGCACATGAAATATCGTCACTAAAAAAACAAGAATTTTTAACAATTTACATAAAAAACACATTTTGAATATAGAAATCACTGAAAAAATACACATTTTGAGTTTTTTTTGCTAAAAGTGACATGTCAAATAAACTATTTTTATTGGAAAAATAAATAAAAAAGTATAAAAATTAGCAATTTTGGTGAATTTTATGTCAAAAGTTAATAATAATTATAGTTCTTTTTTTTTTTCCAAAACTTACATGATTCACATAAAAGTGAAGTGAAAATCACATTATACAAATACTAAACATATAATAACAACAATTGAATATTTATTTCTTCTCATAAAATGTCAAAGTCAAAACATTACAAGTATAACTTATTAATAGTTACAAAAAATGAGCTTCATTTGGAAGCTTAACTAAAACTTAATCAATAATATCACAAAATCCAAACTCTTCATCTTCAAGAGTTTCATTATTGTCCCCTTCCACAATATTTTCATTATTGGCTTCAGTTTCATCATTTTTCGCTTCTGATGGATCTTTGATGTTTGTGAATGTCCCAAAGTATGCCTTTCTAATCATTCCATCTAATGGTAGTTGAGGTTCCTTTGCTTTTTTTGCCACACATGATTCATTGAAATCCCCTTTTCTCAAACCAACTTCTTGCATTGCATCTAGAAGAAATTGAAGAGCATTAATTCTTTGCTGAATAAATTTGCATTGTACTGGGTCTTGTTCAATGGTAATGCAATTTCTTCCTTTTTGTAAGCAACATGCTATTGTTGTACCTAATCATCAAGTACAAAATATATATATATATTAATTAAATTAGTATAAACACAAATAATATAAAAAATAAAATAGTGAAATTAATTTCTATATAATAAAACTTACATGAGCCTGAAAATAAATCCAAAACCTAATCTCCTTCATTTGAACATAAATATAAAAGATAATTAACCAGTGACTGTGGTTTTTGATATATGTTAACTATCTCTCCTTTTGCTTCTTTATCTTCATATGTTAGTTTTTTTACAACAACACCATGGACCACTACTTGACTATGATTGTTTCAATCTACTTGATTGAAAATAATATGTTTATAGCTATCATCCTTTTCCCAACTTGCAACATGAATGAACTCACAGTCACTTATAATTGGTTGATTTCCACCACAAATAAGATTTGGCTTTTTCCTGTAACATGAAATAGTAAAAGTTCAATTAAACTGTACATAAATGATTTTTTAAACATTAATCAAACATAAAATTTCAACATATTACCATGTAAGCTACATCCTTGACTATGCTTTTCCCTTGAATATTGATAATAAAAACCCCAATTGTGTGCCTGAATTAAATGTCACAAATCTCCAAAATAGTGATGTTGTGACTTCTAGAAATTTCGCAACCACTTTACTAAATGTTTGATAAGTATAAGGGTCACTATCATATCCAATGTTTGGGATGTTGAAACCATGAGGAATATTTGTAATAACTAGGGAATAATCCCTTTTAGGTATGAGTTTTGCAATGTCTTCACAATCACCTAATATTATTTGATATTGGATAGTGTGGAGCCCATTCCTACTGAAATGATTAAGACTGGGATCATGTTCAACATCAATAAGACGTTTTATCATCCTTTCAATTTTATTTTTTTTAAGAAAGCTTCAGAAACTATCCGATGCCCCATTTGCATCCTTCTTCATCTTTAATAAAATGTACCAATATATGTATAAGTTATAAAATAAAAATAATATACATATGAATAGAAATTAATGTATGAATGAACATACCTTTTTAAATGCAAGATAAAAATATTTTAGCACTGATGTAGAATTTGAATCTAGGTGGTTGCGTACAACATCATGCCAACTATCTTTATTCAACAATTTAACCATTTGTTCTTGTATTCTCATATAAACCTTGTGACTGAATAAATAAAGTAAACAATGTTCATATATTGATATGTATAACAAATAATACCAACAACAATATATTATATTTAACAGAAACTTATAATCCAAAAATAAGTAAAAATAACAAACTTACTTTAGAAATTCCTCAGACATTTCCTGCATTGATAATTCTCTTGACTTTACATGACATAATATTGTTTTGACAAGCTTTTCATCCTTCACTCCTTGCATTGATCTCCAAGGTGTGATAGTCATATCTTTTGGGAGGAGCTTCATTTCAGGACCTGATTTACTGGTGGTACATATCAATGGTTTAGACTTTTTGACCTTTTGACTTTTGATGCCAACGTTCTCCCACAACTCAAAAATCTGATTAATCAATTCCGATATCTCTCTAATTCTAAATGCCAACTGGAAAATGCTATCTATACCTCTGAATATTTCATAATTTACTTTGCCACCTTTTGAGCTTATTTTTTCTTCGATTTGATAATCGATTTTCATACAACATTCCTTTCGGAATGCATGATCAACCTTTGTCTTATCACCACCACATTTTTCTTCAAATTCACTATGAATAAATCTGACCCTTTGGATGAAATTCACAGACGTCCTATACTCATTATCTGAATTATGACCCCATGCCAATAAATTTGCTTCTGTATCTGTTAAACCAACATAAATGATACATTTCATTGTTTCAAAATGCGGGTTATTGGGATATTCCTCCATCAATTTTCTTTGAGCTTCTATAGAATGGTTTCCCCAAGTACATAATATTTGTATTAAAAAAATTTTGACTTGTCAAATGATTATTTGTTAGGAACCTGACTTGGATCAACAAGAAGAACATAATCAACATGTGCAAAAGGGTTGTACCTCATCAATGTTTTAAAATTGTGGACATGCAAGTGGTGTGGTTTTCTAATTTGATATTTGAACTGTCCTTCATCTGGCTTGTAGACTTGAATGACATTAAGTTGAAATGACCGACCACCCTCAATTAAATTTGTCTTCGCCAAATGATGTCGAATGGCATTTTTTTTTTTTTTTTCATAACGCCATCCTCTAAATCCACTCCTGGTGTAATGATTTCCCTGCTTCCTTTTGAGTTTTCACTAGGCCCTTCACTACTGTCCATGATTTTTTCAGAATGAGAATTTTTTTGTTTCTTCCTCCTATTGGTTATGATATTTTCTTGAATCGAAACAATCTCCTCATCATCAAATAGAAGGGAGACGTTCTTGGACATTTTTTTGTTTTTTGTTTTTTTATGGCTCTTTTCCTTTCTAACATCAGTTCTAATATGATCCTCAGATATGGCAACACGTTCTTCATCTTCAACTTCAACTTCAACTTCAACTTCCTCATTTTGAAAGTAACATGTCTACCTTTACTATATTGATCTCTTTGATATAATCTTGTAGCAACATGAAGTATTTTTTTTTGCTTCTTTCCCATATCTTCTTCTTCATGTTCATAGAAAATGGAGACAACATTCATAATATCTCGCTCTATATAATAGATTCCCCCCAACATAATTGAAATGACCTCAACAAAATCTTGTAAAACAAAATATAATATGCCAATATTACCTAAGTTATTAAAAATACATTGATACAACTTGAATAACACAAAACATATAAGTTGTACGATTTGTTTGCATACCTTTGAAGAATCTTCCCCCGCGTTATACATTGACAATGTAAAATGATATCTAAGTTTATCATGTGACTTGGACGATTTTGAAAGTATATCAACATTTTCAGTATTTGGAAAAATATATAGGTCTAATACTTTTCCCACCAGGTCATAACTTTCAACATCAAAATTTTACTAGCATATAGATATAATTGCAAAGTTTCGTCTTCTATATCTTTTAGAAACCATGCATATTTTGAACGATTCACTTATGCTGATTACTTCTAGTATGAAACCAACTTCTTTTCTTTTATGGATGCATCTCCCACATTTTCAGTAATTAACTGAGGTGCAATTCGTCCAATAGTGATTTTTGAAGGCCCACCTATAGCTTTAGATGATGCAAGTGTTGACTTTGGTCCAAAAAGATCAACATAAACCTTCCTTGATGCCATTTTCCTACAAACACATATATCTGCATATAAATTAGTAAATCAAAAAATACAAATATCTTACGTAAACAAAATAGAAAACCAATTCTTTTTTAAAAAAATTATATTTTTTTACATTTTTTCCAAGACAGAAACTGTAAATTTTTTTTTTTTTTACATGTCATCTCCCCAATCCCCCAAATTTTTTTTTTTTTTTAATAATTTGGGCGATGATTCTCAGAATCGCTTCCCCCCCTCCCCCCCAGATTTAAAAAAATTTCCTTTATTTTTTTATTTTTTTTATTTTTTGTTATTTTTTTTTTTTTAAATTTTCTCCCCAACCCCACTAGAAAAAAAATTGCTCAAAGGCCGATTCTGAGAATCGGCCTGTTCAGCATATAAAAAAAAATTAATTGTTTTTTATATGCCCAAGGGACTGATTATAAGAATCAACCCCTTGGCCATATCAAAAAGGTAATAATTTTTTTTATATGTGCAAGGGGGCGATTTTGAGAATTGGGGTTGATTGATCTGGATATATGTAGGAACGAAATGGAATAAAGAAATAACCATAAACATAGAGATGTAGTGGAAATAATGCTTCATTTCATTAATATCAAATAACAGAAATATGCTTACAGACATAATGGAAATAAAATAGCTAGGGTACTGGTAGCGAATCTCTGAGAAGAGATGTGGTGGCTACAGACCTTTGAACTGTGTTAAAATGAGGCCCGAGGGCCTATTTATTATTGAGAAACAATGGAGAACTCTAAACATCTAAAAACCTAACCTTAGGAGATGAAGAGCCAAAACTATGGGCCCCGTTTAGGTAAATTGGTGTTTCAACTTCCCGGGGTTGTAAATTCAGCATACGATCTCCAATTGACGTGTATGATCCATCATTAGAAAGATTTATCTGAGGACAAACGATGCCCAAAAAATGTCGTTCAGGGCCTCAAAATGGCTCCGGAAGTTCAAGACTCGAAAACCTGCTAAAAATAGTAAGTTGTGCTGCAACTTAAAAACTGAAAGAACTGATCATGGGGGTTCAAATGGAATAGGTGGGTGGCCACCAATGTCCACCTAGATCGTTAAGGCCCCAAAACAGCTCCGGGAGTGCAGGACTCGAAAACCTTCTAAAAATAGTAAGTTGTGCTGAAAGTGAAAAGCTGCAAGAATTGATGGTGCGGGTCCAAAGGGAATAGGTGGGTGGCCACCAATATCCACCTGGATCATTCCTCCCTTTTTAAGAAGCAATGGTCCCCATTCCGTTGAGATCCTCCATGAGATGAGGCATGTTCTGTTGTCGAATATGTCATGGAACTGTGGGCAGACATGTTGGATGCAATTAGTAAATTTGGTTTCTTTATCAGCCTCAAATAGTACATGTGTGGATTCTATCTATGTATTCGCATGAGGTATGGCAACATTAGGTAGTGGTGCATTGGGGGTCAGATCAATGGAGTGCTTGTCCTGATAGTGTAGAGGAACCTCTATGAGTGAGGAGGAAATTTCCTCGTATTCCTCCATGACTTTGTCCATCCGCTGCAGCCATGCAGGGGAGCCTTGTTTTGAGGTTGTGGCCACAATTATATTCTTCTTTCCCTATGAGCGATTTGTAAGGAAAATAAATTTCTTGGTTTGGGAAACAATCTTACTATGTTGTTTTGCAGTAGTCAAAGAGATGATAGGAGGCGGTACTACCTCCGGTATCCTGTACAAGTTATTTCCCAAAGTAATAACAATAGCACGAGGCCTAGACTCATACACAACATGTCACCTCCATAAGTATGGTTGGCCCAATAATACATCAGCTACATCAAGAGGAGAAACATCACACAATACCTCATCCGTGAATGGCTTGATACTGTACGGAAGGCAGCACTGCTGGCGGATGCGGAGATCTCTCCCTGGGTGGAGCCACCCGATGGTATATGGTTGCATGTGTGCTATGGTCAGTAGGCCGAGCCGCTTCATGACCTCTGCTGAAGTGAGGTTCTTTTGGCTTCCACTATAGACAAGAAATTGTAGTGGAGAATCCTTCACCCACATCTATGAATGGAAGAGGCACTCCCCCTCCTCTGGATCTTGGTGGTGGAAACAATGGCACTAGGATCCACATCAATGATCTGCTTCCCTTTGTCATTGCCTTTGTCTAGTTCTCACTCAGGATCAGAAAATGCATCTGATTCGAGTGCCTTTAGTTCGGCCACCAATGACTATTTGGCCTGACACATGTTTGTGCTGTGATTGGGGTTGTTATGAAATTCACACCGCTTCCCTATGTCCTTCTTTGTATTTGTGGTGTTGTTCTAAGTCGACTTCTTTGGCCTTGCCCCTTGTTCTTCGATTTGGAGGCACCTTTCAAATTCGCAAATCCAAAGTCTCACTTCTTCTGCTTAAATTTCTGTTCAATCTTGGCGACATAGCGATATGCCATGCCAAGCGATGTAATGTCGAGGAACTCCATTTCCTCCTGAATGTGTTTGTGTAGAAAACCGCAGTACTTGAGCACCAGATGTCTCTCTCAATCTTTAATACCCAACTTTGTGCGCAGGGTATGGAATAGATTCATCAGTTCGTGCACATATTGATCCCTTTGTTTCCGCAGTGTGGTCCATTGGATGTATTTGTCCTCATAGCTCCCCATGGGGTAATATTGTTCCTTAATTCCATCTCAAAATGAATTCCAAGTGGGTGTGGCCGAGAATAGAGAGGGTTCCCCTTCATCCTCTTTCTTACAGTAGGTTTCCCACCAGCCTTTGCCATGGGGAGCGGCTTTGAGGAGTGAAAAAATAATCTTTTCTTGGTTAGAGAAATCAAGGACTGAGAAATACCCTTCCAGCAAATTCAACCATCTACTACAACATTTGATCCAAATTTATGCAGGAATACTCTGATATCACTGATCTGGATTTATGCAGGAACGCTCTAATACCACTGATCTAGATTTATGTAGGAACGCTCTGATACCACTGATCCGGATTTATGCAGGAACGCAACAGAATACAAAAATAACCATAAAAATAGAGATGTAGCAAAAATAATGCTTCATTCATTAATATCATATAACATAAATATAAGTTACAGACATAATGGAAATAAAATAGCTAGGGTGTTGGTAGCGAATCTCTGAGAAGAGATGTGGTGGCTACAAACCTCTGAATTGTGTTACAATGAGGCTCGAGGGCCTATTTATTCTTGAGAAACAATGGAGAACTCTAAACATCTAAAAACCTAACCCTAGGAGATGAAGAGCCAACACTATGGGCCCCGTCTAGGTAAATTGGTGTTTCAACTTCCCAGGGATGTAACTTCGGCATACAATCGTCATTTGATGCATATAATACATTGTTATAAAGATCTATCCGAGGAAAAACAATGCCTAAAAAATGTCGTTTAGGGCCTCAAAACGGCTTTGGAAGTTCAGGACCCGAAAAACTGCTAAAAATAGTAAGTTGTGCTGCAACTTAAAAACTGAATGAACTGATGGTGGGGTTCAAATGGAATAGGTGGGTGGCCACCAATGTCTACCTAGATCATTAAGGTCTCAAAATGGCTCCGAGAGTGCAGGACCCAAACACCTGCTAAAAATGGTAAGTTGTGTTGAAAGTGAAAAGCTACAAGAATTGATCGTGTGGGTCCAAAGGGAATAGGTGGGTGGCCACCAATATCCACCTGGATCATTGATTCTCAGAACTGGGGCTGATTCTCAAAATCAGCCTCCCTGCCTTGGGCACCCTCAGGCTCAAGCGGATGCCGCCTTGTGGGCACATCTGCCCGCAGCATAGTGTCGTAAGTGCTATGATGTGGGCGGATGCACCCACCGGGTGGCATCTGCCTAAACCCAAGGAGACGGCCCCCTGCCTGGCAGGAGGCCGATTCCCATAATCGAGCCCCCTACCTAGCAAGGGGGCTATTCTGGGAATCGGCCCCCCTGCATGGAAGGAGGGCCTATTATGGGAATCGACCCCCCTACCCATAATAAGCTGCCCTGCCTGGTAGGAGGGCGATTCTGGGAATCAGCCTCCTGCCAGGCAGGGGGGCTGATTCCTAGAATCACCCCCTACCTGGGCTCGAGCGAGCGTCGCCCTATGGGCACTCATGTTACAGGTAGATGTGCCCATGAGGCAGTGTCTGCCTGAGCCTGAGGGTTCCCAAGGGCTCTCCCTTGGGTTCAGGCGGACGTGCCCATGGGGTGGCATCCGCCCGAGCCTAGGGAGATGGGCCCCGTGCCTGTCCGGAGGCCAATTCCCAAAACCGGGCCCCTGCATGGGCTTGGGCGGATGCCGCCCCATGGGTGCCATGATGTGGTCCGAGCCCGAGGGTGCCCTTGGGCAGCCCTCGAGCTCGGGCAGACGTCGCCCCGTGTGCGTGTCCACCTGCAACATGACACCCTAGCCTAAGTGGGCATGCCCAGTGGCCCCTTAGGAAAGCAGGGGGGGAGATTCTCAGAATTGGCCCCTATGTTTACCTAGGGGACCAGTGGGCATGCCCACTTGGGCCAAATTAGCCATGTGCTACCCTGGGTGGGCCCATCAATAATGGGCATATTAATTTTTTTTAATTTTTAGATACAAAAAAAAAAAAAAAAAATCTACCTAAAAGAATTAATGGAAAAAGCTGGTAAATTTTTAACATAAATAAATAACTTGACTTTAATTAGTTTTAACAGCTTACTAATTTTGGAATAATAGAAACAAAAATAACCTTTCAAAAGAAAGAATCTCATGTTGACAATGTTTCTCCGCTAGAAAATCATTCTAAGCTTTTAAAGAAACCTCGATAAATCTTGACGTCACCTGTGGAATAGTGAAATTGAATTTTCTTATAAAGCAGAAATAATGGAATTGCTTACAGTGGGGTGAATGTGGGATAAAAAAATTTGATGAATATTATACAAATAAATTTTATAATGTAGTCAAAGTTATATAATTTAATTAAAATTATTTTAGTTTGAATACAATTATTAAGGGAAAAATGTCTACGGAATTTAATTTGAAATTAAGGTCCATATTATGAGAATATTTTCATAACTAATTTTCAAATAAATCGTTTAAATAAAATTTGGAGGGACATACTTAAGCAAAACATTTCAGTGAAAAATTTTGGAGGGAAGTTTTGAAGGGAATTTCTCATTGTCTTAGCTATATATTATCATTGCGGGAGATCATTTTCCTCATTCACCATTTCTCGTTTGAGTGTTATGAATTCCTCTAATAGTGAAGTTTCATTTTATGAAGCATCAACATCTTTTTCACGTAACAACTCTATTCATATTGATGAATATAACGAGAGAAGTAGTGACAAAATTACTGGTGAATATTTTCAAATGAATAGAGAGTCTAAATGTCGACTTATTCCTTATCCTATGGACTATGAGAGCAACAATGATGAATGGAAAGATGAAGAATTTCCAAAAGCTAGAAACTCACATTTTCCTCTTACTCCTAATCCTAAGGACTTTGAGAGCAATAATGATGATTGGCAGGATGACAGATTTTCAGTGGATAGAGAGCCACAATTTCCACTTAGTCCTAATCCTAAGGATTATGAAAGCAATAATGATTAATGCTCAGATGGAAAATTTTCAATCGATAGAGAGTCATAGTTGCCACTTAGACATAATCCTAAAGATTATGATAGCAATAGTAATGAATGGCAGGATGAAAATTTTTTAGTGGATAGAGAGTCAAATTTTCCACTTACTCCTAATCCTAAGGATTATGAGAGCAATAGTGATAAATGGTAGGATGAAAAAAATTCAGTAAATAAAGCGTCGCATTTTACAGTGACTCCTAACCCTATGGACTTTAAGAGCAGAAGTGATGAAGATAAGGATGAAGAAAATCCAATAAATTGAGAGTCTTAATTTCTACTTACTCCAAATCATATGGACTATGGGAGCAACAGTGACAAAGGTCAGGATGAAAATTTTCTAATAAATCAAGAGTTGCAATTTCCACATAGTCCAAATCCTATGAACATTGAAAGCAGCAGTGATGAAGGGAAAGATAAAGATGGTGAGTAACATCCTCCAATTCAGTATTTCAAAACCACATATGATGGTATTGAAAATCGTCATGCCGCCAAAGATGGTAATGAATCTTTTTCAAACAATGATGGTGGTGAATTTCCTAACTATATTGCAAATGATCATAGTAAGAATAGTATTCCTCCTAATGATCATGGAAATGCTTGTTCAGAGAATGATGAAATGATAGAGATGTTTCTAGCAAATATTGTTTCTAGGAGTAGGAGTAGACCTTTTCGTATCAATCCAAAATGTTCTAGTTATACAAGGAGTAGAGTAGTACATCTCACAAGAAGAAGTTCTATCAGTGAGCTCATTTCAAGTGACTATTGTAAAAATGATTGCTTGAAACATATGGATTTCAAATTTTCTTTAGAGAAAAGGAAGTAACATTTTTCAATGAATAAAATCATGCATAATTCATATTTAGTGGGTTGCATGCAATCTACACTCGTAGGTTATGATTATCATATTGGGTCTTTATTTCTCTATAGAAAGGCTTTCAAAATGATTCATTCATTTGGAAATTTTCATCTATCAATAATCCAAGATAATTTGGAAAAGGATCCTACATATTATTCATAAGTTCATCATAAACGAGAGTTTGGGCCACTACCAAACACTGCAATGTCATGGCTGCAAGACTTATTTTCAAAACATGGAGAGTGTATGCCAAATAGAGATACAATACATATTCCAGATAATTTCTCAAGACAATAAATCTACAAATTATACAAGGAATATGCAGAAGGTGTTGAAGGAAATGGTCGTTTTATTACATATCAATATTTAGTGCAGTTATGGAGGAGAGAATTCAACAATGTTCATATCCCTAAGAAGACAAGGATGGGGGTTTGCAGTACATGTGCTTCTCTAAAATAAAAAAGGGATAAATGTCAAGGAGAAAAAATAGGTAAGCATTCATAACATTATATTTTTAAATTGTATAGTGATCAACTATGAAAATGCATTTATTAATACGTTTATTTTATGTTATGTGTAGATTCCATTGTTAAAGCCCTTCAAGAGCATTGCGAACAACAAAAAAGTGGAAGGAAATAGTTGTACAAGAATTGAAAAAAGTGTTATGATAATCCAAATAAATATTTGGGTTTGATAATTGATTGTATGGACTAGAAGAAAACACTTCTACCACATCTTTTTCGCACACCAAAATATTTGCAAGAGGAAAAATTTATCCAATTTCATTTGGTCGATTATATGGTCTTCAATGGGAAAATGTAGCCAAGAGTTTACTTCACAGCTCCAAATATTCATAATAATGGAAATTTGACAATAACCATAATTCATGATGTGCTTTCTCATTGGGGCGGTAATCTTCCTGAAATTTTGTATCTACAATTAGACAACACTTTTCCTAAAAACAAAAATCAGATTGGTTTTGGATATTTAAACATGCTTGTTGAATTGAGTATTTTTCATAAGGTAAAGGTTGGTTTCCTTCTTGTTGGGAACACTCATGAACATATTTATCAGATGTTCAATCGTTTTTCAGTAACATTGGGGAGGAATAATGTTGGGAGCTTGCCATCATTAATTGAATGTATTAAGAAATCATATATGCTAGAGCCTATTTTTCATGTGTTAGAAGAAATTGTTGACATGCAAAGGTTTTTTCTCGGATTGCATCATCAAGAGAAATACATTAAACAACTTAATGAAATTAGCTTCCAACATCAATTTCGTATCAAACAAATTGATGGGAAAACACTTATATGGGGCAAGAAGTATTCAACAACTATAGAATGGGTGCCAACATCAGGTTGGAATTTTTGAAGTTCATTTCAGATCATCCAATATTTGCATCAAATATATTGTTATTACAATCATTTGGTGAAGTTCATAATGCACGAAGGCAAAAGAGAGATATAGATTATTTTGAATGCCTGGAAGAAATTAAAAAAACCATTAGATATACATATGAGTACTTTGATGTTGTTGATTCAGTTTACAATGATCAGAGTGATATCCCTTTAAGACCTGCAAATGAAGATATGATTTTGAAGATTCCATTTATTTGGCCACAAAATGTGTCAAATGAATAGGAAACGAACATTCTTGAACAAAAAAAATCACATGGTATTATTAATTCTACATAGGTGGAGGAAAGAGAAATGTATATTGGTTCAAGAAGATCTCATGCACAACGTGAAGCCATGGAAGACCTTTACAGAGGTTCAGTACATGATATTAAGGAGGTTGCATGATCGCAGTCTTAGCACATGAAAATCCACATGGCTATCCATTTTGGGTTGCCAAGGTTATAAAGGTGATTACAGAAAATGAGGATGTTACAGGGGTTGAAGTACATTGGTATGCCACAAACACACACCCATTCAATGGTGTGTACAAGCCAGAGATGGTAGTTGATAAAAAAATTTGTAGAAAGAGAAAAAGAAAGGGTACAAATATAAATCGACGCTGCATGGACCTCTTAAAATTGGAGGAAGTTGACATACTTGTTTATGACTTCAATTTAACAAAGAGAGGAACTCTTCACTCCATGACGATAGAGATTATTAAGAGGTTGCTACCACAAGAAACAATGTTTAGATGCCAGTCTACTGAACCGAGTCGTAGATCTACAAGAATTTTGAAACCTCAAGTGGTGGGCATGCATGTTGACTCAGATGGGGCACTAGTTGATGAAAGAGAAGAATATGGAACATCTTCATTTGCATCGATTCATTCATCTGAAGATGTGAATTATGATAGTGTGCAAGAAAATATTAGTGATTTTGAATAATTGTATAATACAATTGATATAAATGATGTTTTCATTGAGCAATGAAAATGATATTTTAAGTTATGAGTCATTTTTATGTTTTTTGGATTATATGTTTTAATTATGATGAATTCATTTGTCTAAAATATTGACAATGCAATAATAACTTGGAGAAATCATTTACGTTTCATTGGTTTATTTTAGTCATATAATTTGTTCATAATATCGTGGTTGAAATATTTTGAAAAGTTAATATTTTTTAATTCTATGGGTGAAAAATTATGAAATATATTTTATCTTTAACATTATGGTTGAAAACAATTAGAATTTTAGGAATTATTAGTGTCATGATATTATATGTTAAATGACATGTATAAAAATGATTAGAATTTTAATGTGTTTAAAATGTCATTATTTTATATTTAACTCCATTACTAAAAATAGGTTGAAATTATACCCAGAAAATAAATATGGTATTCTAGCACCAACCATTGTGTGTTTTTTCCATTTTTTTGGCACATGAAAATTGGTTTTACTGCCATATTTTATAAATGGCAAAATTACACTGAAAAAAAAAAGAACAACTCTTTTTGGAATACACATTAGGGGAATTTTGAGGTCTAAAATAGGCCTCCTAAGGAAATTATAAAATAATAGTGGAAATAATAAAATAAGATTTGATTACATCATCAAATTTTAGAGGAAAAAAGAAAAAAACTATTTTTTCAACTCATATTTTCAACTTATCTCCCAAAGTTTTTACTCAAATTTTGAGTGGGAGTACTTGTTCGATGCAAAATTTAATTCCTCATCCAATGAGTACCCATGTTGCATACTTTTGATGGACCCTACTACACAAAAAATGATAAATACATGAAAAACGTGATTTCAATCACGTTTTTCCATGTATTTCTCATTTTTCGTATAGAAGGGTCCTTCAAAAGTATGCAACATAGGTACTCCTTTGATGAGGAATTAAAGTTTGCATCCAACGAGTACTCTCTCGAAATTTGAGTAAAACATTTGGGAGATAAGTTGAAAATACGAGTTGAAAAAGTAGTTTTATTATTTTATTATTTTTTGATCTTTTTACCTTTTAATTTTAAAAAAGGTTAATTATCCCCCATGGTTGACATCATCACCTTGAATCCTATTGGTTCTTATAAAGTTTATTTTTGTTGTACATTTTTCTTAGGAGGCCTAATTTAGACCTCAAAATTCCCTTAATGCCCTTTTCGTTTTTGGGTCGTTTTTCATGTTTTTTGGTGTTTTTTGGGCTAGAGTTTTCGTTTTCAATTTATAGTTCTCGTTTCAAAGTTTACGTTGTTGGGATAAGAAGGAGAAGCCTACTGCACAATAAGCCACTAATTATCTCATAAATGAGTTCCTTTTCTTGTTGTAACAACTTAACCTCTCCTTACAGTTCCTTCTCTTGTTTCATTGCTTAATTCCCAACCTTCTAAATTTTCACAAATTTTGTAATTCTTAATTTTCCAACCCACTCCATCTTAATATTATTGACCATTTTGTCGTGCTTATTTCGGAAAATGACTCCATATTTGGAAAAGAGCGCTAATTTCTCCCACTGCTCTAGTACCCTCATCAAATATTCAAATTTAACGTGAGTCTTTTCAACATCCTCCTTCTGATCCCTTTTCTCCTCACGTTTCTCTATCTCAACTATTGGTTCTTTTGTAACCACAACTTCATTGATAGGTTCTTGTGGTGCAACAATATTTTTATTTTTATTATTCTATGTTTCAACTGTTGGTTCTTGTGTAACAAAAACATCATAAAAATGTTCTTGTGGATTAAAATACTGTTTTTCTTCTTCATGCTCAGCTTCGACTATTGGTTCTTTTGTAATAACAACGTCATCAACAGGTTATTGTGGAATAGAAAGGTTAAAATTCTTTGTCCTATTCCACCACTTGTACTCCAACTAAAACAGTAACAGTCTCCATGATTTTAGCCTCCTCAAGGATTTGTTGGTAGTCCTTACAAATTTTTTTTGAGACAGTAGATGATGCCATTTCTACAGCCTCTTCCAACATATCCAATCCAATTTCATTATTAAAATGACGTTGTTCTTTAACCAAGGAAAACTCTTGTTATTATATCTACTATTCTATTACTGGTCCTTCTGTCTCTTGTTGTTTTTTTGGTTCTTTTTCAGGCTCCTGCGTAACAACCAGGATTTCAGATGTAGAGGGGCCTTCCTCTGCAGACTTATATTTATTTTCTTTATCCCATTTCTCCTTAAATTCATCAATTAAATATGTATCAACACATCATCCCTCAGCTATAGAAATAGGGTTTTGAGTATCTTTTGGTATAATAACTACTCACACCCTTTTTCCATGGGTTCTTCCACCAATTGGATTTTTTACCTTCCTTTTGATTATTGTTAACACTGGAAAATTATATAGCAGTAGATGACATTAATTAATGTCAAGCCTAAGGATTTATAGGGCAGGAACACATTATGGAATCAAGAAAGTATTTAAAATCTCTAATTTTTTGAGAAAATCAGATTTGAACTAGTATTAAATGCTAAAATGCGCGCTTAATCCTTCGAGAAGAGCGCCTTCTACACACCTTTTTGCCCGATAAGTGTGCATTCTTGGAAATGGAAAAATTTCGCTTTCTGGGACCACACCAAGAAAATTACAGTTAATCCTTATATGAAGCTGCCTAAGGATAGCCACCAGCACCTCCTTAGACACTAGGTGAGCACACAAATGAATATTTGGAGCACACAATGGAATCATACCTCTCCCTTTGGTCACCATTCATCATGTACCAAGGGAGGGAAGGAGCATTTGGAACTCCCCTATTAAAGCCACAAAGAGATGAAGAAATGGTGATCACATTGTTATGCTGGCCAAAGTTGCCCAAGAAACACCAGTAATGTGTGACCCAAAGCTGGAGCTGAAGAGGACTCAATTGTTAGCCACCCAACAATCCCAGTCCACCATGGTAGAGAGAGAGGGAGACTACATCATAGGTAGAGCTTGGAAGGAAACATCCTTGCATTAGGACTTAGAGCCATTGCCTAGGTGCCCTTTGGCAAGTGGGTAAAATTTATTCTCCATTTCAAACGTTTAATAAGAAGAGGCATTTGATCCATCGTTGTTATTATTATTATTTTGACTCTATTTGATAGCTTCTGTATATTTGTGTTTCAATTTTAGTTTACTTTAAGTATACATTCGCATACTTTTTTCACTAAATTGTGTGCTTTTGAGGTCCACCACTTTTTGCTTGTTACCAATAGTTTAAAGAGTAGACCACACTCTTTAAACTAGTGTGATTTCGTACACCCATGTGACTAATCCACCACAACAGGATTGGTGACTCCACTGACGTGTTCCAAGTTTATGTGGTTGTGCCATCTTTTGCAGGAGACCCTTTGTCTATGCTAGAGTGGAGCTGGAAGTCCTCTGACCCATCTTATAGTCCCTAGATTCACTGGTGTGACAGACTAAAGAAGGCAACTCCTAATTATTTATTTATTTATTTATTTTTTTAATTTTTACGTGAAGGATTTTTTCATGCAATATTTCCTCATAGACGCACAGGGCACACGTTCAACTCTGACCTGCGCACAGGAAGGCACATCTGTTAAGGCTTTTTTCGCACAAATGGAAAAATGAGATTTTTCTCCCTATATTCTGCATTTTTCTGCTTGTAGTGTGATGGGCAGCTCCTAATGTATCTGCCAACACTTTTTTTGATACCCCACAACTTCTGGGAAATCACTTTTTGCTTCTTTATATCGGCATAGAGTTAGTTTCTCTTTAAGTTGATTTTTTGCAAAAATCGTCACATAGTTTAAGTAGGGGGGAAATTAACCATTACATTCCTAACATTTTATGTTTTGCAAAAATTTGGTATTCACACTTAAATTAACTAGTCCAAGTAAGTGGCCCAAGACCACACATGCATAAGCTAGTGTAGAAATTGTTTAGCTTAATTCAATTTTTTTCATTTAGGAAAATTGCGGGACTAGGATTGAATCGATGATTAGAGCTAGTAAACTCTACTTCCTTTGCACACTTCGGTGATCCTAGGCAAGCATATAAATGCTCTATTTTTTTTATTTTCCATCTCCCTTTAGTTAGTCACATAGATTAACTAGGAAGATTTGAAAGTGGCCCATTATTCCGCACACGTTTTCCATTTTGAGCCAGGAACAAGATAACATAGTTTAACTAGGGGTTTTTTGTAAAGGATCACCGATATACAAATGTTCAAACTATGAGCTTGTTCACCTTATGCTCACACACACTCACCCACTAAGAAAATAAAGCCACCTAAAACTAACTTTAAAAAACTCACTAAAATGTCCCCACAGGGGCCACAAGAGAATTAATAGACTAAGTTAGGATCAAGGGGGTAGGCATCCAATAAGCCACCATGATCACACTTAATAATGAAACATAGAATTTGTGTATTTAAGGAGCTGCAAAATCCACCTATCAGCCCATGAAAAAGAAAACCTGAGCGCGACAGAGACTCGATTCAGAGGGGGTTAAGCTTAGGTGCAGTGCGTGCGATATCAGTTGGGGCTACCTAACCTGGATGATACTCGGTACTGTTGGCTGACTACCAAGAAGCCCAAGACTCGAATGCTCATGTGGGACAATGGTTCTTAGTGGCAAAAAACTAGGGCATCCTTTACCCTATAGGTGATGGTGCAGGTAAGCAGCAGACCCACTACCCTTACCTTGGTGGATTCTCTTCAACTAAATAGGGGCATCGCGAGCTCTTACGGGACGTTGTGCCAGCACTCACAAGAAATATTCTCAAGGCCCTATTAATTTTGAGTGTGTGAGGACGCATAGGTCTTCTAGGATTATGAGTATCATGCGCAAAACAAACAAAAACCATCTTTTTTGCTTGATTGATCACATAGATTAAGTTAAAGGGAAAATCATTTTATTTTCACTTTGTTTTATCTATGTGGCCATAATTTTTCTTTGACCTAGACTCTATCTCCTCAAAGTTTTCCAAAACCTAACCTGGTCGACACCCAAATGGTCCCAATGGAACCTCATCGATCCAGGCATCTTTTGGACCTCCCCCCATTACAGTGAGGGGTTCCAGGTATTTTTCCATTTAGGCGTCAAAGACAAAATACTACCACCTTCATTGGTTCATCCTTCATTGGGGAAACCATAGTTTGGAACCCTAGTTAGTCTCCCAACACCACACCACACACCACTCCCCCCTCGACCCCTAGGGGGTAGAGGAGTGGTCCAATTCAGGAAGCTAGCTGAACACACGTCAGGGTACGTCATAGAATAACCCTTGTTCTAACCATAACTTCATGTCTTCACACATTGCCATGGCGTCAACCTCCCAGTCGCCCTTATTAGCTGCGTTGAATCTACCCGATTTAACCAAGCTCACAAATGACCCCATCGCACACGATCTGTCATGGTCTCCCATGCCCACAAAGATCCCTTTGGATATACCAAAGTTTGAAGCCAAGAAAGCAGAAGACCCAGGTAATCATATAATGACCTTTCACCTATGGTGCTCATCGAATAGTATCATCGACGACACTATTCGATTGAGGCTATTTCAATGCACTCTTACTGGAGTAGCCGCTAAATGGTACGTGGAGCAACCTCCTGCTTCAAATGAAACCTTTAGCGCCCTTGCTACCACATTTCTCACTTATTTTCAGATACCCATTCACCACGATTCAAGAATGGAGTTACTGAATCATTTTAGACAAACCCCCACCGTCCATATCTCTAACCATCTTCGTGAGTGGAGGTGGTGTCGCAGTTTATGCAAATCTAAACTCGATGATTAGTTCCTCTTAGATTTATTCTTGAAAACTCTGACGGTGGAGATTTCAAAGGATGTGGCACAAAAATACCCCACATCCGAAGAGGACGCAATCAGTAAAGCCCAGAATCTTGAACTGATTTATATGCAGTTAGGATACATTTACAATATCCTGCCTAATGCCCCACGCTTGCAAACTTATCAGGAATTGCAAGACGCGTCAAACTCTGCAAACGGACTAATTGGGTCAATGACCCAAGCTTACCTAGGCAGCAGTAGTCAAAATCCCAATTACACACATAATTCTACCTAGAACATGTCTCAACCCGGATTTCAATGTCATAATATGCCTCAGTAAGATTTGACTAATAGGGTGCAAGCGTATCACCAAGGAGGACCCTATCCTTCGGCTGAGGGAACCTAGTACGCAGGAAGAAACATTGACGGAAGAACTCCCCCCCAACGGATAGGTGCAAACAAGGGACAACGTTATGCTCAATCCCAAGCACATGACACACCTATGCAAACCAATGCACAGGTGAACTTTTTGTAGCCGTCCCAGAATCAACCACACCAGTATAACCAGGATAACTACCCTCCTAACATGGTTAAGAAAAAATAAAAAAACAAGCCAAAAGGGTACCTTAGACAGGGGGCAGCAACCAACAGCACCCACCATGATCCAATGCTAGAGGTAACTCCAACCGAAATCAAAACCAGGAGCCAATCAATGCCCAACAATAAGGCAAAATGCCACCTCTATGAACAAAGCATTCTTGTTCAATATGTGGTGAGTACGGGCACTATACTCACCACTCTCCCTATCTACCCGAGCTAAAAAATCTTCAGAGTAACCGAAGACAAGGAGTATCTTCCCAGCAACCCACTGTTATGCAAGAACCTTTCCCCCACTAAGGGACGGTCAACACTCAGCAACAAAACCTAGACGATTTTGGGAAAAAAAACAATGAAATTTACATGACTGGGGAAGAAATGTTTTTCCAAACACGAAATCGTTGTTACGACACCCCACCAGACTCCACTACGTCAGGGACTAGTACTAGTGTGCCGACTACACCTTTGACCATTTCAAAGATGCCTATAGAACCATTTCCAAAGATGGAAAAGGGACCTAATAGACGAGCAGGTAACTACTCCAAAGCGGCCCATAATTATAGCATCGTGGATGATTTAGCTCAATCACCTGTTGCTATGTCTGCATTGGAAGTATTGCAGTCATTCCCAAAACAATGGAAATCCCTACTTTCCGCATTAGGCACTATCAACCCTGCAAATATGCGCATGATGGATTTTGACTTAGACAAAGCCAACATTAGGCTTCCTTCCATGGTCGCATTTCAGATACTAGTATCAGTACAGAATATCACTATTCACTGATGTGTCATAGACGAGGGTGCATCGACATGCATCATGTCAAAAAACCTTTGGCAGAAGTTGGGTTCTCCCGAACTAAAACCCTCAGTCATAACGCTTCAAGCCTATGACGGTCGTCCCTCGACCCCCGTTGGCCTCTACCAAATTGTCCCGGTCTATCTAGCTGACAAGATGGTCCACATAAACATTGAAGTCTTGGATGCTTGCTTGGATTATAATATACTCCTTGGGCAGAGTTATATGTATGCCATGTCCACCATAGCCTACTCCGTCTTCCGCATTATGATGTTCCCCCAAGAGGATCGCATCATTACTGTAGACCAGCTAACACATAGAAAGAAGCATCCCCTGACCAACATGGATGTAATTATACCCTATGTAGATATAGACGCAGATGGTATTTCACGATACCAAGAATATGGCCCTGGCCAATTCAAACCATCATCCGTCCTAGGGTCATTCCTAGGAGATTCTCCGATTATCCCTGAGGTATCACTCGATGCCACAGGGGCCTTGGTGTGCATGATGTCCACATCAAGCACCAAGGCTAGTCAGGACATAGACTCGAGTAATAACGACATAGAGGCATCAGCTATGACAGCCTCTCTAGCGTACACCGCCTCCCAAACCCCTTTCCTCTACCCTCCAGCTGGCTTCGTCTCCCAGCAGGTTTTGGCAACACTAGTGTTACCCAACATATCGTTGGAATTCCCAGTTTGGTACCTAGTTCCCCCTTCCGGAATAGGAGCCACCAACATTACTGCCAGAGGGTTAAATCCCCTCAGCTCCGAGGAGCCCCAACCAACCCAAGAAATGGTCGAGACCACCCTTGCAAAGGAATTTCCCATTGCGAAACTGGTTATCACAACCATGAAAACCGCAAACAGAGGAAAGAATATGGTGACCCCTGCCATTCAAAGGTGTTGAAGAGGTAAATCCCCTCTGCGAACAGAGGCGATCCCTACTAGCCCAGCACGGGTCTAGCAACAATCATCAAATGCTACAGCGCAATTTCCTAATTGCGAATAAACAGACCAACGATGGAGGCCTACCTGGATTCCAATGCTATGATCCATAGGAGAGACAGCGTTCCCGTTCCTTAGCCTCGGCAGATCACGATCCCCACGATCTCCATGAATGGACACCTGCACATGCAAGAAACGACACGAATACAAGCATAAAATCTAGAATACGCAACTATATATCAGTCAGAAAGGATATAACTCATCATTATCATAAGTGAAAAACAGAGTGGAACCATAACCAGTAGTCATTCATTAATAAGCAATCGAAAGAGAGTACAACCAATGTTTTGACGCTTAGGTCTCCTTCGGAGGGGTCTCCAGTCATACACGTCTCGCAAAGCCTGCCAGGGATGGGACAAGCCTCTCTTAGAGTCTCTCGACGATAGTCTCCTTGCTCGAGTTTGGCCTTAAGGGAAAATGAGGGCTCTTGCAGCATGAAGGCTCTTGGGAATTTGAGAACTTGGAGATTCAAGGCTTAGGCACTTCAAGACTAGCTTGCAATGGAAATGAGCTAGCTTTTATAGATGGAGGAAGGGATTTGGGATCCCTAAAATTGTGGGATTGGCCCTATCTTCAAGGAAGCTTCTATGAGAGGTGGCAAACCACTTCCCTTTCATGGAAATCCCGGAGCCAAACCTCCCAACTCAAGATAAATAGTAGTTTCTGAGTCTGTTGAAACAAAACTTCCGCCATTATTATTTAAAAAACACTCCTTAAATTGGCTGGTGTGACTGCGACTCTGTGACAAAGTGCCAGTTGGCGCGGCCTCTTTGTAGGATTTTCCTCATTGGCGCGAGTTCTGAACTGGATACCCGCGCCAGTGCAGAAAGGGATGTTTTTATGATTTTCTGTAAGGAGATGTCTTTAGGGAAATTGAAGCTCATGTTTAGAGGAATGCAATGATAATGGTTTCACGGCATGACATTGCTCACAGGTCACAAAATGGGCCCTCCAATGTGCGGGACGGGGAAAGGTAGGGATGGTGACAAATTACTATGTAACAAAAGGGAATCACCAGTATGCGCCATATGTGATGTTATAGGCCACCCTACCAACATATGTCTGGATTTGGATGAGTTAAAACCACTCCTCGACTCCGAAGTAGACATCTCGATGCCACGTTCTTGTAAAAAGGGACCTACCACCAAAGGTAAAGGAAAACTGTTGCGTACGCATGCACTCTCTGTGACAACTATGGGCAGTATACCCACCATTGTCCAGAGATACCATGATATAGGGATGCCTTACATGTGATCAAGTGATCCTATCAAGAGGATCCATCCATTCATTCTATCAATGATGAACCTCATACCATCCTATACCTACAGGAGGAGCGACAGTCACCAGAAAGACAACCATTTGTCCCTCCTCCCTGCAAACCACCGTACACCAACAAGGGATAGGGGAACTTGGTTACATCATCCTCTTGAGTTATCAAGCGTATTGATGGTTGCAAATGGTTTGGTCGGGTCGTTGACCTAAATTCACCTATGTAGCAATACTCTGTATTCAGGGAGATCCTGGACAGGGGGTAGTAATCAGCAAACACCCCCCATGATTTCAGTTTGGGGGAAAACCCAAATGAAATAAAAAATAGGATCCAAGTAACATCTCCCAAGAAAATAGAGGCGATGCCACACATTCACACTCTCGAAAAAATAAATTTTCAGGGCCGATATGTATGCCCTCTCTCATCTTCCTTTTTAAAGCTCATGCCTTTCAATAATGTTTTGATGAAAAGAAGATGCTTTCACTTGAGGTAGTTGTTTCTGCAGGAAGAACCCGCAAACTAATTATAACACCATCCACTGAAGGTCCCAGAGCATGTATCATTCTACCCCCAGCATGATAGAGTCCTAGAAAACTTTGCATATCCTGACATCATTTCTCCATCAAAAATGAACCATAGGGTCCTCATACTCGACTGTGTTAATCATCAACTCACCCAGCACATGATAATCATCCGCATTGGTCAGTAGATCCTCCCCTCCATGGAACTCGTCACCCAAAGTAGACCACATATCATAGCATAATTGATGCCATGGCCATACCACTTCAGTCCAGGAAGCACTTCGTGCCCATCCATTCATCATGCATAAGGTCAAGTTTACCGTTCAAACTCAAAACCCCTTCCCGGATGATCAGGTTGTACAAGAAGATTGAAAGCACACCTCCGCGCACCACATTTTCCCCACCATACCTCCATCAACATAATCCCATCTATGACACTTCTTCATTTGCTTCATCAACCCCGCACATGAGACCAACCAATGGGACCCCCACCACCAACAAGACACCATCCTCACACCTTCAGTGAGTGAACCCTTTCATGTTTTTGGGTACCCATCTCTGTGTTTTGTACAAACCAAACCTCATTATTTTCTTCTTTTGGTAAGTGTACAAAGACCACCGACGATGCCCTTCGCCTCTTCGCCCTCATATTTCATCTTTTCCCCCGTGGCAGCAATCCCTCATTCCCCTTGATCGGATTATTTCACCCCCACGCACGCACCATCACGACATTCATAGCTGGTTCACACCTTCCCTGGAAGTCCTACTGACTCCAAGGATTTTCCCCTCAGAAATAACGATGACTGTTGCTAAGCTGCTAAAGTATAATCCGACCTCAGGCCACTAAATCCCCATCATCTGTTTTCAGTCACCTCTCACCAACATGCCTATGTTAAACCCATCACATCTAGGTCCTCAACCCCTCAGGTCGGTGACCCAAGGTTCAGCCTTGATAACTCTTTTCCAAAAAGGAAGCGATACCTTGGATCACCCCTCCCCATGAAAAGTGGTATCCTCTGGTGGCACTGTGGGAGACATCATTGTCCACAGATATCATCAATCCTCCTAACATTTGACTACAACAAAAGCTTTCATGTCACGATGGTATCGTACCTTATAACCATTGCACTTTGATTAAATCCATCAAAGACTCGTGCCTCCATAAGAATCTCTGTCAAAAATGCTTACATGAGAAGGTCCCAGCCGATACATATGCATACATTGCGTAGCTAGATGCCATACCAAGTTTACACATATGGGTACCACATTCCACCTATTGGCAAAGAAAAAACACCCCTGAGGGCGTCAACAGTCGTTTTCAACAACCGCCAGCATCACTACCACAGTAGTGACACAAACAACACATGTATATGTCAATTTTGTTTAACTAGCCATAGCATCACGAGCATGGGACATGCCCGCCTCATTGAAATTTTGTATATATGTTGTATATTTTATTTTCTTGCAGGGGTCCCTTAGACCATGTTCATCTCAGAAAAAGTGCAAGGTGTTGTCGATTCCAAGATTCACGCAGGCTTCTGTCTCTCTCTCCGCATGATACAGGAAAGAAACTATAATGTATTTCAGCTATACAGTTCTTCCTAGACCTCACACACTAGGGGGAAACTATTAACACTGGAAAACCTTATAGTAGTATATGAGATTAATTAATGTCAAGCCTAAGGATTTATAGGACAGGAACACATTATGGAATCAAGAAAGTATTTAAAATTTCTAAGGTTTTGAGAAAATCAGATTTGAAGTACTCTTAAATGCTAAAATGCATGCTTAATCCTTCAAGAAGAGTGCCTTCTGTGCCCCTTTTTTCCCCATAAGCACACATTCCTGGAAATGGAAAAATGTCACCTTCTAGGACCACACCAAGCAAAGGATAGTTACTCCTTATATGAAGCCACCTAAGGATAGCCACCAACGCCTCCTTAGACACTATGTGAACACACAAAGGAATATTTGGAGCACACAGTGGAATCATATCTCTCCCTTGGGTCGCCATCCATCATGTACCAAGGGAGGGAAGGAGGATTTGAAACTCCCCTATATAAAGCCACCAAGAGATGAAGAAATGGTGATCACATTGTTATGTTGGCCAAAGTTTCCCAAGCAACACCAGCAATGTGTGACCTGAAGCTAGAGCTAAAGAGGACTCAATCGTTGGCCACCCAACAATCCTAGTCCACCACAGCAGAGAAAGAGGGAGACTGCATTAGAGGCAGAGCTTGGAAGGCAACATCCTTGCATCGAATCCTAGAGCCATTGCCTAGGTGCACTTTGGCAAGTGGTTAAATTTTCTTCTCCATTTCAAACGTTTAATAAGAAGAGGCCTTTGAGCCATCATTGGTATTATTATCGTTTTGACTATCTTTGATAGCTTCTGTATATTTTTTTTTTAGTTTTATTTTACTTTGAGAATACATTCACATACTTTTTTCATTGACTTGTGTACATTTGAGCTCCACCACTTTCTGCTTGCTACCAATAGTTTAAAGAGTAGACCACACTCTTTAAACCGGTGAGATTTCGTACACCTGTGTGACTAATCCACCACAAAAAATACCTTCATTGATACTCTCATCCTGGCCCCTTTAGGTGTATTGAATTTCTTTGCTCCAATTTCAGGAATAGTTGTTGTTCCAACGATTTCTTTCTCTGACACTTCCTCTACAATCAGGCACCCAAGTCGAATTTACTCTGATGAGTCACTAGAAACCACCACAATTTCTTCTATCCATGTCTTCTTTCCCCATGAGGATGAACTAGGGGTCATTCTAATGGAACTCCAACTTTTAGTGTTCTGTTGACCAGTCATAGGAGGTGTATCATCCTTACTCTACTTAGAGCCTTCAATTTCCTTTCTCTTGGAAGATGTAGTAGTTTTTGCAACATGTGTTATTTTAGTGCTAGAGTCTACTTTAGCACTAAGTGTTGCTTCAAAACTCTCTTCATGCTCCTTATACACACCAACACAAGATATCATTGTCAAAGCATGCCATGAGCTAACTTTTCTCTGTAATGAATGCATGATGATTAATTTAATGAGCGTATCATTAGTGACAATTTTCTAGATGTTTTCACCTTTCATAACCTCTATCATGTGTTGTAATGAGTTCAACAAGTAGTATGGTAAATTAATAAACCTACCTGTCCTCAAGTATGTTAGAAATTGAAAGTGGTAATTGAAAATAATCCCAAAACAACCCTCACTGGTAATGAATTTTTGGATGAACAGGGCTACATCTTCCCAAGGGCGAGGAAGAAATTTTCTATCAAAAACCTTCTGCTTAGGCGTCAATTATTCTCCCTCTTGTAAGAATATGGCCTTAGCTTCAAAATTGGCCACTTTCATTGAGAACCACCATTCTCCTATCCTAGGAAACCCTGTCACTATTTCGATAACTTATTTTGTAACAAAATTTATGAATCCCCTAACCAAAGAGTTTTGTTCAACTAAGGATTAGGCAAATTCTAAAGCGACCAATTCACTAAAACCTTATAAATTTTCAAAATAACACATCCATCTATCCCTTCAAAAAATTTCCAATGCTTCCAGATGTTGTAAGAGCACATTAAAAGAGTCATGTTCATTTCTTCTAGCTACTCCACCCATAGCTTCTCACAAGAACGCTACTCAACAATGCTAGGAACTTGTTACAAAGTTGCTTCAACACACACAGATGCTTGCTTAGGGGAGAATGTCAAGGTGTTTGAATTACAAGAAGTTACTCCTTATTATTAACAATTCATAAATTTTAAATCAAAATAAGTTTCTAAATGATTACAATAATCTTTGGATGTAGAAACATGAATAATAAAGAAAAATAAGTAATAATGATGGAGTATTGTTATTATTGGGGGTCATTACATTGATTTAATTGTAAAATGTAATGGTGTTGGAATGGTATAATTATGCAATATTATAGCAATGTGAGTGATCCAGGTAGATATTGGTGGCCACCTTCCTATTCCACCTATACCTCCAGTTGGTTTCATCAGTTTCCTTGATAATAGCAGCATTTACTATTTTTAGTAATTTTTTCAGGTCCTAAACTTCCAGAGCTATTTTGACCCCCTAAATGACATTTTTTTTAGGTTTTGAATAGCTTTCTTAAAATCATGTTGTACTCAAATATACCTTTCAAACAAGGTATCATATTCTCCAAATATAGATCATATGACAAAGTTACGACCCCAAGAAGTTGGTTGTCCAACTAACCCTAAATGGGGCCCACAAACTCTTGGCATTCCTTGTCCTAGGGTTAGGGTTTTGGTTGTTTAGGGTTTCCCTTTATTGTTCAATAATAAAAAAGCCCTTTAGCCTCACTATAAAACAATTTAGAGGCATGTAGCTACCACATCTCTTCTTATAGATAAGCTACCATCATCTTTGCTAGCTCATTTCCATTCTGTATGTAAGTATTTTTCAGTTATTTGGTATTAATTAAATAAAGAATTATTTTTCCGCATCTATGAGTTTATGTTTATATTAGTATTCTATTGTGTTCATTCTTGAGTCCATATTAGTGGTATCAAAGCCAATTTTTCTCTTTCTCTATTTTTATTTTCATGTCCCCAATAAGGTCGAGGTATAAGGAGTTAGGGCTCGAATTGGTTGAACATTTGCAAGACCAGCCTCAAAAACCCCAAAGAACTCCCATGGAAAAAGAAAAGAAATATGAGGGAGTAGGATATTCTTTCAAAATTTTACTCCAAGAATCCCTTGAGCGACAGAGGAATACGATGATGGATAATGTTTCCTAGATACTTCGGTGGATACCCATAAAAAATGCATATTCATCCATCAACTACTCTAGAGATTCCAATTCCTTCATAGTACAAGTCAACTTTAAAATTAGCATATTTGAAGGCCAGATAGATGCAAACGCCATATATAAATGGTCAAATATCTTGGAAGGATATTTTTTAGTTAATGATTTTTCCAATAGGGAAAATATTACTTTTGCACTCCTTAAAGCTGCCCCCCATGTCAAGGACTGGTGGGAAATCTATTGTGAATAGAACAATGAGAGAGAACTCTCATTGTTTTCAGTCGCATCCACTTGGAATTATTTCCGAGACACCATTGACGAAAAATATTGCCCTGTGGGTAGCTATGAGGACAAGTACATACATGGAATATGCTGCGACAACAAAGGGATCAAGATGTGCATGAGCTAACAAATATTTTCCATACCCTGTGCACAAATTTGGGTATTAAATATTCTGAGAAACATCTAGTTCTCAAGTACCGCATTTTTTTGCCCAAATACATTTAGGATGAAATGGAGTTTCTGAACATCTCCTCATTTGGTGTAGCATACTAATATGATGCCAAGATTGAGCGTAAATTTTAATAGAAGAAGAGATACTTTGGATCTATGAATCTGAAGAAATGGAAAGGCACCTACAAACCACAGAACAAAGGTCAAATCCAAGGTGGGGTGACCCATGACAACGTATTGAAACCACAAGAAAATAACAACACCGCAAATACAAAGAAGGACACCAGAAAATGGTGTGAGTTCCATAAGATCCCCACTCACAACACAAGTGAGTGTCAAGCCAAGTAGTCACTGGTGGCTAAGATAAAGGATTTCAAGTCAGATGCATGTTCTGACTCTGAGTTAGAACTCAGCAAGGTGAATGACAAGGGGAAGTATATTATTGATACAGAATCTAGTTCCATTGTGGCCACCACCAATATCCAGAAGGTTGAGACCAAATATCCAGGGGAGGGAGAGCATCTCTTACACTCAGAGATGTGGGTGGAGGGTTCTATGCTACAGTTCATTGTCAACAATAGGAGAAACATTAACCTCATTTCCGCAGAGCTCGTGAAGCAGTTGGGCCTACCAACTACACCACAACCACATCCGTACACCATCAGGTGGATTCATCAAGGGCGAGATCTCCGTGTCAACTAGTAGTGTCGCCTTCCCTATAGAATCAAGCCCTTCACAAATGAGGTAATGTGTGATGTTTCTCCTATTGAAGTTTACAATGTATTATTAGGCCAGCCATACTTGTGGAAGCACCATGATGTGTATGAGTCTAGACCTTGCACTGTTATTATTAATTTGGGAAATAATTTATATATGATACTGGAGGTAGCACCACCTACCATCATCTCATTGATATCTTCTAAGCAATGCAGTAAGATAATTTCCCGGACTAGGAAATTTTTATTCCTTATGATTTTCCCTCAGTGCAAGAAGAATATTATGACCACCTCGACAACCTCCAGATAGAGCTCCTCTGCAAAAAAAAACATCAGATGGACAAGGTCATGGAGGAGTACAAGGACATCTTCACCTCACCCACAGGGGCACCCCTACACTATTAGGTCAAGCACTCCATCGATCTAACCCCAGGTGTGACACTTCCCAATGGACCAATCTACCGATGCTCTGTTTTGTAGAATGATGAAATCAAGAGGTGGATTCAAGAGTTGTTGTAGAAAGGGCACATTAGGATAAGTTCATCACTCTGTGGGGGCCCGATTTTGTTGGTAAAAAATAAGGATGGAACATGGAGGCTATTTATTGATTATCGGACTCTAAATAAGATCAAGATCTAGAATAACTACACAATCCAACGAATTGATGACCTTTTGGACCAACTCAAGGAGGCCAAATATTTCAGCAATATTGAATTGAAGTCTGGTTATCACTAGGTACTGATTGAACCCTCTGATGTGTGGAAGACTGCCTTCAAATATAAGGAGGGAATTTTTGAATGACTGGTAATACATTTCGAGTTGACAAATTCCCCTGCAACCTTCATGCGGATGATGGAAGATACCTTGTGGCCCTTCACCAACATGTTCATGGTAGTGTACCTCGACAACACCCTAATCTTCAACCAGAGTTGGGAAGAGCACATACACCATATTGGACAGGTCCTCCAAACCCCGCGACAACACAAATTGTGTGCCAATATGGAGAAATGCACTTTTGGCATGACCCAAGTTCAATATATGGGTACATTATTTATGAGCAGGGTGTTCAGGTGGACCCAACCAAGATACATGTTATTTGGGATTGGCCAGCCCCAACCACTCTAACAGGGCTCGAGAAATTTTTGGGTTTTACTAATTTATATCATATATTTGTGTTGGTATCCTCTCATATCACTTGGCCTTTGAGTCAAGTCACCAAGGGTGAAGCAAAAGCAAATTTATTTTGGTCTAAATCCCAATAGAAGGCATTTGTCGAGTTGAAGCATCACCTCTACTATGCACCAATGTGCACATTACAATACCTAAAACAAACATTTGAAATTGATACATATGCCTCCGATTATGCCATTGGTGCAGTCCTTACCCAATAGGGACATCTAGTGGCATATCACAGTGAGACACTTTCAGATATAGTCCAAAAGTATCTCACCTATGAAAAGGAGATGTATTCCACTATGCAAGCCTATCAATAATGGAATCTTTATATTCTGGGGAAGGAAACAAACATCCATTCAAACCACCGACCCTTGCAGTTCATACAAACAAAAGGAAATTTTTAGAACGATTATCATCATAAATGGTCCACATATATACAAAAATTCAATTTGAACATTAAGTACAAGAAGGGTAGAACCAATAATCTTGCAGATTTCCTCAGCCAACCACTAGTTATGACACTGACCACAATGCTTGACTGTTTTGGACATGAGACTTCATGATGGGCACATCTTTACAAGAGTGATCCAGAATTCGACACCACATACCAGATTCTCCAAGAAGGTAAGCAAATTCCAAATTTTCACCTACAAGACACATTGTTATGCCACATGGGACACCTTTTTGTTTCTTCAAGCGAGCATGCCAAGATGATTTGGGAGGCACACTATAGTTGGGTCGTTGGACGTTTTGGGGTAGAGAAGACAGTGGCAGTGTTGCAGAAGTATTTCTATTGGCCAAACCTTCGACATGATTTTGGGAAGTACATCACATGCTACACTTCTTGTGCCATTTCCAAACATAAAATAGAGAAGAAATTATTGTACACTCGTCTGTCTACTTGTACCCAACCCTGGGAATCCATCTCCATGGATTACATATCAGGATTTCCCTCTACCAAGCATGGCAACAACTATGTTTTCATGGTTGTAGACAAGTTCTCGAATATGGCCATTTTGGTGACTTGTAAGAAGAGTATCACAATAGAAGCCAGTGCCAAACTCTTATTTGAATGATTATGGGTACACTTTGGTATCCCATAGTCCATTATCTCAGATTGGGACAATCGTTTCCCAAGTGAATTTTGGTCAAGCCTCTAGTCATTTTTGGATTCCAAGCTCACTAAGTCCAGGACCTTCCACCCCCAAACTAATGGCCAAAAATAGGTCGTCAATAGGATGATCATGCATATCTTTTAGGTTTTAACCCTATACATAAATTATCTGCAAACGAATTCTTAAATATAGAAAACAAACAATAGCGAGAGCATAAAACATAAAACAGATATACACAAAGATTTTCCTGTGAATCCCAAACTGGGATTTCCAACTTGATTTTTCATTATACTCATTTTAGTTTTACAACTCATATATATACATGTAGAAGCATTCATAAAACCCAATCCATTAACCATAGATTAGAGCATAACCATAGTTCCATTAACTGGATCTACAAAATACCATGAGAATAAAACCATCATGACCAAAACCATGTGCAAATCCATGCACAAAACCATAGGCGGGTCAACCCACCTAATATAGGGTCCAAAAAACATTTCCTAGGGCACTGCCCCGAACTTTGTGCAGGGGGGATATCACCCGCTACAAAATTCCTGACAGGGGGGGATGCCACCCCCCCGTGACCCCCCTGATGCGCCCGACGCAAGCGTAGGGGGGCTACCACCCCCTCTTACCCCCTCATTCTGCACCTTCTTCTAATCGTGGAAATAATATAACACACACCCAACATTCTCCCACTTGTTGTTTTCTTTCCACAGGGGGCCACATGAGATCTTAGTCATTTTTCTAACCTTGCAACTCCCATTGTTTCTCTACACCAAGAGAACTTCTCAGTGCTCACAGACTTGATCAATGCATCTGTAACATTCTTCAAATATTCCACCTTTACCAACAACATGTTTTTCTCCTCAACCATATCTCTCACAAAGTGATATTGAACATGAATGTTCTTTGTCTTTGTATGATAAGCAGGGTTCTTAGCCAAGAAAATTGAACTTTGGCTATCATAGTCTATCCTTATAGCTTGCTGCAAAAATCCCATACTTAAACACAATCTATGCAACCAAATTGTTTCCTTGCTTGCATGAGTGGTTTCCATGGATCAGCCTCTGTAGTTGAAAGAGACACTATTAACAATCTTTTACTCATCCAACTGACTGCACCTCCAAATAGGCTAAACACATGCCCACTTGTAGATCTTCTTTGATCCATATCTCCAACCCAGACTACATCAACAAAGAGACAAATGTACATAACTCTTTCCAATCGTGGTCTTCCTTGGTAGCACAGACCATAATCACTAGTGCCACACAAATATTTGAAAACATGCTTTACTATTGTCCAATTCTCCTTCCCTGGTTTTGACATAAACTTACTGAATACTCCCACTGCATGTGCAATGTATAGTCTAGTATAGATCATTGCATACATCAGGCTACCCACTACACTTGTCTAAGGAACACGGGACATGTCCTCTTTTTCTTCTTGTGTCTAGGGACACTGTTCAACATATAGCTTTACACCTACAGGAGTAGGAAACTTCTTCGGTTTACTATATTACATATTGAACCTATGAAATATTGTCTCAACATACTTCCTCTAATTTAACCCAAGCTTCCTATTTTCCCGATCTTGTTTGACTTCCATGCCCAAAATATAGTTTGCAGCACAAGATCCTTCGTGTCGAATTTGGAGAACAATTGGGTCTTCAAATCTTGGATAATTTCTTTTTCATTTCCAACCAGCAACATATCATCCAAGTACAATACCAAATAAATAACACGATCACCAATTAATTTAAAATACATGCAATGATTCTCTTTTCTTCTGGCAAAGCCAAGTCCCTGTAAATAGGTATCAAATTTATGATACCACATCCTTGGTGACTATTTCAACCCATACAAAGACTTTTTTAACCTGCATACCAGTTCTTTCTTACCCTTCACTGTAAATTCTTCAGGTTGCTTCATGTATATCTCCTCTTCCAGATCCCTGAGAAGAAATTTTGTCTTCACATCCATTTGTTCTACCTAAAAATCAAATGCAACAATAATAGATAAAAGTAATCTAATAGAAGTAACCTTGGCAACAGGAGAAAAAATATCACCAAAATAAATTCCCAATACTTGGGAATAACCTGTTGCTACCAACCGAGCATCATATTTCTCCACCTTGCCTTCTTCATTCATCTACTTATTAAACACCCATTTTCTCCCAATGGGCTTCCTTCCAGCTGACAACTCCACCAGATCCCATGCTTCAATTTTTTTGCAAGGATGCCATTTCATCAACCATGGCCTCCTTCTAGAGTTTTCCATCCTATGAATCTACTTCCTCCCTAACAGTTATGGGATCATCATTAGTGATAGTTAAAGAAAAATTTGAACTGAAAGTAGATGGAATATACCTTTCTGGTTTCCCTCTTTCTCAAACTAATCTTCTCACAACTGGAGTTTGTCGCTTTTACTCTTCTAAATATTGTTATGTTGTAGAGTTTGGTTCTTCCTCCTTTAGCTCAAACTCTATCTTCTCGGGTTCCTTTGCTATGACTTCATGTTTAACAACATCTTTAACCTCTTTAAACACCACATATCAGTTGTACACAACCTTCATTGTTTCTGGGTTCCAAAGCTTGTAACATTTTAAACCATCCTTACACCTAATAAAAATGCACCTTTTAGATTTTTTATCCAGCCTAGTCCTTTTCTCCTTTGGAACATGTACATATCATCACATCCAAATACCCTCATATGTGAAAGAGAGGGTTTCTTAAGGTGATATGTTAACCAGGTAACATGCAGTCTCCACTGCCTCTGCCCAAAATTCCTATCCTAACCTGGTACCACAAAGCATGCTTCTTGCCTTTGCCATCATCGTTCTACTCATTCTTTCTGCAACTCCATTTTTTTCAGGTGTGTATGGAGTAGTCTTCTGTTGTGGTATACCACACTTCTTACATATTTCTTAAAATTCCTTCTTGTATAACTCTCCACCATTATTTTTCCTCAACGCCTTTATATTCTTCTCTATCTGGTTTTCCACCAGAGCCATAAATTATTTAAATATGTCAAAGAATTCATATTTCTTCCTTAAGAAATATATCCATGTATTCCTTGAGAAGTCATCTATGAATGAAACATAGTACAAAGACTTACCAAGTGATGGAACTGACATGGGTCCAAACACATCACTGTGCACAAGCTCTAATATCTTATTTGCCCTCTTATCACCAGAGGAAAACTCGTCTGATTCTTCTTCCCATATACAAAATTTTACCATTACCATGGAGTGTCCGAAGGCCCTTCTCTTCAATATGTCCAATCCTTTGAAGCTATAGTATGGTATTTTCTCCTGAGACCGCTAGGCTTTCTGCTCCACTTTTAGGAACCATAGAACTGTTGCACCGATAAATAAAAGTGCTACCCAAAAGCTTGTACAAAGTTCCAATCTAAGCTCCCCGCATTAATACCAGTGCTCCTCGAACCATCTTGCAAGTATATTTCTCGAGCACTATTTTTACACATGCATCATCCATATTGCTTACAAAAATCAGATTCCTGTCCAATGTAGGAATATGTAGAACACCAGGAAGTTTTCTAATCATTACACCTTGCAGCTTCGACTTGACTTTACCACGTCTGATGATTTTGGCCTTCCTATCATCCCCTAAGAAGACATCACCACCATCATAATTCTCATATCCATAGAACCACTCCCTATGGGGAGTGAAGGGAAAGAATGCACCTGGATCAATCAACTATTCTTCATGATCTACATGTGTATTTGAAGAAGATGCCAAATACACATCCCCACTTTAATTTGAGGTGTTTTTTTCCTCTGCAGAAGGAGAATAATTAGATCCCTTTCCTTTATCAGGAGTTTTAGATCTGTAGTCCTTTTTGAAGTAACCTTCCTTTTTGCATTTCTAGCACACATTTACAAGCTTTCCTGGAGATTTAAATCTCCCTCTAGATTTATATCTCCTAATAAAAAACTTATTTTTGTTTCTATTCTAGGACCTTCCTTGTACAGATAAGGAATCTCCATTCTAGCCGTCCATATTTTTCTATCTCATTTCCTCTGACAGCAAGGCTGCGACAATTTCATAAAAATTTAAGGTAGTTGTATTGCTACCTATTGCAATAACTATACTATCCCAAGAGTTTGGTAGAGAAAACAACAAACCGATGCATTTATCTTCATCTGAGATTTTAATATCAATAGATCACAACTCACTTACCACAGTATTGAAGGCATTCATATGCTTTGACACTGAGTCTCCATCCTTCATCCTCAGGTTATACAACTTTTTCCATAGGAACAATTTATTCACTAGAGACTTATATTAGTACAAAGTCCCTAACTTGACCCAAAAGTCTTCGTTGTAGCTCCCGATATACATTTAACAATACTCAATCTGACATACACAACCGTATTGTGCTCTTTTCCTTCTAATCCAACTTCTCCTAGTAGTCATTTGACATTACCGTTGGTTTAGTACCCGGATCTACCATAGTCCACTGATATCTATACACCAACATATCCTCCATCTTGAGATTCCACAGCTCAAAACTCTGACCATTAAACTTATCAATCTCTATCTTTACACTACTCACCATCTTCTTTCAATCCAAGAATCGATCCCGTAGATCTCCCACTAAATAAGGTCTATGACAGGCCTGAGAAAAAAACCCCTCAGTAGCAAAGGCATCCCCTTGAAGCTGAAACAAATCTAATACCAAATGTAGCTTTTAACCTTGTATATAAATTATCTGCAAACTAATTCATAAAAATAGAAAATAAACAATAGCGAGAGCATAAAACATAAAACAGATATACATAGAGATTTTTCGCTGGATCCTAAACCGAGAATACCAACTTGATTTTTCATTATATTCCTTTTAGTGTTACAACACATATATATACGTGTCAAATAATTCATAAGCCCCAATCCATTAACCATGGATTAGAACATAACTGTATTTCCCTTGATCGGATCTACAAAGTACCATGAGCAGAAAACCATCATGCCCAAAACCATGTGTTTCTGATCATGGAAATAATATAGCATACACCCAAGATATATTTCACATGTATAACTCGAAGCACCCATGCAAATGGATGAGGGCCTACCCTATTTAAAACACAACTACAAAAAATCTCTCCACAACTCAACTGGCCACAAACCCTTTTAGGTGGGATTGGGATTCCAGCCATTATGTCCCATTGATGTTGCCATACCATTTGAAACTACTCAGGAAAATCTAACTCATGTCTAGTTCAAGGTTGATAGGGCTAAAAAATTCATTGAGCGCAATCAGAAAATCCGCCAATAGGTCCATGACATATTGGATAGAGTAAATGCTAAGTACAAACAACATCATCATCAAAATCGAGTGCCACACAAGTTCCAGGTTGGTGACAAAGTTTGGTTACATTTGCATAAGGAGTGCCTCACTGGGACCCACCACAAGATTCACCTACTTCGATATGGAACTTTCACCATCACCAAGGCTACATGAGACAATTATTTTGAGCTCAACATTATACCAAATGCGACCATACTTTCCCCCCTTGTTGGACACATCCAACGTTGCTGAGCAGCTGACACCAACAAAGCTCAACCCAAGATGTATCCAACATGCCACAAATTTTAGGAGCATGGAAACACAGATCTAGAACACTCACTAGCAGAGGATCCAACTATTTCGAGTTGTCAAAGTAGGCCAAATCCTTCACCAAGGAAAGTGGCTCACTTGGGACTAGGTTCAACAAAAATTTCCTCACCTCATGAAGGCCTTGAACACAATGGGGACCATTTATTCCTAAGGGGGAATGACTGATATAGGTGGATATTGGTAGCCACCCGCCTATTCCACCTATACCTCCAGATAGTTTCATCATTTTCCTTTATTATAACAACATTTACTATTTTTAGCATTTTTTCGGGTCTTAAACTTCTGGAGTTATTTCGACTCCCTAAACGACATTTTTTTTGAGGTCTGCAGTAGTCCCATAGCCATAGGAAAAGCCTACAAAAATTATTTTAGTACTCGAAGATACCTTTCTAATGAGGTATCACATGCACCAAACGAAGATCATCTGACCAAGTTATGACCCTAGGAAGTTGGCTGCCCAACTAACCCCAACAGGGCCCACAAACTCTTTGTGTTCCATCTCCTAAGGTTAGGGTTTTGGTTGTTTAGGGTATCGATTTTTTGTTCAATAATAAAAAAGGCCCTTGAGCCTAATTGTAACATATCTCAAAGGAATGTAGCTTCCACATCTCTTCTCAAAGATAACCTACCGTCGCCCGAGTTAGTTTATTTCCATTCTCTATGCAATTTTTTTTTTTAGTTCTTTGGTATTCATGAAATGAACATTTATTTCTACTACATAAATGTGTTTATGTTTATATGTATATTTTTTTTTGTTCCTGATTAAGTCTAGATAAGTGAGGTATGTATTAATTAGACAAATAATTGGATTTCCTATATTTGGTCTGATTAGGAAAGGCAACATGTGCTTACATAACTGTATTTGTAACAACAACAACTCCCAAAACCTTAATTAATCCAAATCAAGAAAGGAAATGAAATGTAATCCTATAACAACAATATTTGATATAACACCTAAACCTGAAACAACCTAGCCATTATCCATTAAACTACCTAACTCGTAAGCACCAAATTACTTATCTCTTGATCCTTAATCCCTTAAACCCTAACCTCTAATCCCTTAAACCTTAATCCTTATACCCTAAATCCCTAAACCCAATAATCCTCAAATCCCTTATCCACTTAACCCCCAACACCTCAATTAATTAAATATATAAGCACATCTAACGTTAATTCCAATGCTAAAAAGGGGGCCAACCAAGTAGATAATGTAGGTGCAAAAAAAAGAGCTAAACTCAACGATATCACTAGTGCTATTTCTGGGAAAATTGATGGTACAATTTATGGTGCTATTTATGAACTTACTTCTGACGCTACTACCATTACTATTTACAATGCTATTATTACCTGAATTAGTGCCTAAATGTTTTGGCCAATGAAAGAAACACAAAAAATTGCGCCATTCCAATAAATAACGTCAATTTTTTCAAAAAATGGAGAAAAATACACTAAAACAACCCTTGGAAGTAAAACAGGGAGCTAATCACAAGGATTTGTTGTAGTGAGATGATGGAGCTTGTTTGGCTAATTTGGAATCTTGACAAAAAAGTTTCTTGGATATATACCCTCGATGGGCATGTGTAGTACATACATGGGCCCTTTATGTGGGCTGGAAACTGTTTTTGAGTGAGATGTCATGTAAAATTAAGCTTCTAACAAAACTTTTTGATATCTTGTATGAATTTTTTTATAGTGAGGTAATTACATGAATAAATTACTAAACAAGATTTTGAGTGGCCTCTGGTAAATATAGTTTCTTAGATGAGATCTTCGAAATATGCTTGCTATTTTGGAACATTATGGCTAGTAAGAAGATTCCCGACACAAGTGTCAATGAATAATATTTCATTTCTTATCTTCATATCAAATGGATGTATTTCCTTAACAGAATTTGGCTTCTCCACTATTTTAATTTTGAAGTTGGTGGCTCCAATAGTTACTTATGACACAATATTTTGTGTTTTTTTTTTTTCAGCCGTTAAACCCCTTTGGACCTAAGATATTTTGAAACTCCTCACAAGATATCATCAATACAACCAAAAGGCCTTGAGGTAGCTTGAATTATTACTTATAATGTAGTGTTTGTATTTTTTGGGTCCCATTAATTTGACCCTAGAGGTTATGTAACTCTTCACAGGAGATCACATTAGGGGAATTTTGAGGTCTAAAATGGGCCTCCTAAGAAAAATGTACAACCAAAATAAACTTTATAAGAACCAATAGGATTAAATATGATGATGTAAACCATAGGGGACGATTCACCATTTTTGGAGTAAAAAAGTAAAAAGATTAAAAAATAATAAAATAATAAAACTATTTTTTCAACTTGTATTTTCAACTTATCTCCCTAAGGTTTTACTCAAATTTAGAGCTGGAGTACTCATTGGATGAAAAATTTAATTCCTCATCCAATGAGTACCCATGTTGCATACTTTTGATAGACTCTGTTACACGAAAAATGAGAAATACATGAAAAAATGTGATTGCAATCACATTTTTCATGTATTTATCATTTTTATTGTAGTAAGGTCGATCAGAAGTATGCAACATGGGTACTCATTGGATGAGGAATCAAATTATGTATCCAATGAGTGTTTCCATTCAAAATTTGATTAAATCCATAGGGAGATATGTTAAAAATACTAGTTGAAAAAATAGTTGTTTTCTTTTTTCCCTCTAAAATTTGATGATGTAATCTAATCTTATTTTATTATTTCCACTATTATTTTATAATTTCCTTGGGAGGCCCATTTTAGACCTCAAAATTCCCCTAATGCCAAATATAACCACTAGACCTTTGGCTATGGAGCTATGGTTGTATCTATTTTTTTCAAAGTCACCCAAGACTTGCACCTGGCCTCATATGCAAAGAGAAGGGTATGTTCTGAAGCTTTCTTAGGATGTGATTCTAAAATTAAGCATGAATTGGTTGAAGTTGTCAATACTTATGACAAGATGTTTTATGAACCTAAAGGGTTACCTCCAAAAATTTGAATCCAACATGACATACAATTGTAGTAGGATGCACCACTTCCAAATACTAGCATGTACATAGTGTCAGTCTTGGAGAATATAGAGATCAAGAGACAAATTCAAGAGTTTCTTGACAAAGGGGTCATTATACCAAGTACATCTCTTTGCGGGTAATGCAGCCAAAGCCACATATACCCACTTTATGCATATAATTCTCATCAACCTCAAAATAGAGGCAACTCCATATGCGGAAGCTATTTCACATTATCTCAATTATGTTGTTGACCATAATAAAAATACCCACATTGACAATTCATTTTTATAAATTTGACTTTGGTTAAAAACCCAAAGCACCAACATAATATCATATCTGGGTCCACATATTTATTCAACTCACCTTTGCCAATGATTTACATGCCTTCCTTATCCAACGACAATCACAAATTAAGATGTATGCCATTTAACATTTTTCTATTCACGCGAAATATGTGGTTTTTAATTTCCACTCGTCACTTTCTATAACTATCGCACTCTTCAGTTAAATACCACTTACCTTTTTAAATCTGTGTGATAATACCACTGTAGTTTTATAAAATCACTTCCCTCCTTCGTTTGTGCCATCAATTCAATTTTTTCTGTCGTTATTCAACTCACGATTTCAAATAGAACCATGGCTCCAACCTGAAGGAATTCCAGAACGACTATGCCAATTTCAAAATTTGATCGGTTGCAAATAGAGATCTCCACAATTGTTTATGCTGCTGTTCCATTTCATGGTTATATTAATTTAATGATTCACCATCAGTTTCTTAAACACGTCCATGTTTATTTGCCCAACTTTGACCAAGAACTCTGTTGGTCAAACCAATATCATTTATGTTCTTCTCTCAAAGCTTCTATTTATAAATTGAATGCACCTCTGCTACATATGGTTTCAAGTCTTATTTTTGACTTACACAGTGTACTCAGAATATCTTTTTGAAATATCATTGTGTCATCGATCCATTCAGTGATCGATGACTGAACTCAAAAGATACAAATTCATACAAGATCCAAGCTATAAACATGAAAAATAGTCTTCTCAGCATTTTATGATTATATATTCTCTGAATTCATTCGATCCCTCTCGTCTTTACACAGTGTAATTTGAACACTGTTCTTTTAGAGTGCACAGTCTCACGACTTTCCTAACTCTTGTAGCTCAATACACAATGATAGAATTCTTGCTAAAAAACATAGGTTTAGTTAATTTTGAATTCAATTATATAGAACTCGTATGAACCTGGTTACATTCTCGCACAATCTAAAATCGTCTGGCCTAAAAAATGGCCGAGAACATTCATTTATGCAGAAAAGCCTTTACGAATCCTCTAGCCTTCTTACTTTACACAATGTGATTTGGTCAACAATTTGAAAGACCAATTTTCTTTTGAGAGGCATCGATCCATTCTGTGATCGATGCTCAATATTTACATACGTAATCCATCCAGTATTCAATTACAAATTAAATGTTCAACTTCTTAAACACACAATCTCATAATAACGAAATTCCTTTGATTTTATCTGATTCACCTGCACACCTATATATTGTGCCAAACTCTGATTTTCACACGAGTTATAAACTGAATCAATCAACGCATAGTCACTCACTTTAGAATCGAAATTTTCAGTATATATATAACCAAACAATTTCAAAGATTTCTTCTCTCTGTCCTGATATTATAATTAGTGGCATTTTTTTCTAATTTTCCCGTAGGCTTACAACAGAAAACCCCTGTCTATCTAAAACCTACTCCTTCACTATCTTTTGAGACTTACAATCTATAGAAATGGTTTTGAAACCAATTCTAGTTTCAGATCCTCTATCTTCTGAACAAATTCCTCAAAATCCTCTAAGTCCTAAAATGTCTTCTTTATCCCCAAGTATCCTCTCTAATCCCATAAAATCATGAAACCAATTCTAATTTAGGATTTACAAATATTTCTCAAATCTCTCATTCCCTATGGAATCTCAACTATCTTACTTCTCTCATTTTATCCAATCATTCGAGAACATTTACAAAATTCCTCTCAATAATTAATTAATTCCTATTCTAAATAGAACTCAAAAACATTAATAATTCCACATAGGAAACCAACTCCTTTGAAAACATAAGACCCCTATGTCTATTAAAATACAAAGAATTTTCTGATCCTAATGCTCCTGCATGTGACTCCCAAGGTTAAAAATAATCATGATTTCCCGATCATGTGCTTCCGATCTTTGTCTTCCTGGAATCCATACCTTGTTCTGTAATTTTTCATCTATTTCTGCTGTTGTTTGTTTCTTTTCTCCAGGTCTCCATACTTTATGCTGCTTTGCTCCACTGGCTATACTTTCACAGTATGTTGTTGTTTTCCTCTTGCTTCTGCTTCTTTTCTTTCTTGTTGATGTCTTCCTCTGAGAGACTTTCATCATTATCCTTCTTATTAGTTTAATTTCTCTGTCCAATAGATCTTATGATTGCTGATTAATTTTACCTTTTGATTGCTAAATCTTTATACTTACTAGCACCCTTTCATCCTTACCCTCTTGTTTACTGCAACTGGTAATTTTTTTCTGATTGTCACTTATGACAATTTATTTGTCCTCTTTCTTCAACAATTCATTGGACTGATACATAGTCTACCATTTTCTGCTATATCGTTCGCTTTGCACTAGGTTTTTGTTGCTGTCCTCTGACTCTTGCATCTTCACATTCTGCACTTCTTCAAGTTCTTTCTCTTCCTGTATTGAATCCTGATTCTCCAGCATATTTTCTAGCAATATAATCTCTTTGTTCCATGGATTAAATACTTCCACAGAAATTTCTTCCTATTCCTTTACTTGGCTGTTCACCTGCAACAAATTTTCTCCAGCATCTGCAACAAAATCTGCACTCACAAAATAATTATTAAAATGAAAAACATAAGGCCTCAATGCCTATTTTTCCTCTGGCAACATTTCAATATGTTGCTCTGAATTTTACTCCTTTATCAACAAATCAGTATGCTGATTCATTCTCCCTAAAGAATTCTCTAAAGGACTCTCGAGACTGTCAGCAAGTCTCACTTCCACACCATCTTCTTCCATGATGTCTCTCTGTTCTTGTCCACTATAGTGAACTCTTTCTTCTATAATCTCCCTATCATGCTCTGAGTTTTTCATAAAATACTCCAGCAATGCAATTTCTTTCTGAAATTTCTAAAGTATTTCATCATCACTTACAATTCCTGCATTTTTACACACATTGTCAGTTTGGAAATTACATGGTTCAATGGTCTCAACTCTTGCTTCACATATCATCTCTTCAAACTGAATCTTGTTTTCTTCTTCCAGAAGAATTTTTTTCTGTGCTGGAACAACTTCCAATATCAATGCATTACCAAATTCTTTCTGCTGCAATAAATCATTGGTTTTCTCATTCAAGAGACATTCCTCATCATTCTTTAATTCTGAGTATTTATCTTCTGAAAGATATTATCCCATACTTTTGACAGCTTCAAAAGATTCCTCATCTTCTACAAAACCTGTAATCACATGAAAATTATTAGACTAAAAAATACAAATCTTTACATAATCCGGCTGATCTAAACTTGCCCAACAGTTCAGGAAATCATCAATAATTCCCTTTTCAGCAAGGTAAATTTCTTGTTGTCTTAAATTCTCACAATAATTCATAAGATCTTTTACAGATCTCCAATCTTCATCTTCATCTAGAATTTCACCCTATTCTGGTTTACAAATAGAAAATTCCATTTCTGACTCTGGTTCTCTGAGTTTTTCTATCAACTGCTTCACTTGTTTGTATTGTAGTCTTCACTGTAATTTAGACCATTTCACTATCCTTTTCCTCAAGACCCAACATTGCCTTTGGTTTTCCTCTATCAGCATTGTTAACACATCAAATTCTTTTCTTATCTCAGCCAACTCCTTGTCAAGCTCCTCTTGACTCATCCGGTTCTTGCGGATTATTTTAGCATTCTTCATCTTCATCTTGTAGCTTTCTTCTGAACCTTGTACATGACTTTCCATAGTCATATTTCCTTTTGTATGAGCTTCTACATCTGCAACCAATCAACACCCTACTGATTTAATCTTCTCACCAAGCTTCTCTTCTACTCGGTCTTCAAGTCCTCTTCTTCTTAGAACTTATACTGAGCAATCTTGATCTCTTCTCTAGTTGTTGCACTCACTTTATTTAAAGACACCGCTGTCCTTGTCTATTCCAAGCCTTAGCTGGAATAAGGTCATGCTACAATTTTTAAGCACTTTCAAAAGTTCTTCCTACAGTTTTACTGCTGTAATCTTGTGCCAACTATTCACTCCTTTAATATGCCGTGGTTTTGTTGAAAACCCCTACTATGACTGTCAATAGTCATATTCTTCTTTGATCTCTGTGAGTTCATCACTTACTCTCTCATTATGAGTTGTACTAAAGCCTCTGCAATAACAAGTCCTCCTTGATACAATTTACCTCACCAATCCTTTTCTCTAGATTTGAACTTTTGGCAAGTACGGTTCTCTATCTCTGGAACCTCCTTTTGAGCATTTCTCTCTGCTCCTTCTAGGCTTCAACTCATCTGCATTTTTTAAGAACACAACTATTCTTTTTATCCAAACTCTGTTGGAATTTTTCAAGGTTCTACTCCACACTTTGCTTTACTCGAAAACTATTACCAGTTTCTTTTATCACTACTCTTAAGACTGTGATCTTCCTTTTGCTGATATTTTCTTCAACTGTCTGCAACCTGAATTCTGCAAACATAATATTCAAACCAGATTTGAAATAGCATTTACCATCTCACCTTCAAGATCTCTGTGTGATCTTGTTTCATCATTCATCTACACTGTATCCCTATTTCTTGCAATCTATCAGATTCAAACTCTGATCTCATTTTACTTTGTCCATCACACATGCATTCATTCCAATTCCAATTTAATTAAAACAAAATTGAACCTTCAAAAGAGATTTTCCCAGCTATGATACCAATTTGATGCAGCCAAAGCCGCATATACCCACTTTATGCATATAATTCTCATCAACCTCAAAATAGAGGCAACTCCATATGTGAAAGCTATTTCACATTATCTCAATTATGTTGTTAACCATAATAAAAATACCCACCTTGATAATTCATTTTTATAAATTCCAATTTGGTTAAAAACCAAAAGAACCAACATAATATCATATCCGGGTCCACAGCTTTATTCAACTCACCTTTGTCGACGATTTACATGCCTTCCCTTATCCAACAACAATCACAAATTAAGATGTATTCCATTTAACATTTTTCTATTCACGCCAAATACGTGGGTTTTAATTGCCACACGTCACTGTTCTATCACTATCACACTCTTGAGTTAAATACCACTTACCTCTTTAAATCTGTGCTATAATACCACTGCAGTTTTATAAAACTGCTTCCCTCCTTCTTCTGCGCCATCTATTCATGTTTTTCTATCTTTATTCAACTTATGATTTCAAACAGAACCATGGCTCCAACTTGAAGAAATTCCACAACAACTATGCCAATTTAAAAATCCGATCAGTTGCAAATAGAGATCTCCACAATTGTTTTTTCCATTGTTCCATTTCATGGTTATATTTATTAAATGATTCACCATCAGTTTCTTAAACGCGTCCAAGTTTATTTTCCCAACTTCGACCAAGAACTCTGTTGCTCAAACCAATATAATTTATGTTCTTCTCTTAAAGCTTCTATTTCTTACTTGAATGCACCTCTACTGCATATGGTTTCAAGTCTGATTTCTGACTTACACAATGTACTCAGAATATCGATTTGAGATATCATTGTGTCATCGATCCATTCAGTGATCGATGACTAAACTCAATAGATATAAATTCATACAAGATCCAAGCTATAAACCTAAAATACAGTCTTCTCGGCATTTTATGATTATATATTCTCTGAATTCATTCGATCCCTCTCGTATTTACACAGTGTAATTTGAACATTGTTCTTTTAGAGCTCATATTCTCACGACTTTCCTAACTCCTGTAGCTCAATACAAAATGATAGAATTATTGCTAAAAAACACAGGTTTATTTAATTTTTAATTCAATTATATAGAACTCGTATGAACCTGGTTACATTCTCAATGTTATCCTCTGATTTGATTTGCCAATTTCACTTTCACATAATCTCTAGAACGTGCAAATGCAGCATGTCTAAAAGGTCAAAGTATTGAGACGAAGATTTTAAGCACAAGCTAAAATCATCTAGCCTGAAAACTGGCTGAGAAAATTCATCTATGCAGAAATTCTTTTACGAATCCTCTGGCCTTCTTACTCTACACAGTGTGATTTGGTCAATGATTTGAAAGACTGAGTTTCTTTTTAGAGGCATCGATCCATTTTGTGATCGATGCTCAATCTTGACATACGCAATCCATCCAATATCAATTTCAAATTGAATGTTCAACTTCTTAAACACACAGTCTCATAATAACGGAATTCCTTTGATTTTGTCCAATTCACCTACACATATATATATTGTGCCAATCTCTGATTTTCACATGAGTTATAAACTAAATCAATCAATGCATAATCACTCACTTTAGAATCAAATTTTTATGTGTATATATAACCAAACAATTTCAAAGATTTCTTCTCTCTGGCCTGAATATTCTAATCAGTGGTCTTTCTGTCTAATTTTCCTATAGGCTTACAACAACAAACCCCTGTCTGTCTAAAACCTACTCCTTCACTATCTTTTTGAGACTTATAATTTATACAATTGGTTCTGAAACCAATTCTAGTTTTAGATCCTTTGTCTTCTCAAAAAATTCCTCAAAATCCTCTAAGTCCTAAAATCTCTTCTTTATCCCTAAGGATCCTTTCTAATCCTATAAAATCATGAAACCAATTCTAGTTTAGGATTTACAATTAATGATCAAATCTCTCATTCCCTATGGAATCTCAACTATCCTACTTCTCTCATGTTCTCCAATCATTCAAGAACATTTACAAAATTCCTCTCAATAATTAATTAATCCCTATTCTAAATATCACTCAAAAACATTAATAATTACACATAGGAAACCAACTCCTTTGAAAACAAAAGACCCCTATGTCTATTAAAATACAAAGAATTTTCTGAGCCTAATGCTCCTGCATCAGCATGTCTCCTATTGTTTTGGCTCCAAAAAAATATGGTACCTGGCACATGTGTGTGGATTTCCAAGCTTTGAAGAAGATTACGGTAAATAATTGTTACTCTCTTCCTCACATTCATGATTTTACAAATCAGTTAAAGTATGTTTTTTATTTCACTAAGTTAGACTTTAGAAATGGTTTTCATCATATAATAATTTCTAAACATGATATTTGAAATACTGCTTCCAAGTCAAACCAAGGTTTCCTTGAATGGTTAGTAATGCCCTTTGGGATTTGAAATTCACTTGCTACATTCATGAGAGTTATGAATGATTTATTGCAACCATTCATTGAGGATATTGTCATAGTATAGTTATATGGTATTTTTATCTTTAGTAAGACTCGTGAAGAGCATGTCAAGCATGTAAATCAAAATATAGATATCTTGAAAAATGAAAAATTTTTATTTGAAGACATCGAAATGTGAATTTGGGAAAACCTCTTTGGTGTATTTAGGTCATAATGTAGGAGGTGGTGAATTGAGAATAGACCCCTCCAAAGTTGAAGTCATTGTGAATTGGCATAAACCCAACAATGTAACAGAAGTTAGGATCTTTTTGGTAGCATCCCAATATTGGAAAACATTTATTGATAACTTCTCATCTATTGCGGTACCATTACATGATTTGACAAGTGTTAAGTAGGACCTTCAATGGGGAGGCAAGAAGAAAAACGCCTTCGACAATTTGAAAGAGAAAATCAATACCACACCAGTTCTAGAACATCCAGATCTCAAGAAACCATTTGAAATCCAAATCGATGCTAGAGAATATGCTATGGGAGCCGTATTGATGCAACATGGTAAGCCGATATGTTATAATTCTGGAACCTTTTCCAATGTAGAAATTAACTATCCAAATTATGATAAGGAGTTTTATGCTTAGTACAAAGTGTGAAGAAATGGACGCATTATTTTATGGGTATAGAAATGATTATTCATACTAACCATCGACCTTTGCAATATCCTCAATTCCAAACCAAGCTACAACAAACTAGACATTTTAGATGGATGATATTTTTGTGGTAATTTCATTTGGTCATTAGGTATAATTAAGGTGTTTACAACGAAGTTGAAAATATGTTGTCAAGGCATATTGTTAATTCATTTTCATTCTTAAGCATAACTTAGTCATGCATGAAATTTATATTGAACAATATGTTCAAGGTGAATATTTTAAATATGTTTATGCAACTTTAAGTAAACAAATCATGTTGAAGAATTGGATTATCATGTTCATAAAAAAAATTTGTATCATCCTGGAAAGTTGTGTATTCCACAGGGTGAAAGAGTTAATTTCATGAGGGAATCCCATACTTCTCTTATTGTTGGTCACTTTGGTGTAGGAAAAACAATTTCTCAATTGCAGAGCTATTTTTATTGCCCTTGTATGAATGAAACTGTATCATGATATGTAAGAGTATTTCGATGTGTGCTACTAGTAAGCGAAGTAAAAGAAAATTAGGTTTGTACACTCCACTTCCTATTCCTTCTTGTCCTTAGGAAAGTGTTTTTGTTGATGTTGTAATGGGATTACCTACCTCTATAAAAGGTCATGATTATTTGTATGTTGTAGTGTATCATTTCAACAAAATGTGTATTTTGATTCCTTATGTTATCACCCAAAAATTTTCAAAACATTATTGGGTTAACTTTGTTTTTTATCATGATTTCAAAATAGGTTTATAAGTCATTTTAGGATTTGGTTAAGGGTAGGTTAGATTTTTACAAGTTCAGATGTCATCATTAAGTACAAATAAAGTCTTTTAAAGGTCCATTCATGGTCAAATACTCATATTTTCCATTTAGGAGCCATTCTAGAAGGTTTCGGGTAAAAAATGTGAAATTATCCAAGAATCCACATTTTCGTAGCGTCGTTAGTTCAAAAAAATTGATTTGTGCTACGAAAGCGCTAATAGTTTGGTAGCGCAAACTAGGAAAAGTACACTATTGGCACTATGAAAGCGCGGTTTCTTAACCGTCTTGTCAATTGAGCTGAAATTTGTCAGAATCCATTGGGAAATGATAGGTTAGTAGCATGATGAGCCGGTTAGTGATGAGATTAAATGTACGTACTCGTCCTATAGTCATCATTGTCATGATAGGGTATGAATGAGGCATCATTCAGTTATGGGATGACATTCCAAATTCAAAATCATGCCTAGTTTGGTCATTCTCATTTCATTTTCTTCCATTCGAGTGTCTGAGCTCTGAAGTAGTCAAGCCAAACCTTTGGTTGTTTTATACAAAGGTTATCTTCATCCTAATCAAGTGAGGCAGATATATCCTAATCAAGCGAGACTGTTTCATATATTCAAGTGAGGCTAACAGGTTTTTCTGAGAATTATGGCAGAGGAAAAGAAAGTCCACAGAGGGGGACACTACTTAAGATATGAGCCTGAAAATATGAAGGACATAATTGAAGACCAAAAAATTATGGAGGCATTCAATACAGTAGGTTGTCTCTAATTTTGTGAAAAGCTATAGGGTTGCCACACACAGGTGTCTAAATTATTTTATTTGCACTTCAATGGAAAAACTACTAAGGTTGGGATGCTAAATGTGCCAATGACACCAAATATTATTGCTTCTATAACAGAAATACCAAGGGGGCAAGAAACTTGGTTCAAAGGTTTTAAATTTGACATGGAGCCATGCAAGGAATTCATGAAACCTGAGCATGTATATATGGACCTCAATAATGCAATACCTAGAAGCTTCATTAAAGACACTTATGAAAATTTGTTGTTTAACATTTAGATATACTTTACATGTGAAGGCAGATACCATAAGGTCTACACATATCATTTCAAGTTGCTTCTGCATTTCACTAGTAAGATCTCACTCGATTTTCCCTTTTATCTGCATAGGAGTCTTGCCAAAATGACTGATAAAGTACAAGCCAAATCTAATGATTGTGAAACATCTTTGTTTCATCATGGTTTGATGAAGTTATTGATTTTGAATGAGATTTAGAAGATAGGTAGGGATTGGTCGTCCTTTTTCTTTATGAATGGTTTTGAGCTGGAAACCCTAACCCTAGCTAGAAACCCTAAAACTAAAGGAACTCCTTCACCACTAGCAGCAAAGTCTAGTCAGCTTGTGGTTGCAAAACCAAAGGAATTTGTAAAACTAAAACCAAGGAAAAAAGTTGAGAAAAGTATAGAGTAGACACAATTCCTTATTTCACCAACTCCATCACCTACAAAACAAAGGTCAAACAATGTCAAAGAGGCAAAACATAAAAAGGATGTCAGCAAGCAGGAAAGCACAAGAGTGACAAGAAGCCAAGCAGTGGCATCAAAAGGAAAGACAATTGTTTAATTCTTAGAGGATAACCCAGTAATTAAGGGAAATTTAGATGACATCCTTCATTCTATTGACATAGAGGAGACACCCATTGTGCAAGCTGACTTCATTGGAGTAGATGAACACAAATAGAGAAAGGTTAAGTCTGCAAAGAAGCTTGAATTTGAGGGTGAAAATGTAGCCTTTATCTTTCAAGCATGGAAAACTTTAACTAGGCATGCTAAGAAACTCAAGGAAGGTTGAAAGGAAGTCCAAGAACCTATTGAAATAGCTAAAGTCCCTGAAGAAGTGGTTAACCTCTCATCACCAATAGTAGAGCATGCAACCAGTAGAACAATGAAGGGAAAAGAAGAAATGACAGTGTGTCAACATCTTGAGGAGAAATTGAGATTAGAAAACCAAGAAATTGGTATGATGAGAAAGAGGGCTAGGAAGCATAGTATTGAAAAAGCAGAATTCAAAAGAATGAAGGCATTGTGGGAGGGTCAAACTGGTTCTATTTCTTAAACCCCAAGCAGTGCAGAATAATTTTTCACATGGACAGTTCCAACCATCAAGGAAGCTAAATTTGTTAGAGTAATCAATACTCTCTTGAGAGACAGTAATAAAATACTAAGAGATCAAGTGGAGGACTTGGAGCAGTAGCTAAAATTGACTCAGGATGAGTTAAAGAACAAAGGTGCAGAATGACGATCATTAAAAAGTCAAAAGCTAAATCAAGTGAAAATTTAGAAGGAACCTCATGAAAAATGTGTTTTTCTATTCATATGAATTTTTGATTTGATGAAATTGGTGTTGTTTTAAGTTTTGGTACACTTTTGGTTTTACAGTGTAAAAAGAGTGAAAAGCGCTAGGAAACTGATGTAGCATCTTTCTTCACTCTTTCTCGTAAATTTTTGAAGGGAAAAAGTGTGAATTATGACCTGAAGTTGCTGGTGAGGATGCAATAAATGTTATTGAAGATAATCTTGCAGGAAAGAAATCAAAAGTTTGGAGAAAAGAGGGTAAAGAAGCTGCGCTTTCAGCTCATTTTGAACAGTTTGAGGATGGTTTTGCATAGCTGGGAGTTAGGGAGGTTTTTGGACATGTGTTACTTCAGTTTCTAACAACAAAAAACCTCAAAGTGATGGGTTCATGATGGTCAAAGTGTCTCAAGAAAACGAAGGATCATATGCCTAGAAAATAGGGGACAGTCTCCTACTTTGATGGAGATTAGTGTTATGGTTATAAAGTGTTGAAGCTTATCATCTAGATTCGACCATATGTAAATGCACTTGGAAAATGATGTAATTTAGTTTAGATAAGGTTGTTATGAGTAGAGATAAGGAGTTTGAATCCTATTTGTAATAGGACTATTTATTAGATTTGCAGCTGTCTTTTTGTAATAAATACCTTGTCATATGGTTAGGCAAGGTGTCAAGAGTCAGGAGTTCGATGTATCTATCTCGGGATAAGGTTATCTTATGTTGTAAATGATCTATAAAAGATAAAGAAGTCGAATATGCTAAGGGTTGGACAATTTTAGCAAGGGACTGTGTTTATTGTAAGTGACTGGTTTTCAGCGTAATACAGAGATTTCTACTTAGCCAACTTGAGATTAAGAAAGATTTCTAGTGTGTTTTTGGTCTAATTTGCATATTTTTACTATCCAATTACAGTGGTGTTTATTTATGTTACTCAAAATTCATCTATGATGCTTTGACTTCCTATATAGGAAAATTGACTATGTGTTTTACAGTTTCACATGTGTATCTCTTAACTAGAACTCTGATATGCCTCAATTTCCATGCTAAGTAGATTGTTTGGTTTAAATTCTGAAGCTATTTTGACTCCATAAGCCCAATGTGAACTTGCTGATGTGATTTACAACCAATATCAATCATTTATCTATTTATTACCCCACATAGAGTTAGTCATATATATTTCTATCAAAAATCATTAACCCTTGAGAGAGCCCTCTTAGGTTGAGGAGGCTAAGCCTCAATAAAAATATTGGTTTGAAACAGTTACATGAGATTGATTTGATTAGCATCCTATCAGGTCTAATTTTGTGATAACACCTTGTAAGAAATAGCTAACAACTAAACAAATTATGCATATGTTCTTTTAGAATGTATGGGTTCATTTTGGGTTACCCACTTCTATTTTTTTTAATCAAGATTCTCGATTTATCGGGAATTTTTGGTTAATTTTATGGGAACTCATGGACACCAAGTTAAAGAAGAGAATAATGTTTCATCCGCAATTCGATGGTCAAACAGAGGTAGTGAATAGAACAATAGTGCATCTCCTTTGAGGTTATTGTGGTAAGAATCCTAAGCCTTGGGATGAACATTTACATTACATTTAACTTTCCTACAATCGTTCTAAGAATTCATCTACACAAGTATCTCCATTTGAAGCTTGTTTGGGTTATTTTCCAAAGTCCCTTTGGATTTAATCTTTGGTAAATACATTGCAGTGAGTGGACATAATGATGTGGACAAAGCCAAGCATTTCATTGAAAAAATCTAGTTAGTGAATCAAAGGGTACAAGAACAACTAGAGAAAATCGAAGCCAAGTACAAGGAAAGGTATGATAATTATTGGTTTGATCATGATTTCCATGTGTGAGATCAAGTTTGGTTGTACATCAGCAAGGAAATATTGCAAGGTGAAGTTAAAAATCTCAAACCAATCATATATGGTCCTTTCAAAATTTTGGAAAAGAATGGTAATAATGCTTTCTGATTAGATTTTCCACCTTATATACAAATTTACTCTATTGTGAATGTGGAAAAATTGAGATTATATGAGCCTCCTATAATCATTGATCAAGAGGATAATGTTTAGATTCCATCTATAGAATTGTTTTCTCCTGAATACTTGAATAAGTTGTAGGAAGACATTATTCTTGACAAATAATAAGGACTTCACATAGAGGCAATGTGGAGTATATTCATGTGGGGCTAAAAGGTACTAATCCAAGTAAATAAAGGTCAATAGATATCAAGAAAGTTAGGGAGTTATACCCTCACTTACTTGTTCAGTAAAAAAAAACTTTTGGTGGTCCAAAAGCTTCCAATGGGGAGGAGTGATGCAGGGGATCTAGAAAATTCTAAAAAATAAAAATTCTCAAAATATATTAAAGACAAATCCAAGCCGTAAAGCTCATAATTTTGACTCCAACGATACTTTAATTTCATTAAACCGACACCATATGACAAAGTTATGATGTTATGAAGTTTTGATAAAAAAACAAAAGTCAACATGCAGGGTTGACTATGTATGGTATGACTGCTGATGTGGTAGCACATAAATTGACAAGGCATGTCTAACTGGGTTTATGAAAAACTAGGTGGATGAACCATATGAGGGCACGTGGCAACTAACTTGGTGTATGACTCGACGTACAATTTTTTGGGTGGACCTATCATAGGCCACCATGTGCGCCAATTAGAGGGTGCGATGTGGCCCTATGAGAGGCTAGGATGATCATAGGCCACCATGTGGGCCAATTAGAGGATGCGATGTGGCCCTATGAGAGGCCTTGCAATTAGCGCCAAATTTTGTATTAATCGACTAAATGAAACTCCATAGGAATCTAACACGCAACCTCTCAACTACTAAATCAATGCCCTATTAATGTGCCACTAGTGTCGTTTGATAATCAAAAGACGACGACAACATTTAAAGTTTCCAGGCCTTAAGATTGTGGATAATGGGTGGGCCAATGGACACACATGACTACCCTGACCCATGAATTTATTATTATGCTCTGAACAATGATGAGGAATTTGGGAAAGCGCATGACCCATAGCTTGTGATCCATGTCTATATGCGGCCATACAACCACTGTGGGAGAAAAAAATATTTAATATGTTAAAAAAATATTGCAACCACCAACAGAATATGCAAATCAAGCCTGTAACTTACAACATGTAAACTAGCATGCCAAACCAATTGGACTACAACCATTTTTTTGAAACTTTTGCAGAACCATACTAGTTTGGTAAATGGGGCATATTTTGCTCAATTTTTAACCTTTTTGAGTGTAAAAAAGCCTAGATAGGGGGTTTTGAGAATTTTGGACAACATGGGAGTACTATTTTTACGTTTTGAATATTTTATTTTGATGTATTGAGCTTTTTAGCATCGTAATAAAGTGGTCACTGTTGCACTGAAAATTGTCACTTTGACATTCTGCTATCTATATGAGCTCATTATCACTCATACATTCCTCATTTGCAATTCTAAAACATCAGTTTCTCATGTCAAGACTTAAAAATAAGAGAAAAGCTCTCAAAGTCTTTAAAACTCTGGTATCGCACTTTCTCTTTGTCTTACCTGTGGTCCCGCACCTAATGGTCATGTCTCCTGCGAACCTCACCGCACTTTCTCTGTGTTAAGAGTTCAGACCCCTATAAAAGATTAAAAGAGTGCAAGTAAACTCAAAAATATCACTCTCAGTCATTTCTAGAAGCTTCTAGAAGGAATCTTGCAGTGGCAAGTCCACTCCTTTCAGGTTCATGTATCCCATGCCTTAAGGAGCTAACCCCTTGATGTGAGGAGCATATCCCTTTGAAGGAGGAATCTATCCCTTCATAATTGGAACTGTAACCTCCTCTTTTCCACTATAAAAAGAGGCATTGGGTAGCCTCAAAGGGAGTTCAAGCTTTAGTATTGTTTGAGGGAAAGTGTTGTCGGAATTTAGACTCCTTTAACTGAGATTTTATGAGGGAAGATTACATACCTGTGTGTATCTCAGTTATAAGAGTGCAAGACCTGTCAAAGTAGAGAAAATTCCTGCTTCGAACCCTAGGAGGACCTGTTCAACATAAAGGCTGAAAAGGTTGTAAGGTTCTTCTACTATTTTCAAAGTTAATACAAATAAGTTTGTTTTTCTCAATAAACTGTTATTTGATTGTTTATTTTATGGATTCCTTGATCACCATAATAGATATGATTGATAAATATATGCTATTCAGGTGCTATTAATGTTTGCTTGTTTGTGATTGCAAGTCTTAAAGGATTACTCTTTCAGGTGAAGGACATCTGCAACGAATAAGCATTGGATTGAGGTAGGATCGTAACACCTTTGTAGTGTTTACTTATAAATCATTATATATCTAGAGAAAGATAGATTTAATTGTCTGTTTGTTGCTAGACTATCTTCCGATACTAGGGAGATCAGTCTTGTCCGCAAGATCGATTTATCCGACCAACAAATTGGAGACTCCGTCGGGGAAAGATTTTGGATTTTTGGTTTTCCTTTGTTTTGACTTGAGAAAATTATTTTTTCTGGTTTTTGATTGATGAATACTCGCTTGGGTAGCTTAGGTTTACTTTGCTTTGAAATTTTTTGAAGTCTTTTGAGTTTTTCTTGAATTCTGGGGACCGCACTTTATCTTCATATAGAGTGCGGGCATTTCCGCACTTTCCTTAAGTAACGAGTGCAGGACCGCACCTGTTGCTTCTGGGGCCTGCGGACCCTGTTAAAATTTTTGAAATTTCTAGATTTTCTCTTCCAAATTAAGTTTAAGTTTGATTTAGGTTTCTTAGTGTCTACCCAGATCTGTATTCTTCCTGTCAAAAATTTCTTGTGAGTGAGTTCCTATAGTATTTTTGTTTTGGGTGATTTTCTAGAAGTTTTGCATACTTGGAGTGGTTTTCACTTTGTCTCTGTAGTGACTCAAAGATTAGAAGCTTGAAATACCTTAGATCACACTAGTGTCCTTTTGTCTTCTTGATGAGTTTGACTTGGTTGCGAAATCCATTCTTTTTGAGGAATATATTTAGTTCTCTCGTTGCAAATCTTTGAACAAACTTTGTTATAAGTTATGAATTTCATTTTTATAAAAGAAAACATATCTGGATGTTTTTTTATTTGTTTGTTATTATGCGCAAATGAATCCTTAGTTTAATGGACAACTAAGAAAAACATTCTCAAAAAATTTGAAGCTTTTATTCAATTAGATTTTCAATGTTTTTAGATTTCAAAATTAGTTTTTCATAGTTTTGAATGCTTTTCTAGAACTTGTAGATCTCTTTTGAAAGAAAAGTTGTTTTTGTTGGGAAAAATACTGAGAGGGGGGGGGTGAATCAGTATTTACTGCATATTCAAAAACTTTTTTTTCTTTTTCATTCCTTAAAACCCATATGCTACTTTCCTTTATTAAACTCGCGTATACACGCGGATATCCTTCATACAACTCGCGTATTAGTAGAGATCTAATTATGCAGATAATTATTGACTTAGTTCTTTGCAAAATTCATTCATCTGATGTTAAGTTATCAGTAAACATGTGCAGTAACAACAGAATAAACCATCACACAAAGCATCACACATAAACACCAGGATTTTAGGTGGAAACCCAAGTCGGGAGAAAACCACCGCTGCCATTGCTCAACCTTCAATATTTTATTATAAAGAAAACATATTACAACATATGTACTGGCGCAGACTCATACCAGTACGCAGGCACCAACCTGCGCTCGTTTACAAGCCTTTCCTGGAAGGGAGCACCAACCACCTGCTCTCGTTTACCAGCCTCTCCTGGAACGGAGCTACAACCCCCTGACTGAAGGCTACAACCCTCAGCACATCTATGGACCACGTTTCATCAATTTTCACACTGGATCCAAAGCTTCCTTTAGAACACAACTTGCAGGCCACGTTTCATCATATTTTCAGACTGGACCCACTCCACATATTTAAGCTCCATCATTCAACCAAACTGAAACAGACAACTCAGAACTGTAGAATACAGATAGCAGCAACACAGCAGAACAGATCAAACATTTCATACCCCATGTCGGCGTTAAAACCCCAGTTTGTACACGCTCTTCATTTCACACGCATCCCGTACACACGCGCCTTCTACCACAAACCTTGCCAGACACTGGTATACATTATAGTTAATTTCAGCATCCACAGACACGAAGACTTTCTTCAAATGGGTCGCGTATACGCACTTCTTCCGCGGGAACTAGCGCATGGTTCTTTCGTACACTTAAATCACAACAATACATCACACGTATTTTACCCTTACTTCGAAAGATAGATGTTCGCCTTATCTCAGATCTAATCATTCCATGAACAGATCTAGAAAATACAAGAACATTTCAGATCTAGATACCCTTCTTCATCATTGGTGCATCATGCATTCAGATCTATCATTCAACTATAACCCTTTCCATTCAGATATCCTTCAGAGAGAAGTATTCATTCAAGCTCAGACCTCTTGCTTCCACACCCATCTTCTGCACAATGAATTTCTTCTCTTTATATAGGATTACCCTTTTTCAATACCATGAGCCAAAACCACATTACTTCCGATGGTATTCCTGGATGGAGTCACATAGACGAATCATTACTCAATACAATGGGTCAATACCATGGTGGTTACCCCTGGTTTTGTACTTTATGAGCACTTTTTGCCCATACGCGACTTGGCACGTTATTTCCCGCGTGCATAAGTGACTTCTCCTAATTAAATCATGTGCCTTGAGACATACTCTTTTCATCATAGAACTAACACCTCTGATTCTTTCTTCATTACTTTCGCACTCACTTTAACGGATACATCATATTTACATCATTTAACAAGTTCATCAAGACATATTCTATCAAGCATAACTTCATCAAGTGGGTTGCCATCATCTTCATCGAGTGGGTTTTCCATTCGGGAATGACCTGCTGAGTGGTTGTATCAGGACAACACTCTGCATCATATTGCCAACAATATCCCCCTTTGGACTTGATGGCAACCACGATGGTGTTTGATCACTACAACAGATAGATACATTAAGAATACAATGACACCATGTCACTCTCCCCATTCTTTGACACCATTCTTTTCCTTTATTCAAACACCATGTCGCTCTCCCCCTTTGACATCAAGGGCAAAGGGCGGATCAAAACCAACACAAAGTTTTTCTCGTCATGTAGAAGGAAGCGTTCTGCAGATCTGATGTATACTGAAGTGACCAAGCTCCCCCTGAGTTCACGCTGAATCTTCAAACATAGTTTTCAATGAAGTACATGACTCTATGAACTTCCTATCACCAAAGACTCATACTTACATCAAATATCCAACCAAGTGGATTTACATATGAGACTCAAGTACCCAACCAAGTGGGTTTACACATTTCAACTTAGCTACCCAACCAAGTGGGTTTACAAAATTTGACTCAGCTACCCAACCAAGTAGGTTTACAAATTTGACAAGTCCTTACATGACTGAATATTACAATTTTACATCATGGGTCTCAACAAGACCTTTTCATCAAAATACAAATATGACCATTTATGACCAACACCATAAAGTCCTCAAGAAAGAGAACATATTTCAGAACCATCATAATGCCAACAATGCATTATACTCAGCAAAGCTAATGCTCCCCCTGAATCTGTGCATCCAAGCATTCTTTCCATATGACTAAGGCTCCCCCTTAATTTATGCATCCTGAACACTTTCACTAACAAATCATCAAGGAATCTTTATCAAAACATCAGAAATAGAGTTATGAGACCTGGAACACCACCAAAGGTACCAAACAATATCAGAGATACCAAACAGCACTGCAGCTGTGCTGAAGAATGCTGACCCCAAACAGAAATTTTTCAGCAACCATACATACACGGTTTTATGTGCATGAACTTGCGTATATACGCGACTGTGTTTCAAAAAACCCACGTATCCTATTTAATCTTCTGCATTTAAGTAGATCTGTTCTTCTGACAGACGGAGACAACTCCAGCTTCAGCTTGTGATATTCGAATGCTTCCCTGGAACATGTGAGGGTAGACAGATAGGACAATGTAGTTGTATCTTCAAGCGTCATCCAATGGTTGTAGCATGATAGTAACCAAGCCTTCAAACTTTTTGCAGCATCAACATATTCTTCCCAGGAGAAATTATCATATCAGAACAACATCTTCAAATATGTGTCAAGCAATCATCCATGATCTTTAAGATTTAACATGAAGTAGCATATGTAAGAAAAAGATCTCAACCATAGTAACAAACTCTGCATGATCTATTCTTATCTCTGAATCATAAGACTTCCAATCTCATCCAACAGATAAACTTCAGCAAACAGTAAACAAGGCTCATTCAAAGTCTCATCATAATAAACCATGTATCAAGCCATCATCATTTGAGCATGAGTATCACAATAACCAAAGAATAAGCAGTCATAGTGCCAATCAATGCAATCATTAGTATTCAACCTGCAGCTCCCCCTAAACCAGTGCTCCTCCTTAACTTGTGCAACCTGCACACTTTCATCTCAGCAGCGGAAAATATTCTTCATCAAAAAGCAAACAGGACTCATCCATGATCTTCAACATAAGAATCCAAGTATCATATCATCACTAACTGAGAAAATAAGTTGATACAAAGTCAATAAAACAGTCAGATTGATGCTCCCCCTGAACCTTTGCTCCAGATCTTCAGCTATAATATAAATTCTCTTATCATTAATGCATACGTGACTGTGTCCACTGTAACTCGCATGTATAAGTGACTTTTGTTCATAGAACCCGCGTATGTAAAGTGAAGCATAGAAATTTTCACATTCCATCATCTCCCCCTGAGTTTGTACCACCTGTACCTGTTTTCTTCACATCAGAAGCACTGACAGAAATAAACATAACCAGAATAACCAAATCAATCATGAGAATCATCATACATTGCTCCCCCTATGATGATACATCCCCATAATGTATCTCACATTACTTCTGCAGTCATTCGGAGAAGTAAGCTTCATAAGCAGATGACTGCAGTAAGGTCAATATTCCCTACATTTCTGATTGGTCCTCCATCTTTTTCCAGATTTGTTTGAACTTCCTATTTGTGTGCTGGAAGTTATCCAATTTCTCATATCTGTTCATCCTGCATTCCTTTTCCACATGACCATACTTATTACAAGCATAACATCTCATGTGACAAGAGAAGTAAGCATAAGGATCATAGTGTGTTTCTCTGTTCTTCCTCCTATTGCAATCAGCTGCTTTGTGACCATACTTGTTGCATGAAAAACAATATCCCTTGAAGCTACCAGAGTACCTTTCTGAATAGAATTTGTTTGATAGTGACTGAAATGATCTGCTTCTGCAATTTGCTGCAATATGCCCATAATTATGACATTTAAACCATTCTACATTGAATGATTTCCTTTGAGAATTCATGATTGTTGGTTGACCTTTTGTTTCTTTCAATACTTCAGATTTTGCATTGACTTCCTTTGATTCATTAGCATTTCCTTGTGAACTAGATTCTCCTTTGACCATTTCATGAAAACCAAGACCAAGTTTAATAGAGGGAGACCTTTGATTACTCAGAATATTGTCCAAAATCTTAGTACTATCTTGAAACCTCAAAAGTTTAACTTTTTCTTCTAATTTACCTTTGAGAATGTTTACCTCAACCTCCAAGCCTTGGCATTGCTTCTTCATGCTTTCTTCTATCCCTCTTCCATCTTCTACTTGATGATTCAGATTTAGAATCTCTTCTTTCAAACCTTTTTCTTGTTCTTCAAATGCTTGCAGAAGTTCTTCATGCTCCTTATATGATTCTTATTTGATAGAGATGATTTTTGCTTCAAGTTCTTTATTTTTCTTATTTGATTTTTCCAGATCTTCTTTGAGAGAGATGATTTCAGCTTTAAGGCTTTCACTTCGATTGGTTACTTCATCCTGCAGTCTTTGATGTATTTCTATTTGTCCCTTCATTGTTTCTATATGTCCATTTATTTTAGAGATCATCTCATTGTAGGCAGATTCCTTCTCATTAAATAATCTTTGTTGATCTTTGATAACTTCTTCTAGGTCCACAACATTACTTTCACTATCTACACCATTGCTTGCACAAAGAAGATTATCACAAGGACCCCAATCACTACCTGATTCATCTTCTTCAATTTCTACTATACATGTTTTCTGATATATCTCCTTACTTCGAGTAGCCTTCCTCTTTTGCTTCTTTGCCATGAGCACTTTCATATCATGGTCAGAATCTTCTTCATCTTCACTAGACACTTCATCATCATCTTCATTTTCATAATAACTTTTCCTCTTTTCAAATTGTTTCCCTTTACCATGTTTTTCTCTATAAGAACATTTAGCAACATAGTGACCAACTTTTCCACACTCAAAACATTTGAAGGGAAGCTTACCTTTGAATCTTCCAGTACCTAGTTGGAGTTTTGTCACGAAATTCACATCTTCTTCTTCGGATATATAGCTGGATTCTTTGACAACTTCCTTTTCTTTTCCTTTTGCAGATACCTTAAAAGCAGCTTCTCTTATTTGAGAAGGACCTCTTTTTCTCATTTCAAAGGCAAATGGGGAATACCAAGCACTGAACAATAGTAGGAGTTTGCGCATCTTGCCTTTCTTCAATAGCTCAAACTTTAGAGTCAAATTTGAAGTCAAGGATCTTAAGACTTTTTCCACCATAGTAGTATCGGTTATGGTCTCTCCCAAATTTCTCATTCGATTTACAATATCATCTAGACGAAGAAAGAAAACTGGCAATACTTTCATCACTATGCATCTCAATTTTCATATTCAATTCGAGAGTTTGGAGTTTTGCACTTTTTACCTTTGTGATTCCTTCATAGCTCTCGAATGATTTTGTCCCATATTTCTTTTGCTGAATTTAGCTGCATCACTTTAACAAATTTTGATTCAGACAGGCTTCCTAATAAAACATTGACTGCTTTGGCATTGATTTCATATTTCTTCCTTTCTGCCGCATCAGTAGGAATAGTTGCCGGATACCGATAAACTTCTTCCACGATTGCCCATACTTCTGCACCAAGACTTTGCAAATATGCTTTTTTTCGTATCTTCCAGAATAACAGATTACTTCCATTGAATAAAGGTGGCCTTAGAGAAAGTAATCCTTCCTAAATTCCCATTGTAACGAATCTCCTTCAAGCAATCAAGCTCCTTCATAAGGACCTGCTCTGATACCAATTGTTGGGAAAAATACCGAGAGGGGGGGGGGTGAATCAGTATTTACTGCATATTCAAAAACTTTTTTTTCTTTTTCATTCCTTAAAACCCATACGCTACTTTCCTTTATTAAACTCACGTATACACGCGGATATCCTTGATACAACTCACGTATTAGCAGAGATCTAATTATGCAGATATTTATTGACTTAGTTCTTTGCAACATTCATTCATCTGATGTTAAGTTATCAGTAAACATGTTCAGTAACAACAGAATAAACCATCACACAAAGCATCACACATAAACACCAGGATTTTAGGTGGAAATCCAAGTCGGGAGAAAACCACCACTGCTGTTGCTCAGCCTTCAATATTTTATTATAAAGAAAACATCTTACAACATATGTACTGGCGCAGACTCATACCAGTACGCAGGCACCCACCTGTGCTCGTTTACCAGCCTCTCCTGGAAGGGAGCACTAACCCCCCGCCTGCTACCACCTCTCCCCGGAACGAGCTACAACCCCTCGATCGAAGGCTACAACTCCTCACTCTATGGACCATAGTTTCATCAATTTTCACACTCGGATCCAAAGCTTCCTAGAACACAACTTATGTGCCATGTTTCATCATATTTTCGCACTCGACCCACTCACATATTTTCAAAGCTCCATCATACAACCAAACTGTGAATACAACTCGGAATCGTAGAATACAAATAGCGTTAAACAATGTACAGTAAATGCATCAAACATTTCATACCCCATGCTTCAAGAAACCCTAGTCATACGCTTCCTATTTCACTGATCCTGCGTATATACGCGCCTTCGACCATACAAACCCGTGTATACTTCTGTACATATTACAGAACTAATTTCTCTGCCCATACGCGCTTTCTCTTTAGCAAACCCACATATATACGCACTTCCTCTGTGGCGAACTAGCGTATGGTTCTTTAGACATTTAGGTCATTGCAATTCTTCAGAACAGATACATCACACAGATTTTACCCTTTACTTCAGACAGATGTTCGCCTCATCTCAGATCTAATCATTCCATAAACAGATCTAGCAAATACATTTCAGATCTAAATACCCTTCTTCATCATTTTCTTCATTGGTGCATCATGCATTCAGATCTATCATTCAACTGTAACCCTTTCCATTCAGATATACTTCAGAGAGAAGTATTCATTCAGACTCAGACATCTTGCACCCACGCTCCTGATTTGCACAATGAATTTCTTCTCTTTATATAGGTTTACCCTTTTTCAATACCATGAGCCAAAACTACATTACTTCCGATGGTATTCCTGGACGGGGTCACATAGACGAATCATTACTCAATACAATGGGTCAATACCATGGTGGTTACCCCTGGTTTTGTACTTTATGAGCGCTTTTTTCCCATACACGACTTGGCACGTTATTTCCCGCGTGCATATGCGACTTCTCCTAGACAAATCCGCGTATGCCTTGTGACATACTCTTTTCATTATAGAACTAGCACATACTGAATTCCTTTCTTCATTACCTTCTGTACTCACTGCAAATACATCAGATTTACATCATTTAACAAGTTCATCAAGACATATTCTATCAAGCATAACTTCATCAAGTGGGTTGCCATTCAAGGACAACACTCTATCAAGTGGGTTGCCATCAAGGACAACACTCTGCATCATATTGCCAACAGTTTTTGTAGTTTCGAGTCTTGAAAGTGAAAGGGATTTGTTGTGAGCATTTATTGTTTGTCTCGTTTTGAGTTCCTATTGAAAAAACAAAAATATTTTCTTTTCATTTATTCTTTATGTTGAAAGAAAGAATTGTCTCTTAAGAAAGTGCATTTCTCGAACTCTTTCTTTTAGCTAGGCTTCATTGAAAGAAAAACGAATTGCTTATCCTTTTAGGTGTATTTTTTAGTGTGTTTGGAGTCGAGTCTTCACACCATCAAAGTTTCATTTCCATACCTATTGACTTAAAGAACAACCCATAAAAACAACGCTTAATTAAAAATGATGTAGTAATTTTTTCTATTTCTAGGGCTCTTATCACCAATATAGCTTAGGCTAGTATCTTGGAGTAGGGAGTAATTAATTCTCCAAGATAGTAAAAACAAACAAGTAGATAAATCTTGCGGTAGGAAATAAATCCAATTTTAATTGATACATTCTGGGAAGCTTCTCTTAAAGGAGTTAATCACGAGATCATATTCGAACCTTTGAGACAATCAATTCTGTTTCATTGGGAAAGATAGAAGATCTGTACACATTACAAATGGTAAACCTCAGATTAACCATTGTCGAGGAGCCTGGGGTCACTTGTTGGTAAACCTTGGATAGAGCATGTCGAGGAGCCTTCAAGGGGATTGAGCTTTGTTACTCTGCCCTTGCGCGTAGAATGGGATCGTAGACTGTTCCCCCAGTTGTATTTATTGTTGTTGGTAACCTTCATGTCCATAAACTTAAGATTATTTCCTAAGGTGACGATGAAGGAAATATCTCACTATACCTAGAGTAGACGTCAACTAGAATCACTTGGACTCTCTCGGGGGTTCTCTTCACTCGATATGGTTTTGTGAAGAAACTTGTGTTAGTCTGTTTCATTAAGCAGGTTGTCGGGGCGACTGTTCCAACCACCCTTTCTGTATTAAAATTCTACTAAGTTGGATTTCATCACCAACTAGTGTTTTTGGTACAGGAAGTTGCTATTTTTGTGTGGTTTGAACTCTTAGATTTTTAGGCGTGTGATTCAGCTGTTTGTTCCTTTAGAGACTTTAGGCATTTTTATTGAAATTTTCTTTGTTTGTGTGTGATTAATTGATATTCAATCATGGTAGAATTACTGAGACAGTCCAAGAGACTTCAGGGGAAGCCCCCTAAATATACACCAAGCCAACTTGAAGGTTTGCATGTTCTAGTATCATCTAGTTGTAGTAGAATTATATCAACAGAAGCCGGAAGTTCATCTATAGTTGTTCATCCTGATCATCAAATACCAACAACAAAGCATATTCAAGAGCCTATTTCAGTTTCCGAAGTTACTAGTAGTATTTCTCCTTCTAGTGAACTAGCTGAAGAACCTGAAATTTCTGAGCCCGGCACTAAACCTACTTTTTTGGAACCATCCTCAAGATTTATTACTCCAACTTCTAGTTATCCTAGTTCACCTAGGGTAAGAAATATCATTACTAAAGATCTTCCTATTGGCCTCATTTCTATTGAAGAGCTTGTCAGTCTAGACGAAGAAGTAACTCTTCCTGAATCCCCACAGAGTTTGAATCTTAGGGAGCATGAATCCATTTTCTACAGTCCTATTAGGAGTGACGCTTGGTATTTATCTTTGACAATTTTTTTAGAAAACCCGGGTTTTGATTTTTCACCACCTTGAATTCCTTTTCATCTTATGCCCAGAGGTTATTATCCTTCATCGATCATGTCAGGAGAGTCATCTATGTTTTCCCAAACACCAGAAACATTTTTACACGGCAGTCCTTCTGTTCCTTTGGGGTACCAGGCTCTTTTTGGTACTTTCTCAGGAGCAACTCCTCGACCAATTAAACAAGTATTATCATCTGGTAGTAATGGAGCTAAAACTGAAACGTTTAACGTAGAGCAAATCTTTATGATGTCTGGTAATATTCCAAATCCTCAACCTCAAGGTGGTCAGTTACCACCTGGGGGGCAACCTCAGGGAAGTCAGTTACTGCCTGGGGGGCAACCTCAAGGTAATTTCTTCCCAGGAAAAACTGTAGGACAATATTATTTTGGAGAACAACCTCAAGGACAATACATACCTCAAGGTTATCAACCTCAAGGATAGTACATACCCCAAGGTCAACCCCAGACTCAGTATATTCCTCAGGGTCCTTATCAACCCCAGATTCACTACACACCTCAGGGTTATCAACCTCAAGGTCAGTACCCAACTCAAGGTTTCCAACCACCTTCCGGTCAATCATTTGTACAAGGAACTGTAAATTTACCATTTAATTATCAACCCTACGTTCAACCAGGCTATGGTCCTTACACACAACCTTCTACGGGACAATACCCCGGAATGAACATGGTGTGGAATCCATCTCAAATTCAACAAAATACGCAACCTAATGTGCAGTTACCTAATCAACTTGGAAATCATTTGGTTTCTGGTCCAACCCAGCAACTTGTCCAGCCTACTGTTCAAATTCCTGCACCTAGTTCTGTTCAGCAGCCTGGGCCTAGTACACCTCAGACTTCGCCTCAAACTGTTGCAATTACGGCAACGTCTGTTCAACCTATAACACCCATTTCTAGAGTATCTGTAGCTCTGGTTTCTTCTATCCCTACTACTGTGCAAATCCCTCAAGTCTCTATGCCCCAGTCAGGACCTACAGTTTAGACTTCAGTCCAGATACTTGCAGGACAAGCTGGTACAAGTACGATTGCCAAAATTGCCATAAGTCAACCACAATTCACATATCAACCGTACTAGGGACAGTATCAATTCGGTCTCGTTGCAAAAAACCTAGTTTATCAGTATGAACTATATCTTGGCTATACTTATCAACATCCCCAACAACCCCAGTTTGGTCCCATTAATCGTGGTTTTCTGGGAGGTTACACCATTCCTAATGCAAATCCGATTCCAGGTTATCCTGGATATCCTCCTCCTGGAACTTGTCTCATTACTCAAGGTTTTCGTGACCCTAACCGTCAATTACCATTTATTGCAACTTTGGATTTATCTGACTTGTCGCGCCTTACGAATAATCCGATTTACTATCTTTCGTATTGGCTGCCAATGCCTAATAAGTTGCCCAGTGATATACCAAAATTCGAGGGTAAGTCAGGAGAGGATCCATCAAATCATGTTATGAATTATCACCTCTGGTGTGCATCTAATTCGTTAATTGATGATTCAATTCGCTTATGCCTTTTTCAACGAACTCTTATTGGTCTTGCTGCCAAATGGTACATTGAATTACCACGAGGATCTTTTAATAATTTCAATCAATTAGCAACTGCTTTTTTAACTCATTTTCAGTTGCCTGTCAGATACGAAAATGGCACAGAACTATTGAATTCACTAAAACAACCAACGTCCACGTATATTTCTGATCATATTCACGAATGGCAACGTAGAAGGCGTTTAGTGAAAGTTTTCATTCCGAATCAAATTTTGGCGAAATGGTTTATTAAATCATTATTACCCAAAATCACTGAAGATGTAGCTAAGGGAGGAGTTGTTACTGAAGAGCAAGTCATTGCTCAGGCTCAGTACCTTGACCTCGTTTATACACAGTCAGGTACCTTACATGAAAAAATCCCTGATCTTCCAAAACACGGTCAAATAACTGCAGCTCCTTCAGGGTCTCATGCAGCTGATGGTATGATTGGTTTAGTTAGTAATAAAAGCAATAATAAATCTTCAAATAATTATTCTCCTATCATAATTTTACCTGATTCCCCGAAAGGAGATTCTTCCATTGAAGTTTCTGCCGACATTCATGTCGTACAGTCATTTACGACCAAATCTAAATCTGGCGGTAAAAAGAAGGGGAAGAATAAAAACAAACAAAATTCAAAAGATAAAATAGATAAAAATGAATCTACTGATGAAAAATGCAAACCTCTCTATCCTTATTTCATTTGTGACGAGGATCATTTTACCAAAGAATGCCCACATCAAGCAGAGGTTTCGAAATTCGTTAAAGGTTCTCAAATGCCTGCTGTCTTGAAGGATCCTTTTCTGACTCAAGATAGTAAGATGATTGGTTCTTCCTTGAATGCCTCAGAAGAGCGCATTCTTATGATGTCTCATGTTAGGATTGCGATGCGATCACAAGATTATGGTAGTAAAAATCCTGTTGATGGTAAAGAAGAAGAATCTTCTAATTCGAACACATCAACTACACCTCCTCCTGTTTTTGATCTGCTACAGATCAAGAAACACAACTCAGACCTAGTAATCAAACCACCTGCTAAAGGTGTACTTCGTAAATCAGCTTTCAATCCACATGCGAGAGCTGCTCAAAATTACAACATTGTTGAGGACTTAGCTTTCTCCCCTTCAGCAATGTCAGCTTTGGAAGTACTGCAATCGTGCCCAGCACAGTGTAAATTACTATTGTCTGCCATAGGAGCTGTTGATATTCAGGATTCGAACCTAATAATCTTCGATTTAGAGAATATTACACCCTTCCTACCCCATCAAATGGATTTCCAGATTCCAGTATTAGTCAAAAACAAACCGTGCTTTCAGACTATGATTAATGAAGGGGATTCTACGTGTATTATGTCGATCCAGTGTTGGAAATCACTTGGTTTTCCCACACTCAATCAATCTCCGACAATTCTCAAGGCTTTTGATGGCCAAGGGTTCCATCCTTTTGGAATTTTGCAGAATTTACCTATAGAGGTAGAAGGAAAAACCATAAATCTCGATGCGGAAGTGGTTGATGCCGCTCTTGATTACAACCTTCTCCTGGGTCGTAGTTGGTCTTATGCTATGACTATTGTTGTTTCATTGGTATTTCGACTTATCAAGTTTCCACATAAAGGAAAGATCGTTACAATCAACCAATTGACTTATTTTTCATCCGATCAAGCCTCTACAGATAGTATTCAACACATCGGTAAAATGGCTATCCCTTACAAGGATGTCGGTGTAGGTTTGATTAAAGATTCTGGTTTACTGGGAACTTTTTCCTTTCCTCCTCCTAACATATCGCCTCATATCGCAAATATTCATATGATTTCATCGAATACTGTTACTTTTGATGATCCTTGGATCGTACCTTCAAATTCCAAGGTGGATTCATTTAATGACATGATGCCTTTGAGTCCCTTTGAACTTGCATATCAGGCTGTAGAGTCATTTTTTATCCTTCTTCAACCGCAAATGATCCAATGAATGTGATCCATGAGGAATCACTTTCTATATCTAGCTCAACTACAACAACATTTCCTGATTTTGTTCACACTGATGAACAGATTCGTGAACTCTTATCTGTTGATGATTTACCATGGGAAGATCTACATCACCGATCTTCATTTTTACCTGTGCTTGATCATTTTGAAAATGATTTATTTTATATTTTTACAGTTCATTATGTCAAAGAGCCACAAAATCCATTGCAACATTCTGATTTTGAGTTAAATTTGGAAAATATCTCTCGAACGGTTCCTATTGACATTTCAGTTAAGCCAGGAATTATTGAAAACATTCATATAGGTGCTTCTGTACAGGCGATGAAATCCAAACTTATAAAGCCCTATTTCAAGAATTCCGTGACGTGTTTGCCTGGTCATGTGAAGAAATGCCAGGAATCGATCTGTCAATTGTTGTCCATGAAATTAAGACTTACTCGGATGCTAAACCTGTCCAACAACGTTTACGTCAAATCCATTCGAGAAAAGTTGCTGCTATCAAAGCTGAAGTTGAGAAATTACTTCGTGTAGGGTTCATTTATCCAATTCCTTTAACCGATTGGGTATCGAATATTGTTCCTGTTAACAAAAAACAAGGAATGATAAGAGTATGTATTGACTATAGGGATATTATTCGAGGTTGTCCTAAAGACAATTATCTAACCCCTTATATTGATCAAATTATTGATGATTGTGCTGGTAGTGAAATGTACTCCTTTATGGATGGTTTTTCTGGTTACATTCAAATCAACATACTCCTTGCTGATCAACCTAAAATAGCTTTCATTTGTTCGTGGGGGACATTTGCTTATTGTAAAATACCCTTTGGATTGAAGAATGTTGGGGCAACTTTTCAAAGAGCTATGTCTTACGCATTTCATGACATCAAGCACATTGTGCAGCCTTATCTCGATGATTTACCTACCCATTCATCGTGTAGAGCCGATCATCTCACTCATTTACAAGCTATCTTTATGAGATGTAGGCATTATCAAATTCGGCTGAATCCACACAAATGTGTTTTCTGTGTAGAATCGGTTTGCTTATTGGGATTTGTAGTTTCAAAAGCAGGCATTCATTTCGATCTATCAAAGGTGGAAGACATCATGAATATACCTCCTCCTTCGACTCTTCGTCAACTCCAAAGTTTGCAAGGGAAAGTAAACTTTTTACGTCGTTTCATTCCTAACTACGGTGAGTTAACAAAAGGTTTCACCAAGTTGTTAAAACAGAACGTTCCATTCTTTTGGGATGAGATCGCTGATCGATATTTTGATGCACTCAAACATGCGTTGACCCATGCATCATTACTGCATCCTCCTAATTACAACTAGGATTATTTTTTGTACCTCACCACTTCTCATTCCACCATTGGGATGGTTTTAGTTCAAGAAGATGAATTCAACAATGAACATGTCATTTACTATCTTAGTTGAAATCTGCATCCGACTGAGATCAAATACTCACATGTGGAGAAATTGGCCTTGGCAGCTGTCCAAGTTGTCCAAAGATTTCATCACTACATCTTATTACTCAAAACCATAGTGATTTCTGACTGTAACCCCATGATGTATATCTTGACCAAACAGTTGCTAGGCGGCAAGTATTCCAAATGGATAGTTATCTTGCAGGAATTTGACTTGGAATTTGAAAAATCCAAGGCAAAGAAGTCTTTGATTTTTGCTGAACTGATGTGTGATTTCCCACATACTGATATTGAAACTGTGGCGGAGCAGCCCATTGTGGACGAATCCTTGTTTCTTATCAGTTCTATTGATCCTTGGTATGGGGATATAATTGTCTATCTCCAAACCCAATCTTTTTGGCTTGAAATCTCACGATCTCAACGACGGAAAATACGTTTCCAATCCCAACAATACAATATTATTGGTGATACACTCTATCATCATGGAGAAGATTATGTTTTCCGACATTGTCTTACTCATGAAGAAGCTGAGAAGGTTCTCAATGACTGTCATTTTGGAGCATGTGGCAGTCATATGTCTGGGTATGCCACAGCCCAAAAGATATTGTGCGCTGGTTATTTCTGGCTGTCCTTATTCAAAGATTGTATCTATCCAATCCGGAAATGCCACAATTGTCAAATTTTTTATCGTAAAATGTGTGCACCACCCGCTCCTCTTCACCCTACAATTGTTGTTGGTCCTTTCACAAAGTGGGGTTTTGACTTTACTACATTTAACCCTCACTCGGCCGGGGTTCATGCATATATTATCCTAGAGGTAGATTATTTTACTAAGTGGTTTGAGGCAATGCCTACATTTTCGGCAGACGACAAGACTGCTGCAAATTTCATATTCAATCATATAATTTCTAGATTCTGTGTTCCTTAAGCTATTATTATGGATCATGGAAGTCATTTTCACAATATCATGATGACTGAACTGACAGATCAACTTGGCTTGCGCCACGACAGTTCTACTCCATATTACCCATAGGCTAATGGTCTGGTTGAAGCTATCAATAAATTTTTAGTCACTATGATTAAGCAAATCATTGGTATTCATAAGTCGAATTGGCATACCATGCTATTTTTAGCACTTTGGGCATATCGGACCTCAGTAAAATCATCAACTGGTTTCACTCCTTTTCAACTGGTTTACGATTTGGAAGTTGTGTTACCTATTGAATGTGAAATTCCGTCATTAAAATTAGCCATGGAATTACTCCCAGCTACTTCTGAAGAAGAGAAATGTTTTTTGTACTTAGCTCAGCTAGATGAGAATCAACGCACTGTTGCATTAACAAATGAGGCTCATGCCAAACGAATGAAAGCTCAGTACGACATAAATGTTACACCTCACAAATTTTCAGAAGGAGACCTAGTTTTGGTATACGATCAAGCAAACGATAAAATAGGGGCTCGAAAATTTGTACCTATGTGGCATGGTCCTTATATTGTTAAGTGAAAGCTGGTGAAAAGGGCCTATGAACTGATAGATTTTGACGGAGTCCCTTTGGATAAACCCAAAAATGGGCTTTATCTAAAGAGATATTATGCTTAAATTCTGTGTGGAGATTTTTGTTACATTAGTTTCTTTACAGTTGGTGTGTCTTAGATTAGAAAAGCATTCCTAGTTTAGAGTATGCTCTTATCATTATTCCTACTTATCTGGGTTTTACTCTTGATATTGCAAATGTCTACGTCTCTTCAAACGTACATTGGTTTTACTGATGATGCTTTTCGTAGTACACAGAACATTTCTTCTGCAGCTTGGGTTATCTATTCACCCTCTGATGAGTTAGTATCCATGCATGGGGTTAGCCTCGGCCAAAAAATGAATAAAATTGCAGAGTATAGTGCAGTGATTGAATTATTATCTGAGTCCATATCGTTTGGAATTCAGAGTTTGATTGTTAGGTTGGATTCTGAACTCATTGTATTACAACTTAATAGGTTTATGCCATTAGAAATCCAGTATTGTTACGATTATTTTTGAGATTTTGTCTCTTGGAACGTGATTTTGATTACATTGAATATTAGCATATTCCAAGATGTTTAAATACATTAGCAGATGCAGTTGCTTCTAGTATGATAAATAGACATTTGCAATAATCAAAATACTAAATTACACAAAATTCGATAACATGTTACACAAGATAGCCGGTAATAATGATATATCATAGCATAGAAGTGTGTTTCAAAAATATACATCGTCTTCGATCATAGGTTGGAAAACACCTTATGATCGGAAAAAATGATAATACAAAAGTCCAAAATGTTATGAGTCTACAAAATCGATCATCCTATCCCTAGTGATGATCACGAAAAGAAACTACTGCTTGGGCCACCCTACACAGGAACCTCCTAAAAGGACTTGGGACCCCAATCACATATCTCTGTAACCTAAGTCGAATATCATCTATATCAGTCCCTGGAATATCTAGTGTCAAGCACTCTAGATGATGATCCAAGTCAGTCAGGATCTTTGTTGATTGGCCCTGTGGGGTTTGTGCTACTGCAGTTGGGTGTCTCCTCTCATAAGGCTGGAGAGTGGCTGGTCGTCGTGGGCCCACATCTGCATTTAAAATTTTGATTATTAGTTTTTGCCGATTAAAAATACAAAAATTTTTAGAACTTAGAAAATGTTGAAAATGGTTTTTACCTGAATCATCCCACTATTATCCTACTGGAAGAGCCATGTCTCGGTCACTGCAAAAGTCCATCCTGGCATATGGAAAGTACTCAATAGAAAAAAATTCTTTTTTTAACCAATGAAAATATGAAAATGTAAATCGAACAACCTCTACTTCCTCAGCGTGACGGGCCATCAAAGCTGTCCATCGAAACATCTGAGGTTCCTGGACACTGCCTGGATCAACTGGAATGAGTTATGGAGCCAGTAAGGGAATCCTCTCCAAAGCAAATGAAACCACAATGGATCTGTAGCCAAAGTTGTTTAACTTTCCATTTTTTTCTCTGGTCAGTTGGCCTTTCACATTGGCCAATACTGCTTTGCACCAGTTGAATATGGTGCCTTGGAAACAATCTACTGCAATCCACATCTAGGATACAGTAGCCACATGCAATGCTGCACTCCTGCACAGTCTGGTAACAGTGAATGCAATAACTTTAAGCTCAGGTCAGATGATAGTTTTAATATCAATCCGTTTATCCTTGGGGTCTGCTCGATCATCGCAAAACTCTAGTCGAAGACTAGCGACAGACTGGCCACCTGGCCTAGTCCCAAACAGAGATATTTGTTCACCCCTCTTGGGAAAACCAGTCAAAAATTATATATCCTCCAGTTTAATTTCGAGTCGGTGGCCACCAATAACAAAACACTGGTCCTAAGTATTCCATTTGTTTACCAGCCATGTCAGGAGGTTTACTTGGGGCCTCATGCCCTGTATGGCCCAGAAATTGTACAATCCGCATGCTCTTAATGCCTGCATTGTGGGCATATGAAGCATTTCAGCTTCATATACGTCATTTTTCTCACGTTCTCGCCAAATAAGCATTTTGAATGTCCTATAATGCATAAAGAGTCATATTAGAACAAACTTGTTTGAAAAATTTTGGGCGGGAATTGAGAAATTTAAGTTTTAAAAATCATTGCATAGGGTCCACACCCTTTGCTTACACACAATGCATAGGTACACACGGGCGCTGTGCAAGAGGTGCGGACCCACAACTTTTTTCTTTGTAGAAAAAAGGTCGAGGTCCGCAGGTCCCGCATGTTGCACCTGCGGACCGCTGCGGGTGATTTTTTGAACATATTTTTCCCTAAAAAGTGAAATTTAAAGCCTAAAAACAAAATGTAAATGGATGAAATGCAAGATAATGAGGACATGGATTACCTGGAGCTGACGGTTCTTGATTCCAACGGACGGATTTTCCAGAATCTTCACAGGAACTTTTTCACCCAAAAGCTCTCACTTTTCACTCTGAACACAAATGGTAAAAATGAAGTTAGAAAAGCCCTTTTTATAAGTTTTTTTGAATGAATGAATTTTTAATTTGTTTATTTTTCACTTTAAAAGGGTAATTTTTGAAAACATTTTTATTTATCTTAAACAAGTATGTGTAATGTTTCGAGTTTTTGTGCAGAAAATTGGATTTTTCGGGAAAATTGATCATTTTTTTATGAAGAGCATAATTTTATCACTTTTTCAGACTCTTTCAAAAATCTACAAAAAAGCGAAACCTTGGAGTCTTATTTTAAGCTTTTTTCAGACTCTCGAAAATTGAAAAGATTTCCAAGCACTTGATTATTCAAACTCGTTAAAATAAATGAATGTTCATCCTTTCAGTATAAGTTTACCCCTTTTACGGATTGAAATGGACTATTTACGAAAAAGGTATATGTTGACTAATTACGGTCAATAGAGTTCTCTCCCGCATTATTTTATCCTTTTTCGAGCTCGAGAGACTAAATTTACGAAAAACTACACTCACGGAGTTTTCTTAAGTTTTTCTTCTGACTCCCTAAAATTGAAAAACACCGAGTTTCTCCTATATTGGACTCGTTAAAATTTAACAGTAAAGGAACTATTCAATTTTAAGCAGGAACGAACCACTCCTTCTTAGGGTTTGAATTTTAAACTAAGTTGGACTCATCCAAAGAATGAGCTTATAAACAAGAAAATTTTATCCTCCTCAAGCTTGTCAAAAATAAAGAAGTACTTGCCAAAAATGGTGGGGGAAAAGAGAGAAAAATGAACTTTCTTATTACATTTTGATTATTCGAAAGCCGTTAACCACTCTTGAACACGACACTTTTGTTCACCTGGGTTGGGAAAATCGTTTGCCTAACAGTTAATCAAACCATATTGAAAGTCCTCAGCTGGTTTCTGGGTATTAGCTTTGGGTCAATTGTCTCCAAGTCATCTGCAGTGTTGTTATGTGTTCAAGAGGACAGTTCAAACAAACCATTCATCTGCAAAATATTTTTCTTCCATTTTGACCATCCTTGAGTCAGTCCTTGCCAATATATTTCTTCAAAACTTGATCTATGATTTTGCGTTGTGGGCTTGCCTACAATGGATCACTTTCTATTGACGACAACTCATTATCTAGAAAGTTGATCTAGAAATCATCAGTACCTTGAAATATGCATGCCTCAATGGCAGGTTTCTCGCCTTCGATGACAAGTTACATCATTGACCTTCGATCGAATGATTTCGTGACATGTTCAACTTCAACTCATTCATTCACATTTCATGGATTGTACTGAGTACTTTGAGGGCCATTGACATTATTGGTGGTTACTCTCGCGCTTGTTAACAGTTCACATTATTGATTGGTAATCAAGTGGTTTCTACCATGTTCGACTTTGACACATTCATTCACATGGATAGAATCGTACTAGTTCGAGAAGCAGAAATTAAGACCCTGGACCTAGTTTCTACCATACAGGCTGCGAGGAATTTTTTTATTCATTTATACAGTGGACTATTCATAAAAATATGGCTGCATCCATACTGTGTCTACACATGTCTCTACTATTGATGTATTGAAAAATCATTCCTGTATCAGAATAGTTTAAGTCAGTTTTCTAGTTAGTTTTGATCGGAGTATGGGAATGCCTAACTTAGTGATGACATGTCTACATATATGTATTTTTCATTGAATTTTTTTACAGGTTCCGACTGGGGTGTCCACAGGAAGATCCTTGAAATTAAAAATTACTTCATTCTTCATACATGACAGACTCTATCTTCATCTATTACAGACTTCGCACTTTAGGGGGCAATCTGTTGCACTGAAAATTGTCACTTTGACATTATGCTGTCTTTATGAACTCATTATCACTCATACATTCCTCCTTTGCAAGTCTAAAATATCATTTCCTCATGTCAAGCCTTAAAAATAGGAGGAAAGTTCTCAAAGTATCTAAAACTCTAGTATTGCACTTTCTCTTTTTCTTACCTGCAGTCCCGCACCTAATGGTGATGTCTCCTGCAAACCTGACCACACTTTATCTGTGTTAAGAGTGTGGACCCCTGTAAAATATTAAAATGGTGCAAGTAAACTCAAAAATATCACTCTCAGTCATTTCTAGAAGCTTCTGGAAGGAATCTTACGATGGCAAGTCCGTTCCTTTCAGGTTCATGTATCCCATGCCTTAAGAAGCTAACCCCTTGATGTGAGGAGCTTATCCCTTTGAAGTAGGACTCTATCCCTTCATAATTGGAACTATAACCTCCTCTTTTCCACTATAAAAAGAGGCATTGGGCAGCCTCAAATGGAGTTCAAGCTTTAGTATTGTTTGAGGGAAAGTGCTGCTGGAATTTAGACTCCTTTAACTGAGATTTTATGAGGGAAGATTACATACCTATGTATATCTCAGTTAGAAGAGTGTAAGACCTATCAAAGTAGAGGAAATTACTGCTTCAGACCCCGGGAGGACTTGTTCAACATCAAGGCTGAAAAGGTTGTAAGGTTCTTCTACTATTTTCAAAGTTAATACAAATAAGTTTGTTTTTCTCAATAAACTCTCATTTGATTGTTTATTTTATGGACTCCTTGATCACCATAATATATATGATTGATAAATATATACTATTCAGGTGCTATTAATGTTTTCTTTTTTGTGATTGCAGGTCTTTAAGGATTACTCTTTCGGGCGAAGGACATCTGCAACGAATAAGCATTAGATTGAGGTAGGATCGTAACACCTTTGTAGCGTTTACTTATAAATCATTACATATCTAGAGAAAGATAGATTTAATTGTCTGTTTTTTGCTAGACTATCTTCTGATACTAGGGAGATCGGTCTTGTCCACAAGATCAATTTGTCTGGCCAACAGTCACCATTGGAATT
>CM076575.1:894902066-895091306 GCA_034641835.2 Pinus albicaulis
CGAATAAATTTCACCATTCCATTAGGTCATGGATTCATCGGTGGTAGTATCGTTTCTCAATTGTCCCTCATGAAGTACTTGTTGATCTTCCTTTCTATGGTCTTAGTCATTAGTCACTTTTATTCTCAAAATAATATCAGTAGGTCATAGGATGGGTCTCATTAGTCTCTAGGGGTCTCACCATGGTCAAATTAATGAGTCGAATGTCAATAATATCAGCAAGGTCATGAGGAAGTCAATAAATTCAAAGTCACAGCACCAGGAAGATCAAAGAGACGTTTATATTCATCTTGATGTAATTTTCACCTCAAAACTATGTTTTTAGGTGAAAACATGATAGTTTACCTTTATTATCATTCGTTATGTAATTTTATATCATCGTATGTAATAAGTCACAATTCAGAAGCTGTCATCTCCACAAAAGTAATGTTCCTGCCTTCAGAGAAGTTTTTCGTAGCATATTCAGCGCCAGATCATCTTCCAAGCAGATCCATCAGAAAGAGCCCGGAAAGAGCTTTCCAACGGTATACTACACTCTCAGATCTGACTTCTGAATTGAATCTTATGCTTAAGTGAAGTAAAAGCCCTCTATTCCCTAAGTCCCCCCTATTTCCCCATTTTTCCCTTTAAACTTTGTGTTATTAAAGTTTAATATTCCTTTAAAAATCCATTTCCCCTCCCTCTGATTATAAAATCGCATTATAAATTACTTCTTAAAAATATATATGCGATTTTATTATTAAACCACTTCCCCTCCATGACCCATTGGACTTTATAATAAAAAGTTCCATATATAACCCCCCCCCCCCCCCACCCCCCGCCGTATAAACCACTTCCCCACTATGCATATAATAAAAATTTATAACTTAAAGTTTAAAGTTTATTGTTATAAATCACAATCGCAATGTTTTCAAAATCGCAAATCCTTTGATCGCACCATCGCAGATCGCAAAGTTCTTTTGTATGCCCTGATGAGCCAATCGCAAATATCTCCGATGCGATCCGCCGATCGCAACTTTCCCCAATTTGATCGCATCGCAAATGTTATATATGCGACCCGATCGCACCCCTGATCTAATCCCTTCGATGCGATTGATCGCGCCCTCCTCTGATCGCAAGTATTTCCATCGCATCGCAAATTCTGTCCTCCCGATGCAATTACCCCCGCTCCCCTCCGATATTGCGATTGCGATTAACCCTTGGGACCCATCGTACAATACTCCACCCATTTATAATATAAAGGGTTCTCTCCTTTGTAAACTCAGAATTTGTATTAATTTCATTTTTATAAAGGTTTTCCCCATTCCCCTTTCCTAATCGCATCGGAAATTCTATATATGTCATTCCACTCCACTCCCGAGCCCGATTTGTGATTGTGATTATACCCTGGTCCCACAATTAAAATCCTCCGCAATTCATCATAAAACCCATTTCTCCTTTGTAAAGGTGAAAATTCCGCCGCTTTGTTTATTACAAAGGCTTTCTCCCCATCGCATCGTAATATTTGTAATGTACTACCCCGCTCTACCCCCGATTACGATTGTGATTGCACTATGTTTTAAAATGATATCCCTCTGTCGTTTCATTCCGATTGCGATTACTGTTATATGATATCTCTCCGCTCTTGCTACGACTCTGATTGTGATTTATATGTGGGTCCCGCCTCCATCTCCCTTCCTTTTTCCCATTTAAAATTCATTTTACCCTTCACAAAGCATATAATTTCATTCATTTCTATTTCTACGGCATTTTATTAAAGGTCAGAGAATAAAGAAATAAAGGAAAGCAAAGGAACAGTCCAAGGGCCGAGAGCTTAAAATAAAATGAAGATATCTAAAAAAGCAAAAAATAGGGAATCTGTTCATCGGATTGCCTATTTTCATTTATATAGCCTAACAGTAAATCTCCAAGGCAGTCAATGTAATGTTGTCCCTCATTTTCAGGGGCAGATTGTTGTATTTCTTTACTATGATTGGATTTCAGTTCTTCAGCTGTTAGGACAGCTCCATTTTCTGTGGATCTATGTTCCCACATTTCAGATTATTTATTGTATTGTAAAATCATTTGTAAGCAAGTCTGAAAGTTTAGAGAAAGTAGGGGAATAGTGTGTAAGAACATCTCTGCGCTATATTGTACAATTTGACAGGAATTAATAAGACATGCAGCTCTGATTTGTGGGATCCATGTGGTATGAGAGTTATAATGTGTTCCTTTCCTTTGTTTCATATGTGAATTGTTATGTGTTTCATTCATCCATAAACATTTCCTTTTGAATGTTTTCAAGATAGATAGGTAGAATCCATTTTATATGCTCTGCCTTGGGAAATCATTCATACTCTGTATTTTTCTTCTATTTTAAAAAGATCCATTTGTTGTGCCCTTTTTAGCTCCTCACCAGTCTTTACGTCCCATCCTTATTAAACCTTAAATGCTAATTTTCCTGCCTATCTTGCCCCATGAAATATCCTGTGTCCTGATTTAATTCCTGGTTTCAACTGCCTCTATATCCCGCACATCCCTGAAAATTTATTCATTCATTCTATTAAACCTTTTCCATCATTTTATCTAGCCTAATATCAGTCCATTTATTGTGTTCTATTGAATATTATTTTACGGAGAGAGCCCTCTCCTATCCTTGTAGGTCTATCTACAAGGCTGAGTGTGGTTTAGTTTGTTACCATGTTTTTCCTTTGCAGCCTAAGGTCCAATTCAGGTGCTAACATTCTCTGGCGACCATACTGGGGACTGTTCAAGATTGTTGTTTGTTAGTGTTATTTGTTTTATAAACTACAGACGGAGCCTGAAGTTATGCCAGGTAGCCTTCGAAATGCGCATTTATTTGCAAGAGCATAAGTAGATAAATGGTTCTTCAGTCAATCTCCGGTCTAGTTTTATAGACAATAACATCTGACTTGCAAGATTTTCCCCAGTAAAAAAAAAATAATAATAGTAATTCCAGACTTTTGAAAGATGATGTTCAGATTATGCTAGGCTGCAAATAAGATTTTTGTAAAATAGAAATTTGACCACACTGGCTTCAAGAAGATACACCAGGGCTAATCCAGATCCAAATCCTCCTCCTGTGTTTGAAAATCCAAATCTTATCCCAAGAATTGTCAGAAGACAAGAAGGATCATTAAGCCTCAGACCCATTTTCAGATCCTATACTTGGCCCAGTGAATGGTTTTTTGTAGAAGATCTTTCCTTTGATGAGAATTTTGAGCTTTCTTTATTTAGGAATAAGTCTGAAAATGGCATTGATGATACAGTTTTAGATCCTGACTTCCTTGTAGATATTGAAGTCCAGAGGGAAAATACCTCCATTGAAGATTACATTTTGAGTTCTCCTCAGTCCATCACTGTAACTAATATTCCTGAGCCTTCAGATCATTAGGAACATCATTTCCCCCTCCCAATTCATCAGCATTCCCATCAGTTAATTCCCAATTATCATCTCCTTCATTAACACCTCCCTCAAATCCTACAAGTCCTGTCGTCAATCCACCCAGAGTTATGGCTACCAGGTATGCACCCCTGGTCTTACCCCAGGTCCTCAATGATATGCCTGCTGACTATCAAAGAAAAATTCCTATTTTTGATGCCACTCAGAGCATCAGGGCTCAGCAACATGTTGACAAAATGAATGACTTTTTTCATTTGCATGAGGTAGAAGCAGAGAATGTAACGATGAGGCTGTTTGTTCAAAGTTTCGGAGGTGAAGTCAGAAAGTGGTTTAGAGACCTACCGCCAGGCACAATTCGTACCTTGCAGGAGTTTCATACTCATTTCCTGGACCGGTGGGAGGTAAAAAAGAACCCACTTCAAATTCTGTCTGAATATGAGAACATTAAAAGGAATGTGGGTGAAACCGTGCATGATTATTGTATAAGATTCAATGTTGTATATAAAGCTATTCCAACTAATCTGAAGCCTCCTGAGGAATTGGAATTGTTAAAATTTCTCGATGGATTTGATGCCGACATGGCATATCAGCTGCGTGAAAGAGATCCATCTTCACTTGAAGACATGCAGAAGATAGTGGTTAATGTTGAAGCTAATCTGCTGGCTAAAAGAGCACGAGCCAGAGCTGAGAAAAGAGTCACAATAAAAGAGGAGGCCTCTACTTCAGATAGTAAAATGGACACTCTAATCAGAACGGTGGAAAAAATGGTTGATAGGTTGACCATTGTAGAGAGACCAGAGCCTCAAATAAGAAATCTGAATTTCAGAGGGCAGCAGCCGCAATTCAGAATTAAACAGAGAGAGCAGAGAACGCAAGACCAAGTTGCACCACCACAGCAGTAGATTAAAACTCCTTTGCAGCAGAACTACATGCAAGGGATAGATTCAGATGACGATGATCCTGTGATCGAGGCTAATCACTTTTTCATGGCTGATGGTACGCCCATTTTCCTTACAGAATACGAAGAATACACGGTGGCGACTTCAGATATTCAAAAATACCAAAATTTCATTTTGGCCAATGATACAGTACTGGAAGAAGAGTCTGATGACTATCAGAGAGGGTATATGAATGCTTTGTCAGCTCAGAAAAGGCAGTACTCTTTAAGGAATAGAGAGGTTACAGTTAGCCCCATCCAAAAAAGAAAGGAAATTCAAATGAAAAACAACGCATAGAAGAAGGGAAAGGAGCCAGCTTAACCTTCTTCTAGTAAAGCGCCTGCAGTTGCTGATACAGCCAATGAGAAGAACTAGCAGAACACAGTGAAGGAGCCAACAGAGAAGAAATACCCGCCCATTAAAGAGGTAGAAAAAGCTCCCTCCTTTAATCTATAAAATGAAATCTCAAAATTAAAAGTGTCTATGCCCCTCATGGAGTTGGTGAAGAATAGTGCGTATAAAAATCAGGTGTCCAAAGTCTTGCAAATCGATTCTATCTCTGATACGGTCAACATAGAAGATGACTACCCTGAACTTATTTTCGGTCCAGCCACAGAATAATCTATAGAGAATGAAATCCCTCCTTTTTACTTGAGTCTTAGAGTACATGAGTTTATCTTGCATAACACTATGTTGGACTCCGGGGCCTCACATAATTTGATGCCCAAAGCTGTCATGGAGAAGCTAGGCCTTGACATCACTCGAAAATATCATGACTTGTATTCCTTTGACTCAAGTAGGGTCCACTGTATTGGTTTAATCAAAGATTTGGTAGTGTATTTAGATCAGATTCCAGCAAAGAATGTCTTGATGGATGTAGTTGTTGCTGATGTCCCACCAAGGTTTGGAATGCTTCTATCTAGGTCTTGGGGTGAAAAACTTAAGGGAACCATACAGCTTGATTTCTCTTATGCCACTATCCCTGTATTTGGCCAGTTGAGGAAGTTGTATAGGGAAAAGAAAATGAAGTATATGATTACCAGCAAATACCAGCTTGTAAACCATCCCATTAATGTTTTCCATACAGATTTAGAGTCTTTTGTCTTGTATTCTGATGGTGGTTTGAATGATGATAATGTTAAATTGGTACAAGTGGATGAAATACCTGAGATTTTAGAGAATTTCAGAGAGGCCCTCAAAAAGGAAAAGGATAAAGCAGCAGACACTTTTGAGCCTCCTGCCTGCCAGCAGCAAAGGGACAATGAACAGCCAAAAAACAACCAAGGTAAAGAAGAGAAAGAAGAAAATTTCCAGCACCTTCAAGAAGAAGAAGAAGGCTTGTGGAGTATGGATTTTAATGGAGCTGTTGGTAAGGATGGAGCTGGCATTGGAATATGGATTAGAAGTCCTGTTTTTCAGCCTGAGAAGGTTACAAGAAATGTTAGAGTTTGTGCTTATAAGCTAGCTTTTGATTTCTGTAACAATTAAGTAGAATATGAGGCTTTGATTGCAGGCCTCAAAATTTTGAAGAAGTTGAATGCAAGAAGAATTTCTGTGTATGGCGACTCCGAACTAATAATCAAACAGGTGAAGGGAGAATATCAAGCAAAACATCCAAGATTGAGGGCATACAGAAATGCAGTCTTGGACATTTTGAAAACATTCCCAGAGCATACTTTAACAGTAGTACCTCGGATGAAAAATCTGATTGCTGATTCCCTAGCCACTACCGCAAGTAACTTGAAGATCCCGATGAACTCCAGCAATAAATTTGAGATCTATGTCAAACATAGGCCTGTTGTTCCAGACAATTTAAGGTATTGGCAAGTATTTTGGGATGATAATGAGATCAATGCATTTTTGCAAGGTGATGGAAAATTCAAAGATACTCCAATAGAGGGTGAGTATGAGGTTGATGATCAAGAGTTGGAAGCAAACCAGATGGACATATTGCAGTTAAAGGATAATGTAATTCCTAAAGGTCTCATACCTCTAGAGGAGCTTTTTTATCAGGATGATGTCACAAAGAAACCAAGATTGGTGCCCACAGAGAAAGGAGTTGAATACGTGAATATTGGAATAGCCGATCAACCCAAGTTTGTCAAATTATCAAAAGCATTATCCCCTGAGGTAAAGGAGAAGTATGTTAAATTTCTTTCTGAATTTTCTGACGTATTTGCATGGGATTATTCAAATTTGAAGGTGTATGATAAGAATATAATTCAGCATACAATTCCTATCAAGCCGGATCAAAAGCCTTTCAGACAGAAGCTGAGAAGAATCAATCCAAAGTTGTTGCCATCAATTGAAAAGGAGGTAAACAAATTGTACAAAGCAGCAATCATAGTTCCTATTATATTTTCCGATTGGATTTCGAATTTGGTCCCAGTGCGTAAAAAGACTGGAGAAATAAGACTGTGTATTGACTTTCGGAACTTGAATAAGGCATCCTTAAAGGATAACTACCCACTTCCAAAAATGGACCATATTCTGCAGAGAGTAGTTGGAGCATCTAGAATGTCACTACTTGATGGCTACTCAGGGTATAACCAGATCTTGGTGCATGAGAAGGACCAAGATAAAACTACCTTTACAACACCTTGGGGAACCTTTCGGTATGCCAAGATGCCCTTTGGATTGAAGAACGCTGGAGCCACTTTCCAGCGCGCAATGGACATTGCTTTTGCAAATGAAAAAGACGTTTTCCTTGTTGTTTATTTGGATGATTTGACATTGTTTTCAGGTTCAGATGATGAGCATTTGCACCATCTAAGAGTGGTTTTTCAGCGTTGTAGAAATTTTGGGATTTCTCTCAATCCCAAAAAGATCCTTTTTGCCATGGATGAGGGAAAATTGCTTGGGCATATCATCTCTAAGGATGGCATCCGCATAGATCCAGCCAGAGTGGAGGCAATCCAGCTCATAGATATTCCATGGAACAAGAAGGAGATTCAAGCCTCCAATGGTAAGATGAATTTTTTACGCAGACTTATACCTAATATGGCTGATCATTTGAGAGAAATGACTAATATGTTAAAAAAGGACAGCATTGTTAGGTGGAGTGAAGAGGCCATTAAATCATTCAATCTGGTAAAGTTAGCTTTGTCTAATGCCCCAGTTCTGATCAGTCCCGACTATACTCAAGATTTTATTATATTTTCGTTTGCATCTGAGCATACTATGGTTTCCGTTTTAATGCAAAAGAAAGATGAAGTAGAAAATCCAATTGCCTTTCTCAGTAGGACTATTAGAGATGCCGCTTTAAGATATAATATTATTGAGAAATAGGCATTGGCTCTTGTCAAGGCTTTGAAAGATTTCAGGGTCTATATTCTACATTCACACACTATAGCATATGTCCCTAATGCAGCAGTCAAGGATGTGCTCATGCAAATTGATCCAGAAGGTCGAAGAGGAAAATGAATAGCAGCTATGTTGGAGTACAATCTGGAGATCAAGCCTACTAAGTTGATAAAAGGCCAAGGTTTGGAAAAATTGATGGCCCAATCAAATCTACGTGCTTTAGATATAAACCTCATTTCAGCAATGTCGAAAGAGGAAGATGAAGGTTTTCTGGTTCCCATTTCAGATATTTTTCTGTAGTCCCCTTTGTATTCAGATATTGTGTATGTTCTTCAGCATCTGTCGCCTCCTCCAGGCATGTCTAAGAGCAAAGGTAGATCTTTGAAGCTTAAATCTGCAAAATATTTCATTTTGAACAGCGCTCTGTTTTGGAAGGATCTGGGAGGCATTCTGCTAAATTGCCTGGTTGAAGAAGAAGCTCAGAAAGTAATGCATGATTTCCATTAAGGTGATTGTGGTGGTCATATGTTTTGGAAAACTACAACGAACAAGGTATTGAGAGCCGGGTATTATTGGCCCACGTTGTTTTCCGATTTATGTAAAACAGTGATGAATTGTCACGAATTTCAAATCTTCCAAGGGAAGAATAAATTTCTTCCACTTCCTTTGAAACCTGTTTCAGTGAACATGCCCTTTCAGTAGTGAGGGCTCGATTTTATAGGATAAATTTATCCTGCGTCCTCAGCGCAGCATGATGGATACTGACTGGAACAGATTATTTCACGAAATGGATTAAGGCCATCCCTGCCAGGCAAGCAACATACACGGTAATTATTCAATTCCTGGAATCAAATATCTTATCCCGTTTTGGTTGTCCATGTAAAATTGTGACAGATAATGCAGCCGCGTTTAGATCAAAGAAAATGGTTTATTTCTGTGATAAGTACAACATTGTGCTGGGCCATTCAACAGCGTATTATCCACAAGGTAACGGCCTGGAAGAGTCATCCAACAAGTCACTGATGAATATAATTAAGAAAATATTGGAGGCAAACAAAAGAAATTGGCACCGGAATCTTATCAATGCACTGTGGGCAGACAGAGTCAGCAGTAAAAAATCAATAGGTATGTCACCTTTTGAGCTGGTTTATGGTACTGATGTTGTCTTTCCTACTTCTCTTACAGTTCCAGTTATGAGATTATTACAAGAAGTTGGCAGTGAAGATGATGACAACCAGCGAAGAATCAACCAAATGATTCACCTTCAACAAACAAGAGAAGAGGTGTCACAGAAAACAAGTCAGTTGCAGGAAAAGATCAAAAAGATCTTTGACAGGAAAAATGAAGCAGAAATTTTTTAGTTGGGTGATGTAGTGTTGAAATGGGATGCAAGAAATGAAGAAAAAGGGAAGCACGGTAAATTTGACAACCTTTGGAAGGGACCATACAGAATTACAACATACAGGGGCCAGAATGCCTTCTTGCTTTCGAAAATGGATGGCCAGGATTGTCCTGGAGGAGCAGTAAATGGTAGGCTATTGAAGCACTACCATTTTTGAAAACATGGATCAGAATCTATCACATCATCATTGTATATACCATTTTATTTTCTCCAAAAATAGAGTTCAAAATGCACATTCATTCAAGTTTGGGGCCCGAGGTGAAGGCTATAAAACTTGGATGATATGGGTATAGTTTGGTTTTATTTCAGTTTTCAGTCTTAGTCTAGAATCAGAGTCATCTTGCATTTGTGTCAGTTTTTTAATATTATTGATTCCATGCCCAATGGATAAAGGCTACTTGGTCTACGATGTTCTTGGCACCTCCAAGGAGCTACCATCCCCATTGGAGCTAATGTTAGTGTCAGTCTAGCCATACTGCCATCAGTGATCAAAGTTACTCTTTGCATTTGCATATTAGGTGTCTCATACCGAATAAATTTCACCATTGCATTAGGTCATGGATTCATCGGTGGTAGTATCGTTTCTCAGTTGTCCCTCATGAAGTACTTGCTGATCTTCCTTTCTATGGTCTTAGTCATTAGTCACTTTTATTCTCAAATTAATATCAGTAGGTCATAGGATGGGTCTCATTAGTCTCTAGGGGTCTCACCATGGTCAAATTAATCAGTCAAATGTCAATAATATCAGCAAGGTCATGAGGAAGTCAATAAATTCAAAGTCACAGCACCAGGAAGATCAAAGAGACATTTATATTCATCTTGATGTAATTTTCACCTCAAAACTATGTTTTGAGGTGAAAACATGATAGTTTACCTTTATTATCATTCGTTATGTAATTTTGTATCATCGTATGTAATAAGTCACAATTCAGAAGCTGTCATCTCCACAAAAGTAATGTTCCTGCCTTCAGATAATTTTTCGGCAGCATATTCAGTGCTAGATCATCTTCCAAGCAGATCCATCAGAAAGAGCCTGGAAAGAGCTTTCCAACGGTATACTACACTCTCAGAGCTGACTTCTGAATTGAATCTTATGCTTAAGTGAAGTAAAAGCCCTCTATTCCCTAAGTCCCCCCTATTTCTCCATTTTTCCCTTTAAACTTTGTGTTATTAAAGTTTAATATTCCTTTAAAAATCCCTTCCCCCCCTCCGATTATAAAATCGCATTATAAATTACTTCTTAAAAATATATATGCGATTTTATTATTAAACCACTTCCCCTCCATGACCCATTGGACTTTATAATAAAAATTTCCATACTTATTTACCGTCCAAAATTTCTATGAATATAATACTTTACTTATCATTTAAAAGGGGGGGGGGGGGGGAAATCCTTTGATCGCACCATCGCAGATCGCAAAGTTCTTTTGTATGCCCTGATGAGCCAATCGCAAATATCTCCGATGCAATCCACCGATCGCAACTTTCCCCGATCCGATCGCATCGCAAATGTTATATATGCAACCCAATCACACCCCCGATCTAATCCCTTCGATGCGATTGATCGCGCCCTCCTCCGATCGCAAGTATTTCCATCGCAACTCCCGATCGCATCGCAAATTCTGTCCTCCCGATGCAATTACCCCCGCTCCCCTCCGATATTTCAATTGCGATTAACCCTTGGGACCCATCGTACGATACTCTGCCCGTTTATAATATAAAGGGTTCTCTCCTTTGTAAACTCGGAATTTGTATTAATTTCGTTTTTATAAAGGTTTTCCCCATTCCCCTTTCCCAATCGCATCAGAAATTCTATATATGTCATTCTGCTCCACTCCCGAGCCCGATTTACGATTGCGATTATACCTCAGTCCCACCATTAAAATCCTCCGCCATTCATCATAAAACCCATTTCTCCTTTGTAAAGGTGAAAATTCCGCCGCTTTGTTTATTACAAAGGCTTTCTCCCCATCGCATCGCAATATTTGTAATGTACTACCCCGCTCTACCCCCAATTCCGATTGCAATTGCACTATGTTTTAAAATGATATCCATCCGCCATTTCATTCCGATTGCGATTATTGTTATATGATATCTCTCTGCTCTTGCTCCGACTCTGATTGTGATTTATATGCGGGTCCCGCCTCCATCTCCCTTCCTTTTTCCCATTTAAAATTCATTTTACCCTTCACAAAGCATATAATTTCATTCAGTTCTATTTCTACGGCATTTTATTAAAGGTCAAAGAATAAAGAAATAAATGAAAGCAAAGGAACAGTCCAAGGGTCGAGAGCTTAAAATAAAATGAAGATATCTACAAAAGCAAAAAATAGGGAATTTGTTCATCGGATTGCCTATTTTCATTTATATAGCCTAACAGCAAATCTCCAAAGCAGTCAATGTAATGATGTCCCTCATTTTCAGGGGCAGATTGTTGTATTTCTTTACTATGATTGGATTTCATTTCTTTAGCTGTTAGTGTTGAGCTTCAAAGATGTTCTTCTCTTCCACCACATTCCACTTCATTTCCTTTGTCCATTATTAATTTCAGGCTTAAATGATCAATAAGATTAGTTAAAATTGCTTTGAGATTGTATATAATGTCTAACTTGCTATGTTTTCATGATTTCGTTGTTGTAGTACTTTTTTACTACACCTAGCTACAGAATGCAGACATTCTGTAGCTAGTTGACGATTCTGCAGCTATCTTCATGTCTACGCAGGTTACAGGTGTCATCTCAGGGAAAAACACATATGGTCATATTCCACATCATTCCCTCATCATTTTTTGCTCTCCACGAAGTTTGAAGAGAATTCTATAAGTGGTTATGCACGTGGGAACTCAAACTAGGAGATAGACTCCTAATAGGACAAGGACAGTCCAAATGTCCTTAATCATATTACGAGACCACTTCAGAGTTCTAGTTTGACTCTAATTTGGAAAGATAATTATCCCTATGTTAGCTCAAATACAGTTATGTAATTTTGATATAAATATGGCTCGGGAAACCGAGGGACAAGGTTAGATTTTGTTTTTGGTTGCTAGATCTTAGAAGTCCGAAACACTCTGTTTTGAAGTTATTTCTCCTTTAATGAAAGAAGCATCACTTTATTGAACGCGCTGAGCCAATATTGAAGTAGATTTTGCGTGCTACTCCAGTGGTAGAGGGCCCCTGATACCTGAGCAGCCTTGTTCATATGTTGAGATAAGTAACTGCATTCTTAGTTTAACCAATTTTCTGAACTTCGTGTTTTTATATTCATTTGAATCGGATGCTACAGATTAGTCTTGTTCTCACAAATTCTTCCAAAAGACTACTAATATGGAATGAGGCATAACTGTAGTATTTTAGGAGTTAGTTACATTTCTTTAATCTTTATGTTCTCATGCTCAATCACATCAGTGGTTACAGCTAGTCTTGTTTTTATCAATCTCTTCCAAAATATCACTAATTCCGGATCAGACATAGCTGTGGTGGTGTTTCAGAGCTTACTGCATTTTTTTGAACTTTATATTTTATGTTTTATGCATGGAATGATACAACCAGACTTGTTTCTACAAGCTATTCCAAAACATTACTCATATTGAACAAAGTAGGGCTGTAGTATTTCGTAGAATTAGTTGCATTTTAGCTTAGTCAATACTCCGGAGGTAGATGTCATTCTAGTTTAATTTCTAGTTTAATTCTGTTTGATAATGGCATTCTGGTATAACTATGTTCATTGTACTTCAATTTAGATTAGTGAAATTCTAGTTCAGCTCCAGTTCACTGTATTTCAAGTTAGGTTCATGACATCTTAGTTTAGTTTTGGTCACTGTGTTTTAAGTTTGATCAGTTGCATTCTAGTTCAGTGTCACCCATTGCATTGTAAGCTATCAAAATTAGGTTTTACGGCCTTCATTATTTACGAATTAATCTTGTTTTGAATTTATATTTATACATCTTTATAGGAACAAGAATTAGTGATATCAGTTTAAGGCCTTGATTGTTCTGCAAACTTTTGCAATTTCATAAGTAAGCCTTTTTCCCAAAATTATTCAAATCTTTAACTTTTGAACAAGGCTTAGTAGTGATAAGTTGAAGTTGCAGAATGGATTAATCTTAGTATTTCAAGTTAATTTAGAGTAGAAATCTTATTATGCTACAAATAATCTTTTCCAAATTGTGTTCCAATAAACTTCTAGCCATGGATGAGATTCTTTGTAATATTGTAAGATAATTGTTTATTTAGGAAAACCTCATTTGCACTAAAATTGTCCTCTTTTCAAGCTATTCCAACATATCTCTAATGAATAAATTGGATAAGTTCATGCTCTGAGCTATTGAGTTCATGTTGTGATTTAGGAGTCATTATCAAGCTTTTCATTTTCTGTTCTTTAGTGCCATACACAAGTTTAGAAAAGGTTTTTCTCTGTTTTAGTGTAACCATTCACTTCGCTTTCCCAACATTTAGTTATTTCCCTTTTAAACATAAAACCATAAAACCAAAAACATCATAAAAACACTAAACACAACGTAGTGAGAAACAAATACCTAGGCACATATAGTGCACCACACTTCAGCAGTTTACTAGCCCTGGTTGACAATTAATGAACTCAATTTAGGAACACTAAGTTGAGCACAACAGTTAGGAAAACTCCCTTTTCTGTGGATCTATGTTCCCACATTTCAGATTATTTATTGTATTGTAAAATCATTTGTAAGCAAGTCTGAAAGTTTAGAGAAAGTAGGGGAATAGTGTGGAAGAACATCTCTGCGCTATATTGTACAGTTTGACATGAATTAATAAGAGATGCAGCTCTGATTTGTGGGATCCATGTGGTATGAGAGTTATCATTTGTTCCTTTCCTTTGTTTCATATGTGAATTTTTATGTGTTTCATTCATCCATAAACATTTCCTTTTGAATTTTTTCAAGATAGATAGGTAGAATCCATTTTATATTCTCTGCCTTGGGAAATCATTCATACTCTGTATTTTTCTTCTGTTTGAAAAGGATCCATTTGTTGTGCCCTTTTCAGCTCCTCACCATTATTTCCGTCCCATCCTTATTAAACCTTAAATGATAAGTTTCCTTCCTATATTGCCCCATGAAATATCATGTGTCCTGATTTAATTCCTGGTTTCAACTGCCTCTATATCCCGCACATCCCTGAAAATTTATTCATTCATTCTATTAAACCTTTTCCATCATTTTATCTAGCCTAATATCAGTCCATTTATTGTGTTCTATTGAATATTATTTTACGGAGAGAGCCCTCTCCTGTCCTTGTAGGGCTAGCTACAAGGCTGAGCGTGGTTTAGTTTGTTACCCTGTTTTGCTTTTGCAGCCTGAGGTCCAATTCAGGTGCTAACAACTCACAAGATATTTTTTCTTATATTGTGGTGTTGTCGCAAAACCCACATTCGTTTCCATGACTACTAGGGTATTTATCATAGTATTATATGTTATCACCTTCTCTATGGATATGGATACCAAGTTATCAAGATCATTAGGAAAAATCCTTCGCCTTTCTTGAACAATCATCTTCTTTAGCTAGTTGAAGGTAAAATTAGATGTATCCATAATCATGTCATCAGGTGGAGGAACAATTACCATCTCACTAAATGGAAGATGGCCACCAATGAGAGGAGGCTCAGGCTAAGTGTTTGGTTCATCTGCAATTCGTTATGTGGCATGCTCCTCTTTTAATTGTGCTTCCAATTCATGGTCCATCTGTTATCAACAGATTCTTCCTCATGTAAGTTCTTCGTGTGTTTTTCTGACAGTCGCTTATGTTGTCCCTCTTCTATTTTTATTATCATTTATTCCTCTACTCTCTACTTTATCAAGTCATTTTTTCTTCCTTTTGCCTTCTTCTTTTTGTAAATGCTCCTCCTCTTTTTTTTGATAAACCTATAGTTTCTTTTATGCTTCTAATATTATCCTATCCTCTTCCTTATGTTTCTTCTATTGCTCTACCTCAAATTCACCTTTTCACATTGGATTGACATTAAAATTTATACTCCTTTCTGACAATGGATCCTAATTTAGCCTCTTTCTGGGTGCTACAGTGTCCACTTGGGAAGTTACATCATGTTGAATCTCTCCATGTGTAAATTTGGTACTTGTGAATCCTGGGAAGGCCTCGCCTCATCTCTTGGTCGATTAATTATTAGTTAATTGCACCAATTCTTAATATTTTCAGCCTCTAGGACAGTCATAGATATGTACAACTAGTTGTATTGTATTTTTTCACAATGTTTTTTGCAAATTTTCCTAGGATCATATCTGTCAAATCTCATTCTTCCAAAGTGAAGGTGGTTGAGTTCTTCAATTTTAGAATCAATTGACTTAAGGCTCTTAATCTCATAAATTATGATATGCAAAGGAAGAGTGGGTCAAGGATCCTTTTTCCTCATATGTAGTTGAGCAAGAAATCCATTGTTCAACTGATAGGACACCTCATGCAAGACCACCTTATTAGTGATATACCTAGGCATAAGATGAGGGGTTGTCTAACACCCGAAAATTTTGATATATGTGCCCTGTGGTGAATCAAACCAATATGCAATATCATGAAGTGACTCCTTCACCTGATCTGTCATGAAAGGAGGTTTTGTCTCAAAGATCATCATGTACAACACTATGAAGAAGTGCTCAACGATTTTTTCATAAACTCCTTGAAAACCAACTTTTGATAATAGTCTGCAATGAAAGTATACATATAACTTCTCCTATGGGGTCTAGTTTCATTTCATCCTAGTGAACTCATAATGGGTGCATATACCATACAACATATAAGTGGACATGTATAAATCTAGTGCTCATTTATCTTGCAAAGCTGTCTTGGCATGTTGTATATTATGCTGTAGCTTATGAGAGATGACATCTTCCCAATTGAAAACTTTACCTCTTGATACAACCAAGTTGAGAAGGAAAATCCAATTCTCCTCAAAGTACTTTGCATCCATTCATCCATATAGTCTGTAGCACATCGCAATGAGATATAGATAGAACTTTCTCAAAGATTTGGTCTAGTAGACTGCACTTGGTCTCTAGCAGAATTTTTCAGGCTCTTGGCATCAAGATTTGATAACTTCCTTGGTATTGAGATTTTCCCACTTTGCAAAAAATTGTGTGTTTGCATACTCCCTTGGTATTATCATGTTTTAATAAGAACGAATTTCATGTGGATGGTAAGTGGAAATATCATTCTCACTTTCACTACTAAGTACCAATTTTGTTGTATCCATATGTAACAGGATCCATTTGATCACTTCTGCACAAGGCATCATTGGGAATCTACATGAAACTTTGTGTATCTTGGACATTTTGATGTTTATGTAAACTTCCATATCTTCTAAGTCTTTAGGTAATTACTTTTTCATGAAATCATATTTGATGTCCTTCGATAAGAATTCCAGGGATTTATCTATGAAGCACTATGTTTCTAAATGAATAGGGATAGTTGGCTTAGTAATTTCCACTACCTCCTCAGTGCTAGCTTTTGAGATTTATTTTGAAGTACCTTGATGGGTGGTAGGATGAAGATGATGAGAGAGTGATGTAAGTTTTATTTGTAGCAATTGCAAGTTAAAATTTACTCATGTTGAACAAAAATTAGTTTCAATAAATCCCCTAACTATCACATGCAGACTATTCAGAATACAACGATGGAGGAAGATTTGGGAAAACTAGGAGCATAAGTTTATCATAAGTGAGACGAGGCGGCTAAACTAGCTATTTGAAGTGTGCAATGCACCAAGACAAAGAAGAGGGCACATGTTGGAAAAAAAGTGGGAAAATACCTAAATGAGGCTCAATAATATCTATGTTCTCATGGGGAGAGAGAGAGAGAATACTTGGGTGCAGGGCACAATCACAAGGGACAAGAAGGGAGACATTGATGCTTAAGAGTGCGCAGTGTACCAGGAAGATTGAGTGAAGGTGCAGGGCACAGTAACCATGGACAAGGATGTGTGATTATTTCTTGAGAGTGTGTTATGTGCTCCTGAGATGATTTTATTTCTTTTTGGGCATAGTTTTCAAACACAGAGGTTCTATGTTTCTCAAAATTGCACTCCAAAAGAGGATTCTCCTATTGGGTGCAATTTTGGTGGATAGAGGGTCCTTGTTTTCCAGAATAGAAATCTGCTCAAATATGGGCTCAAAATAGCTAAATGACGGAAATCAACAAAGCAAGAGAAAATTAACAATGAAAGAGAAGGGTTATAAGTGCTCATAGGTTCTGTCACATTCATGACAGGAAAGTGAAAGGTCATGGTCAATGTGAAGAGTCGCTAAAAACTCCACTTGTTACTGCAAGATGACACTTGTAAGAGAAAGTATGGATGAAAGCGACACTTCGTGTGTGAAAAAAAATTGAAACGCCACCAAGGAAAACAAAAGCGCCACTAAAAACAACAAAATCAATCAAGAACGACACTTTGTAAAACTTATCAAGAATCCACGCACTTGTGATCAATATTGAAAAAAAAACTCCTTATGGTGAGAAAATGTGCCCAGCTAGATTGAAAAGTGATGATGAGAATGAATGATGAGTTGGGAGAATTATAAAACAATTCACACACACATTTCAAAGTAAGAGCATGCATGATTGACACTTGTCGATTGATGAATAAGTTAGTTAATTGAAGTGGAGAGGGCCCCTATTTTCTAGGAGTGTGCTCACCATGCAAACAGGGAAGGGTGCATGCATGAGGAATTAGAGGATGCAACCTCTGTTGACAAGGAGTGTATTGGAGTTGAATACCAGAAGGGCGTAGTGACTTATAACAAGGAGTGCACTCAAATGAGTGAAGGACATGCACTCCACTAAGAGTTTGAAGTGTGATCATGCCTAGGAGGGTGAAATTCCTTTCAACAATGCTTTTGTGACTACTAATTTTGGAAAGTGTGATTTCTATAGGAGAAAAGAATGCACTTTCTCCTTTTTGTGGGGTGTGCATGTCAAGTGAATAAAGCTAATCACTAAGTCAAAGAAAGCTAGTTTTTTTCCTATCTTAAGAAAGACAACACAAGCACTTCAAAAGATACGATGATGACACTTAGAAACTTTGACGAAGGAGGAAAAGTGACACTTATGAGTGTTGAAATGGTGGTAAAAACTTAGAAAAAAATTAAAAATAACAAGATGACACAATATAACTTGAAACGACAGTTCATGTAGGCTCTAAAATTGAATAAGGAAAATAATTTGGAGGGTCGTTTTCATAGCAACAACACAAAAATAAATCTATGATTGTGTAAAAAGTTTTTGCATGTAAGAAAAGGGTAAATAATGAGGATAATTCCCCCCCCCCCATAGAAAAATGGGCTACCATCTAGAGTTTCTTTTCCCTTGAATACTAGAATACTTGGAAAGTCCATCAAATCGATGTAAAAATCGCTTTCTTGAATGGAAATATGAAAGAGAATGTTTTTATGTCCCAACCATAAGGATTTGTTGTGAAGGGATAGGAGCACAAAGTATGCAAGCTTTTCAAATCCTTCTATGGCCTCCAAAAATAACCTCATGCCTAGTAAGAGAAAGTGACTAAGCATCTTTTGAAACTAAATTTAAGAAAATATGATCTTGATGATGCAAATTTGTTTGTCAAGAAAGTTGGAAAAAAAATGGTATATCTTTTGTTGTATGTAGATGATATTCTGATGACAGAGAAAAATTAAAATTACATTTCATCCATAAAGAAAGAATTGAGGAAAGGTTTTGAAATGACAAATTTTGGATATATTCAATATTATATATGTATTGAAGTAACCAAAAATGTGGATTTTATATTCCTCTCTCGACAGAAGCACATTAGATATTTGTTGAAAACATTTGGCATAGATGAGTGCAATCCTTTCACCACTCCAATGGAACAAAATTTAAAGCTCGCATGCACAGTAGGAAATGAATTTGAGGAAGCAATATAATACAAAAAAATCTTAGGAAGTCTTAACTACTGGACTACTACCAGACTGGACATCTCATTTTCTATTGGAATTGTCTCTAGGTTTATGCAAAAGCCTTGTGAGGGTCATTGGTCTATTGCAAAAATAGTTCTAAGGTACTTGAAGGTAACTCAAGACTTTAGACTTAAGTATTCACAGAATTTGATGTAATATTCCTACATTAGCAAGCAGCTAATGTGAATATTAAATTTTGTTTTTACCACCTAGCAGCTTAATAAATGGGTAAGGAATCCCATGCATAATAAAAACATGAATAAAATCTATCATAATGTGAAAGGGTATCATCACAGTAGCTAGATTTTACTCTTGTGTGTGTGAATAGGGGAAAATGGATGAGGACAAAGTCAAGTTTGACTAAGTCAACATGCATGCATGAAGAAGAGGAGATCATCAATGTAACTAGTTCAGTGTGAACAAGGATCAGCATAGAAAAACATTTGAGAGCTATATTGAAGGCACTTGATTGTGAAAAGGGATAAAGCATATTGAAACCTTGACCAAATCAAACAACGCAGTATGGAGGAGTGACCTTGATGAAGGTACAACGTAATTTTGGAGGGAGATTGCTCATGTGGAGTTGGAAACCCTAATGGGTGGGACCCAAGGTAAGGAGGCTCACAAATTTTATAAGGAAGAGGATGGCAGCCATTTGGGGTAAGCTTGGATATTATTCATTTTGGTATGTTTAGACTCTTTGGCACTCTCTTGTTGTTTAGAAGAGCTGCAGTGTTGTTTAGCACAAGGATCTCTTGTTTAGGAATCCTTCTCCTTTCTTGAGAAGCCTCTTGAAGGAGTATTGTACTTTATTTTTCCACATTTAGGCTTGAGGCCAAGCATCCTCCTTCAGCCACAGTGTTATTTTTGCAGATTATAGTGCTTTGTTGCAGGGTGTTGCAGTGGAAAGTCCCCAACACCACTTTCTGAGCTTATATTTCAAAGGAGGGAGCTTCCCTTTCTTTGCAAGATCTGTAAAGAAGGTTTCTAAGCATCTTGTACATCTTGGCATGTTTCCAAAGCATTCTCCACCTTCTACAGCACATTCACTGACAGAAACTGCATCATTTTACTCAGTGTTGCAGTAGTAGGGGTTAAGCCCTTGTTTGTGAGCTTGTTCCTTGAAGGAATCGCCAACCCTTCTCCTTGAAGGCTTTGTAAAGAATCGTTCTTCTATTTCTTGTATATTTCACCTATATGTATTCAGAGCTTCAGTGTAACTGTGTTTTCCAGATCTAGATTTGCAGATCTATCATTCTATACTTGTATTTTCATGAAGCCCTTGTCGGGTTATCCTTATTTTGTATAAAAAGGAAGAGATCTTCATTTTTCTGCATAAACCCTCATTAAAATAACATTTTTGTATGCTTCAGTTATTTCTGTTAAGCAAAGTCATGGGGTTTGGGCTTATTTGATCTGCATTGGTTTGGGGAGACCTATTTAACTTGGCTAGAAGCATTTTTTTTTGCTCCAATTCTGGATGTGAGTTTTATATTATATATTATAAGGGATCCAAGTCCCATTTCTCATAGATATAGTGTTATTTTCTGAAGATAGCCGTTTTAAGCCCTATATTGCTGCATTTCCCCAATTTAGAAGGAGTGTATAGGTCATATTCTTTTTGTTGATCATTCATTTCCTGGTTAGATGTTCCTTTACATCTTATGAGTTGATTTACACTGCTATGTGCATGGATTGTGGAAGCTCCAACTTTAGAATATCTTCAGATATTCTTATTGTTGTAGAGATTCCCTATCTTGGGATATTACAATGGTATCAGAGCATGATCTTTGGCTTAGCCTATGATTTCTAGCTATCAGAAGGAGCGAGATAAAAATGATGGAGAGGATGAGTTTACTCTCATCACTTTTTTGATCCAGAAAGAACCTCTCCCAGGAGGTTAAGCTGATGAAGGAGAATAGATGCCAAGAAAATCCTAGAGGGTTTCAAGAAGAGGAAGAACCATGCACTTCCTATTCTCATGAGGAATAAGACAAAGGGCATGGAAGACACTTGGATCAGCAGATTCTAAGTGAGTACCTTATTTAGTACAAGTCTCAACCTAGAGCCTTCAAAGGGACACTAGCCTTCCCACGGTTCATTCCACTAGAAGAAGAGAGGAGACCCTGTAGCAAGAGAGAAATCAAGGGCAATAGATTTCTATTGTCCACTTTTGATGGGACATCTGTAGCAGATGCTTAGACAAGAAGAATTGAAGCATTATTCCTACTACATCCACTGGTAGAAAGAGAAGAAGTAGAGATTGCAGTGCTACACATGAAGGGAAAAGCAAGCACTTGGTGGTTCAATCACATAAGTCATGCAAGAGTATCTACTCTTGTAGATTTCACTCAGAGTGTGATCAAGAGATTTAATGAAGAACAATAAGAGAGGGAGGAGCCCTCACCACCTCTTGAGGAGACTTATATCAGCGCTGTCACAACCTTGGAGGAGCAGCCTTCAACATCAGTAGTTAAGGGAGCCAACACAGTGGAAGAAAGAAATATTGCAGCCATGCAAGGTGTTCCCAAAGCCCAGCAAGGTATGATTGCATTTCCACTTTCTATTATTGCAGAAAATTTTTCAGAAGATTGTGGAAATATTTTATTGTACGACCCAGGATCATCACTTATTGCTAATTTAGAGTAGCAAGATTTCACTGCGTTGTACAAGAGTAGCAATGAAGAAAGGAGGACCCATTCCTCATGGGAGAATTTAGATAACAACTTCATTTAGGAAGCCATGGATAAAGAGATGTCAAAGGGTAGCATTATTGAGATGAGAAACTTTTTCTCCTCTCTAGATGACACTCTCTCAATGAGAATGCCACAGCTCAAAGAGAGACTTCTACTTGTAGCAGATCCAAGACCTTAGTGGTTTTGAAAGGACATGCATGGGGAAGAGGTCTCATCAAGAGATCCCATTGGAGGTGCACTTCAGCATTTCATGAAGTGCAAAGATCTTCAAATATTTGAAGAGTTTGGTGTCCTACCTTGGGAGGGTACCAAGGATTTTTAGAATGAGATCCATCACCCGCATTGGGATGAGTGGATGGTAGTGTGAAGCAAGAGGTTTCCAAACCCCTTGTAGATTTATGATACAGGCCAGCAGGAAGCATGGCTACGCTAGTTGCTTCTGGGTGAGTATGGTCACTATCCAAAAATTTATATTTCCTTGTCTCATGCATTAAGTCTCAATGATAGGATGCATAATAAGAAGGCATGGTTGTTGTGGTTGTTAAGAAGAGAGTTTGGACATCATATGTTAAATTTATGTCCATGTATTTGCCCTTGTTGGGGGTATGTCTTATGTATTCACACATATTTCTGTTTGAGGTGTATCTCATGTATGAACTTTGGGTTGGGAGGAAGGGTAACTCCCACATGATGTATAAGGGAGATGGTTTGTACTATGTTGATGAGACATCTCACATGTCCATCATTGTATTATTGCTCCATGATTTGCATTTTGAGAATGCAAGGAGGCAGCAAGAGTCCTTGTTGCTATGGTTACTATTGGGAGAGTATGGGCTGAAATTTTTCCATACTCATCATGGTATTTCAAGAGGAATGTATGGCACAGTCAAAGTGCAAAGAGGCTACCCTTCATCATTGGAGGACAAGGAGAGGCTTCCACATAGGAGGAAGAGCTTCTCACATAACAACATATTGGTGGATGGCTTTGGCATGTGGAATGTCAAAGAGAGAATTCATGAAGTGACAAGGGCCTTGACACTAAGGCCAACAATGCTATCACTAGTGAGTATTTTCTTGTTGATGGAGTGTTCCAAGGGGAGTATGCATCCTTCCTTTTTGCAGATTTTTATGAGGAGATTCTCATGGGAGGACTCATCCATGGACCCCACTTTCAGTTTAATCTTTATGCATGGTAGTAAATATATTTATGTACTTATTGATTGTTTCATTGAGTATGTACACTACCTCACCATGTATGTACAATGCATTTCTCCACAAGAGGGAAATATTATTTATGGGCTTCATGGTCATGATGGACCCAAACTTTATGATTGAGATAACCCTGCTCTACATGACTTTGAACAAGTGTGTTGTCATTTTCATTGTATACAACTGATCTATAATTCTATTTACCACTTCATGGTAGATATGAAATCATGCACAACTGTCATCTTGTTGAAAAACCACTTGCCACATGATGTACTAAATCAACAGTTGGGAAGACTGCGTTGTATCCACCTGAAAAACCATTGGTATTATCCAAACTTGCACGTAACCTTCAGGATTTTTCTGATTTGGATACCAGATGGTGATGATGTGCCATTCATTGTAAATGGGATGATTTGGGCCAACATGATTCAGGACATGGGAGAAAGGATCTTTGGAGATCTAATCTTCTTCTTGCCAATTGAGGGCAACCTTATTGTAGCCCAAGGACAAAATATGATCTGCACTTATCATAAGTGGAGAGGAAGAAACATGGGGTAGGCCATCTTGTCTACCATGTCCAGTTATTCAGCGCACCTACATTGTAGAAGCTTAAGGTGGAGGAGATATTTTATGAGTTGCCATGTGGGAGGGTGACTCATCTTGAATGGATGATAGCTTGGGGGTGGAGGTTTTACATGGGAATGATAGTTCCCAAACACATCTCAAACTCCATGCCTTGGAAGGGATATTTTTAGTTCTATCCTTGCAGTTGCTTGAGGACAAGAAACCTTTGGGAGGAGAGGACTGTAATATTCCTACATTAGCAAGCAGCTAATGTGAATATTAAATTTTTTTCTACCACCTAGCAGCTTAATAAATGGGTAAGGAAGCCCATGCATAGTAAAAAAATGAATAAAACCTATCATAATGTGAAAGGAGATCATCATAGTAGCTGGATTTTACTCTTGTGTGTGTGAACAGGGGAAAATGGATGAGGACAAAGTCAAGTTTGACTAAGTCAACATGCATGCATGAAGAAGAGCAGATCATCAATGTAACTAGTTCAGTGTGAAAAAGGATCAACATAGACAAACATTTGAGAGATGGATTGAAGGAACTTGAGTGTGAAAAGGGATAAAGTAGATTGAAGAGGTCAACCTTGACCAAATCAAACAGTTCAATACGGAGGAGTGACCTTGATGAAGGTACAACGTAATTTTGGAGGGAGATTTCTCATGTGGAGTTGGAAACCCTAATGGGTGGGACCCAAGGTAAGGAGGCTCACAAATTTTATAAGGAAGAGGATGGAAGACATTTTGGGTAAGTTTGGATATTATTCATTTTGGTTTGTTTAGAATGTTTGGCATTCTCTTGCTGTTTAGCAGAGTTGCACTGCTGTTTAGCTCAAGGATCTCCTGTTTATGAATCCTTCTCCTTTCTTGAGAGGCCTCTTAAAGGAGTATTGTACTTTAGTTTTCCACAATCAGGCTTGATTCCAAGCATCCTCCTTTAGCCATAGCATTATTTCTGTAGAGTATAGTGCTGTGTTGTAGGGTGTTGCAGTGGAAAGTCCCCAACACCACTTTCTGAGCTTATCTTTTAGAGGAGGGAGCTTCCCTTTCTTTTCAATATCTGTAAAGAAGGTTTCTGAGCATCTTGTACATCTTGGCATGTGGCCAAAGAATTATCCACCTTCTACAGTGTATTAATTGAAAGAAACTGCATCATTTTTACTTAGTTTTGCAGTAGCAGGGGTTAAGCCCTTGTTTGTGAGCTTGTTCCTTGGAGGAAGGGCGAACCCTTCTCCTGGAAGGCTTTGTAAAGCATCCTTCTTCTATTTATTGTATATTTCAGCTATATCTATTTAGACCCACAATGTAACTATTTTTTCCAGATCTATATCTACATATCTGTCATTATATACACTTATTTTCATGAAGCCCTTGCCAGGTTATCCTTATTTTGTATAAAAAGGAAGAGATCTCCACTTTTCTCAGCCATTGGATGATTGTACACTCCATATCTGTTGTTTATCATTATTTTATACATAAAATCTCATTAAAATAACATTTTTTATGCTTCAGTAATTTCTGTTAAGCAAATTCATGGGGTTTGGGCTTATTTGAGCTGCATTGGTTTGGGGAGACCTATTTAACTTGGCTAGAATAATTTTTATTTACTCCAATTCTGGATGTGAGTTGTATATTGTATATTATAAGGGATCCAAGTCCCATTTCTCACAGATATAACGTTATTTTCTGATGACAATCATTTTAAGCCCTATATTGCTACATTTCCCCACTTTGGAAGGAGTGTATCGGTCATATTCTTGTTTTTGATCATTCATTTGATGGTTAGATGTTACTTTACATCTTATGAGCTGATTTACATTGTTATATGAATGGATTGATGAAGCTCCAACTTTAGAATATCTTCAGATATTGTTATTGTTGTAGAAATTCCCTATCTTAGGATATTACATATGACTTCAGCTTCATTGGATACTCTGATTCAGACTTTGATGGAGATAAATAAAATGGAGTATCTACTTCAGGTTATGTTAAGAGTCTTGAATCAAGATATTTTTCCTGGAGGTCACACAAATATTCAATTGTAGCAGATTTCAAAACTGAGGCAAAATATGTGGGAGTTGCAAAAGAAACGAAGGAAATTGTGTTGCTTAGGAAATTTCTTGAATATTTGAAGAAAAAAGGTACATTCTACTCCTATTTTGATTGACAACACTTTTTCAATAAAGTTGGCCAAGAATCCAAAGTTCCATGATTGAACCAAGCATATCAATACAAAGTATGATCTAATTTGACGTCATGTTGAGGCCAAGACTATTCACCTTTGACATTGCTTCATAAATGAGCATATTGTAGACATATTCACTAAAGCACTTGGAAGAGAAAAGATTGAAATATTCAGAATGATGCTTGGACTCACCAACATCATTTCAGATTAAGGGGGGGAATGTTGAAAGCTCATCTTTAGGATTATTAAATTCTTGTAAATAATGTTAATATAAAAATAAAAAAGATGAAGAGGCATTGGAATATGAATTCCAATAGTCTCCCTCTCCTTGTATTTATTCATGATTTTCTTATTGCAAATGATGCATTCATGGAGTTACTCAAACCTAGCCTAACATGAGGTCTCTCTCATTCTTCTCGCTCTCTTGCTTGTGTTGGTTCACTTGGGGGCTTGGTTGGACCTCGTTTTGATCAAAAATTCATTACTAAACACTCAATGGTCCTGAGACTGATATGGTCCACTCAAGCCATCATATTTCCCTTTATTTGGGTTGGACTCTCTTTGCTTTTTGATAATTTCATTGGACTATTTTTTGGTCATGAGTGGGAAGTGTTTATCTCTCTCTCTCATTTTGGTGCATAGGAAATTTTATATTCCTATATAATAGAGTGTGTTCACATAATATCTTGAGTGACGTGGAGGTGTGGACCATATTGAACACTTAGTGCTTTCCATGTGGATGATGAACCACTAAGTATTTTCTAAAGGGATGATTGAACCAATGAGTACCTTCAGTTAGGCCGATGAACCACTTAGGGTTTTTTATTGGTCGATGAACCACTACGTTCTTTCAAACTAGCTGATGAACCACCTTCATATTGGCTTCAATCCCTTGAAATTAAGTGATATACCCCCTATGGAATTTTGGTGAAGCCTTATGTTTTGAAACTTAGAGAGTAAGTGAGTCTCTATGGTGCTTGTTACTGGATAGCAGTTGATGAACCTCCCAGATAGTGGAATCCATATCCTAATTATTTTACTGAGTCATTGGTGTGAATTCCCATGTGCAATAATTTCCTTCGCTTGTGGATCCATCTAAGGGGTGTTCAGCTGCAAGAATGGTTGTAGTGCAGCTGGATATGATTGGATGGAGAGCGTAAGTCCCTCCTTCAGTTGCTACCTATTCTAACACCCTCAAATAATTATAATTAATTATGTATATTTGGTGTATGGATCATGACATATGTTCCTGGTAGATGTATGACTTTTTATTACTCATGAAAGGTTTCCTAAAATCACTTAATGATCAAGGTTAGCAAGTTTTATTATATATCTATGGTGATATTAAATTGCTTCATTTTTCTGATTGTTTCCATCTATATTAATTTCAGTGTCACTTACATGATTGAGAGGAATTGTCTAAAGCTCACTTAGTTAAACTATTACCTTATATGTTCTCATTAATCTTATATTTCTATGAATTGGGTAGCTCATTGTTATAACCTTGATTGTAGGTTATCTTGCATATGATGAATCTAATTTACATGTGTGTGTTGAATGAATACCTAGTTAGAGCCATTGGTCACTTAATATATGAAGGATATGGTGATTATATAAGTTATGCATGCATATATATTGTTGTAGCTAAGAAATGTACCAGTTGTATCAACTTGAGAATCATTTTTAATACATCATCTATAATCCTTATGAATTTATGTCAACTTAGTCTTACTAATTGCATCCTCCCTTTGTCTTACTCATCTGAGGGTCTCTCATAGTATATTGGTTCTTAATCTCAGTGTTTAGTGCTAACAATTCTCTTAACCAAAAAATAAAATCCCCCCTTTGAACCAAGGTAGAAGCCTCAAATTTCATCAAGAATTTGAACACGCAAGCTTCGAATTTGTTATCCCTTCAGCACTCGAGGCCTAACTTAAATCCTTATTTTGATCCTGATTGAAGATAGGGGTTAATATCCTTAGGAACTAAGGCCTAAAACCCTTATCAATCAATGTTTCCTCGTTATAATTTTTTATTTTAAATATGGTGATTAAGCTGATCCGGAGGTGTAACACCCTTCATGAGGCTAGATGTGCTTCTAGGCAAGATTTACCTTCTCTATTGATGCTTATATATAGGATTTTAAGGATCCAACTGTCCAAATGTTGTCTACTCACTCGCGAGATCGGATGACCAAATGTTTCATGAGTGATCTAGTGTAGGCCAACACCAAATGAGGTCTAATGGAGGTGGATTTGGTGATCCATAATAAAGATGTCACCTGGGGTTACGAAATTTGTGAAGGCCCGAATTGGCCATGGTTGGATTTCTACACAGGTGCAAGATGTGGGTCCCACTCTAGATACCCTCTTAAACAAATGTGAGTCTGATCATCTGGTGATTCAGGATCTAGGATTGACAAAGGGTGTGCACCCTAGTGGAGTCCAGGAATACCATTGAGATATATTTACCTCAAACAATCAAATGGATCCATATATCCAGGGGTCCGGGGATGGTAACATATAAAGCTATGTTGTAACATTATATTTGGTGTTGATTTGATATAATGAGAAAATTATGAAATATACCTTGGAGGAGGACCTACTGGACCTAACACATGAGTTGACATGGAAATTCCATGGGTATTTGAAAAGGCACATGTAGATCTCACATAAGGTACTATGGATAACGTAGACATCAATTATGTTAATGTTGTAGTGCCATGTGGGCCACACGTGAATGCCATGTGGGAGCACCATGATGATGTGGATTGAGCTATGTTGAAGTGGTAGTGCCACGTGGGCCACATGTGGAAATTCAATGTTGATGTCCCCCTATATGATTGGCTAAACTTAAAATAGGCATAACTTTCAATCTAGGATTTGGATTGAGATAAATTTCATATCACTGGAAAGTGCTTGACAAGCTGAACATGATGGTGTTATTTTTTGAGTTTTGACAATGTTCGAAAAAAGAGGGTTTTTGTAACCCCATCTCCATAAAATACCTTAGAGATCAGTTCAAATCAATAGGTAACACCTCCTGCATCTTGAGATATTACAAGGGGGTGGGAGGGAGTGTTACAGAGTGGTCTTAGAACTAATTTTACACATTGCACCTGGAGAGCTAGAGGAACACAAAAAATACAAACAATCGAGATAAATGTGCCTTAAGACAGAAATTTTGGAGCTCTAGTAAAGAAAGTAGTATCAGAGTTTAGGTTCGACACTAGATTTGAAAAGGATCATGGAAAAAATTTAATACAATAGTTTGACTAATGCATATGCTAATTTTCTTTGGATTTATAGTTGATGTGCTTACTGGCCTTGATATAATTCTTACATGTATTTTTATTTATGTGACTGACATGATTTTTAGATGTGTGAAAAACATCAAATCAACATACTTCAGAACATCATGCTTAGAGTTGGCATGACAATGTAAAAATTTAATATGCTCATGCTTGATATAACTAACAAGCATGTGTGTGAAAACACATAAGAAGATACAAATTGCAGTAATAAAAATAGGAACTTACAACAATATGGTATAGCATGACATGGACCAAAACCATCATGATAAAAAGAAGGGAAGTTTCCTAATAGAATATATACCCTTAGGAGCTCGAAATTTGAGCTGAAGAGTTGCAAAGCATAGAATGAAATACCTATTAGAAAACAAGAAGAATACAAAAATCTAAACACAATGATCATGTAAAATCTGTTACATGCAAGGGTTATTGCAACATTCATCAACCTTTAGATATGTGGTTGAATGTTATAATGAAAATATCAGAGATAAACCTTATAAATTTGGGAAGAAGAGAATAACATTGACATGTTGGGGTTGGGAAGAAGAACACCTAATATGTAACTGCCCTAACAAACAACAAAAGAAGAATAGTACATGTAAACTCTAGACACATGAACCAACAACCAACAATGTAGAAGAGAGATGAGGGAGCATTCTCACAAGCTCTATAAAATAATAAAAATTCCCCTTGAATTGTTTAGAAATAATTTTGGAACCCTAAGGTTGCTATAGACCTTGGGAGAGACTCTGATTTAAATTGTGTGCATGTGATAGTATGTTAAGTGTTAATGCTAAATTAAATATAGAATGTTTGGTTTGCTACAAGTGTCTAATATGAGTTGACCTATTGAATGCAATATTTCAAGAATGTTTGACTTGTTATTAAATAGATATATTATTACTCATGCATGGATTAATTGACTAATGATCGATGTGTGTGTATAAAGTTGATATGCACACAAGGGAAGGGACCCCATAACTATTACAAGAAAAAGAATTGGGTCATAAACTTGTTAGAAATTTAAGGAAAACTTTTATTGTGTTTAATGAAAATGTTATGCTTAGTCATGATGAACTTCTAATGAGCTTGGAATTCTACCTTGCAAAACTATATAAGAGGGAAAAAAAGGATAAAATATTAGTCAAGAAGGCCCAATTGGATTAATATGAATCGGCGTGAAAGAAATGTTACAACTATAAAAAATGACTTGAGAATAAGTTTCCCATAACTAAAATTATGCTTGGATGATATATTTTATGAATACATGAAAAATGAGAGATGAGATAAAGGTATAATAATACCATTTCATTTGAAAGGTCATTTGTAGAGAACCATCATAGTAGGAAGATAATTAATTTAATATGATGAGTGTGTGAATGATGTGTAAATAAAAAATAATACTTGTTATGTTTTGGGTAATATTGTGATCTTACCCAATAGGACTCCATGTCACATGGAATATCCATCAAGAAAGTGTGCAAGAACGATCTCTTGTTGATTAAATACCATTTTTAGTGTGCATATGAAATGCTTGGGATTATTAGCATAGTTTTATAAATATTTGAAAATAATAGAGTCTGAAAGTTAACTTTGAAAATAAAAGGAAAATATTATAATTTGTAAAGTGGATACCTAATGCAAATTCCTTTATGAAAGTTTCATTGAAACTTGTATGCAGTTGAATTCATAAATTTGTGACTAATATATGAAGTTGATATAATTCCAGGGATTGTCAAATATTTCAATAGCAGTTATGTTACAAGCCAATTGGACTCCTTCAAAGGGTTTCAATTGAAAGTGCTTGTAATGGTAGCCAAGTAAGTGAGGCAAGAAGCAAGTAAAGGTAAAAAGGTAAAAGGAAAGGAATTAGGTAAGAATTCCTTTCAACAAAATTTGATATTTGTTGTTTCAAGATTAATGCATCTATTGTATGGATTCCAAAGAAGTATTATGGGTAAGGAAAGTAGCCTTCAATATGAAAGAAGGAAATGGCTCAGTAGTGCATGGAATATGAAATAGAGAACTACATTTCTCATTAATTCAATATATGAAATTATCATTTTTTATTCATTGGGTTGCTAAAATAGAATTTTATTGTATTATGAAATTCTTAGAATTAATTTGGTTGTAATATTCGTAAATTAGCATGCAGCTAATGGGAATATTAATTTTGTTTTCAACACATAGTTAGATGAGTAAATGGGTAAGGAGGCCCATATATATCTTAAATAAGCATAAAATCCCTCTTGATGTGAAAATGAATCATAATAATAGCTGGATCTAGCACCCTCATGTGTGAACAGGGGCAAATACATGTGGACAAGGTCAATTTTGACCAAGTCAACAGTGCTGATATGGATGGAGTAGCTCATCAATAGGGACAGCGCAGTGATAGTGGGAGGAATATTCCATGAAGGTGGAAACCCTAATGAGTGGGACCCAAGATAAGAAGGCTCACACTTGTTTATAAGGAGGGCAAGGAAGCCATAGTGAGGCATGCTATTGATTATTGATTTTATGGTCTGCATGACTATTGTGCATTCTTCAGCTGTTTAGTTGAGATTGTTGTGATGTTTAGCACCGGGTGTTCCGAGTAGGAATCCCATATCCTTTCTTAGGAGGCCTCTTTGGGGAGCATTTCACTTCATTTTCCACATTCAGGCTTAAGGCCAACCTTCAGTCTTCAGCTACAATGCAGTTTCTGCAGAGGATTGTGTTGTGTTGCAGGGTGTTGCAGTGGAGGGTTGATAAACCCACTTCTAGAGCTATTTTTTCAAAGGAGGAAGAATTATCCACTTTGGGAGATCATCCAGGAAGATTCTTGAGCATATTTAACATCTTGGCAATGGGCCAAACTATTTCCCATATTCTACAGTGTAGTATCCCTCTTGGACTGCGTTATTTCAATGAGAATTTGCAGTGAGGGGTTGCAGTGTTTGATTAGAGGGTGAGATCTTCAATGATTAGATTAGACTTTCACCTGAAGGATCTATTAGAGGAGATCCATTCTTCATATGTATTATCTACAGCCATATTCATCCAGTTCTTTAGTTGCAGCTGCTATTCAGTCCTAGGGCTGCATTCCGGCATTTTTGTACTTTTGCATATTTCAGGAAATCCTTCCCAGGTTGTCTTGAAAATGTGTTTGGGAGCTTATATCTTTACTCCCAGAATTGTATGAGCCACATATTTGCATATTTATGTTATTTTACATTTCTAGTACCAGTGTACCATCTATGACTGCTTTGTACTTGTTCATGAGCATTCTGCTATGGAGCAGCATTTCATATTTAGCATATGTATTCATGGGAGGCTTACTTGCCTTGATTATTTGAGTTGTGCCTGCTTCTATTGTACTTATTTGCTGCTAATTTATATAATAAAATGGCTCCATGTTTTTCATACATATTGGTGTAATGTTATTCACTGCTATTTCCAGTTTTATGTTCATATATTGCTGCTTCCCCATTTGGGAATATTACAGTGGTATCAGAGCATAACCTTGGCTCAGCCTATGGATCTCAGCCATTATGCTATGAGGAGAATAAGAATAAGAAGAGAAAGATCAAAATGATGGAGAAAATAATTTCTATCTCATCTCTTTTCAGATCTAGAAAGGGCCTCACCAAGGAGTTCAAGAAAAGAAGAGTGGAAAGAAGTAATGGAACTATGCCCTTTCCTTTTGAAAAATGAGACAAAATGCATAGATATGGAGAACACTTGGATCATGAGATTATAAGTGAATGAATTTCTTAATATAAATCTCAACCTGTAGCTTTCAAGGAGATTCTAACTCTCCCATAGTTCATCCAGATTGAGGAAGAAAGGATACCTTGTAGCAGCAGTAGAATCAAGGGCAATAGGTTCCTACTGTCTAATTTTGATGGGTCATCCACATGTACAGCAAGGGCTTGGGAAATAAATATAGATGCATTATTCCTACTACATCCAGTGGTAGAAAGTGAGGTTGTAGAGATTGCAGTGCTGCACCTTGAGGGTGAAGCAAGCACTTGGTGGTTCAGCCATTTGAGTCATGCAAGGGTGACTGCTTTTGCAGAATTTACTCAAAGGGTGATTAAAAAAATTGGCAAGGAGAAATTAGAGGAGGAGAATCCCTCACCACCACTTGAAGAGATTTGTACCAGCACTAATGCAACTACGGAGGAGCAGCCAACAACACCAGCAGTTGGGGGAACCATCACATTGGAGGAAGGAACTCTTGCAGCCATACAAAATGATCCCAAGCTTCACCAAGGTATGCCTAAGTTTCCATTTCTTGTCATTTCAGCAGATCTTATGGAGATTTGTATGCCATTGCATGACCTAGGGTCAAGATACACTGCTGATTTGGAGCAACACACTATCACTTCACTGAGGAGCCTTGATAGACTCAAGGAAGAGAGAAACATTCATCCTACTTACTCATTTTTGAGCTGCACACAACTCTTGAGGTTGGAGTGTAGATTTTTGGATGATGGGATGAGCATTGTCCTGGGCAATGCAATACATAACTATGTGTTCAATAGTGAACATGATCTTGAAACAGTGGGTGCACCATCATGGATATCAGCAACTCTGTCTTTGAGTAGCAGTGATGTGTTGGGGGCCTAGCCACTAGTGGGCCATTCCAATGACCATTTCACATGTGTAGCAGAGGATAGGCAGATGGTTGATGAGATACCTCTTATCTTCAATTACTATACTGGTATTCTTCATTGGAGGGATACCAATTTTGAGCATGATGATAGACACTCACCATTGGTTGGATGGGTGATGTTTATGAGCAAGAGGCTGGAAAGCCCCTTGCATATCTATGACACAGAGCAGCAGGAGGCAAGGCTGCAATGGCTACTCTTAAAAGAGTTTGGCCACCATGTGGAGTATCATTTGTCAAAAGGTATGTTATGGGTTGGGGCATTGCATGGAACCTATATATTATGGTAGTAGAAGATTTGGTTGTATGGGGCATTCTACAAGTCAACCATCATGATCTTACTCCGTGACTTGTATGAGGGAGAGATAAGGGAGTAGCATGAGATGTTGTTGCCTTGGTTTTTATTGAGAGAGTATGGGTTGATCCTCTCCCATGCTTGGCATGATGTTGCAGGAGTAGGTGATGGCACTATCATGGTGCAAAGGGGCTACTCCTTAGCCTTGGAATATCAGGAGGTACTTCCACTTTGGAAGGAATCTCCCATATGTAGCAACATTATGGTAGATGACTTTGACATTGGACATGTCAAAGAATGGAGCTATGAGATCATAGGAGCCTTATTACAGAGACCAAAAACGATGTCACTTGGGAGCTTTGGTTTATTGATGGAGTGTTCCCAGGATCACTTCACATATGATGCACTTGGTGGACAAGGAGGAGGTGAGAGTTATGGAGTAGTGGATGGAGACACCTATTACTATGATATGCCCTTCTTGAATTGTTTTTCCAAGCATAAGAAAAAAGGTCTTCGTGTAGCATATGATTCATTGCTCTTCATGGGAGTATGTCATACCACTATGGAGGGATTATTCATGGATCTTATCATCATCTTACTCTCAATACATGGTAAGAATGTTGTTTTTTCATTTACTGATTATCTAACTCATTATTTGCATACTCTTACCATTTCTATACAGTGCATTGCTCCACAAGAGAGCAAGCCTCTCATTGGGCTTCATGGTCAATTTTGGGCCAACTACTATGAGGGAGACAACCATCTCCTGTATGACCATGGGAAAGTGTTTTATTATTTTCTGTATGCTCAGTTGATATACAAAGCCATTTACTATTCACTAGTAGATGTGATGACATATACAACTCACAGATTGTTGAGAAACAACTTTCCATGTCATTTTCTGAAACAACAGTTAGAAAAATTGCGCTGTGATTACTTGGGAGACTGTTGGTACTCTCCAACACCATGCAAGATCTGCAGTACCTCTCTCATTTGGATGCCATATGATGATCATGTCATATTCATTTTATATGGGGTAGTATGGGCAAGAACCAAAGAGTGGATATTTGAAGATCCAATTTCCTTTTGCTTCATGAAGGCAACATCATTGCATCCCAAATTCAGAAGTAGCTCTACACTTACCATAAGTGGAGAGGGATATAGCATGGGATGGGCATTTTGACCCATCATGTTCAGCTATGCAGACCACCTATTCTTCTGGAGCTTCAGGTGGAGGGAATTTTTCAGGAGTTGCCATGTTGGGAGGTGACTCATTTTGTATGGATGATAGCTTGGGGATGGAGATTTCACATGGGAATGATAGTTCCCAATGCATTTCAGATTCCATGCCTCAAGAGGACCTCTAGACAACACCTTGTTTCCTCCTTGGGTATTTTACTTCTTCATGATGATATCTTTTTGGGATGGTCACCAAAAACTAACTTGCATACTTGGGAGGGGAAATATGGAGATTTATTGATGAGACAACATCTTATTCCTTGGAGGAGTTTATTTTATGGGGATGCTATAGGAGGAGGAGAGGAGGCTCTTCAGTTCTATCCTTGCAGTTTCTTGAGGACAAGCAACATTTTGGAGGGGAGGACTGTAATATTCCTAAATTAGCATGCAACTAATGGGAATTTTAATTTTCTTTTCAACACCTAGTTAGATGAATAAATGGGTAAGGAGGCCCATACATATCTTAAACAGGCATAAAATCCCTCTTGATGTGAAAAGGGATCATAATAATAGCTGGATCTAGCACCCTCATGTGTGAACAAGGGAAAATACATGTGGACAAGGTCAATTTTGACCAAGTCAATAGTGCTAGTATGGATGGAGTAGCTCATCAATAGGGATAGTGCAGTGATAGTGGGAGGAATATTCCATGAAGGTGGAAACCCTAATGAGTGGGACCCAAGGTAAGAAGGCTCACATTTTTTTATAAGGAGGGTAAGGAAGCCATAGTGAGGCATGTTATTGATTATTGATTTTATGTTCTGCATGACTATTGTGCATTCTTCAGCTGTTTAGTTGAGATTGTTGTGTTGTTTAGCATCGGTTGTTCCCAAGCGATAATCCCATCTCCTTTATTGAGAGGCCTCTTGGGGGGAGAATTGCACTTAATTTTCCACATTTAGGCTTAATTCCAAGCTTCAGTCTTTAGCTACAACGCAGTTCTATAGAGGATTGTGTTGTGTTGCAGGGTGTTGCAGTGGAGGATTGAGAAACCCACTTCCGGAGCTAGTTTTTCAGAGGAGGAAGCATTATCCACTTTGGGAGATCAGCCGAGAATATTCTTGAGAATATTTTACATCTTTGCACTGGGCCAACCTATTTTCCATCTTCTACAGTGTATTATCCCTCTTGGACTATGTTATTTCAGTGAGCATTTGCACTGAGGGGTTGCAGTGTTTGATTAGAGGGTGAGATCTTCAGTGATTGGATCAGCCTTTCACCTGAAGTATCTATTGGAGGAGATCCATTCTTCATATGTATTATCTACATCCATATTCATCTATTTCTTGAGTTTCAACTACTATTCATTCCTAGGGATGAATTCAGGCATTTTTGTACTTTTGCATATTTCAGGAAATCCTTCCCGGGTTGTCTTGAAAATGTGTTTGGGAGCTTAGATCTTTACTCCCGACATTGTATGAGCCACATATTTTCATATATATGTTATTTTACATTTCCAGTAGCAGTGTACCATCTATGACTGCGTTTTACTTGTTCATGAGCATTCTTCTATGTAGCATCATTTCATATTTGGCATATGTATTCATGGGAGGCTTAATTGCCTTGATTATTTGAGTTGTGCCAGCTTCTATTGTACTTATTTGCTGTTGATTTATATAATAAAATGGCTCCATGATTTTCATACATATTGGTGTAATGTTATTCACTTCTATTTCAAGTTTTATGTTCATATATTGTTGCTTCCCCATTTGGGAATATTACATTGGTGCACACGTATGATGCTATGATAGTTTCATTTCAATCTATTTGAAATAAGATGGACTGATAGAATTTTTATATGAGCAATAATTCTGAAATCAACTAATGCGTGCAAAATGAAAATAAAAAAGGGGGTATTTAGCACCTAGGTAAGGCCCCGACCCAAGGAGACTCGGGTCCCTTAAAGAAAAATCAATTTGGAAGCAAAAGAGTTATTTTCATTAATCGAAAAATGTGTTGATACATGAAGTATGATAGAACTGAAAATCACAGGCAAAAAACATTCACTACTGCTGACTATAATTTCTCAAAAGTTCTCTCATGCAATGGGCTAATCAAGCCTCTTATTTGTACAAAAATATATAAGGGGAAACCTCCTTGAAGAGAGGTCTGCCCTCCAAAATTCCTAGAAAATAGGATTTCGATCCCTGTGACCTCGCAACTACAGGGAAGAGTAATGACTACTCGAAGCCAATTGAGTTTTGGTCATCCTGAAATAGGAAGCAAGTTCCTTACTTTTCAATAAATTGGATTTAATGTGATATGTATCAAATATTATCAATATCTTACACAATAATTGGATTTGGTACACAAGATATGACAACCATCTCTAACCTTCCTAAGAACATATTAAACCTGAAAAATACATTATTAAGTGCAGAAGGAAAGCTTAAATGTTCTTAGGAAAGGTTAGATGGGCCTTAATTTGTATCTAATTTGGAGGCCCATCACATCTACCTACTAAAATTTTTTTCCAACCCCTAAGCAACCTATTCATCCTCTTTGCCGTGTTTTTCTTCATGTATGCATATGATGGATTGTCTAGCGTCCTATGTTGTGCTTGATGTAGCTACCACTACTAGATGAAAGCTTGCATTTTCTTCAACTTATTTCTATTGCTTTTTTTTCTTCATGGATTTGATTTACTTTTAATCCAAATAGCAAAGGAGATATGAACCTCTCATTTTTCCAAATGAAGCTCAACCAACTCTATTTCAGCTATTTTTGTCTTTATTTTTGGCTCAACCCGCATTTATTGTTTTTCTCCTTCCCTTTCCTTTATCCTTTCTTCAATAGTTTCCTTTGTCTCTAATTATTATTCTTATTTTTTTGTTGCCTCTTCTAACTCTATTTGGATTGTTGTTTGTGTCTTTGTTGCTACATGAGCTATGGTTTCTTGTGGTAGTTGGGCACCTTGTAGAAAATGGAAAATGTATCATCTTTGTTCTTAAAGATGAGAGAGTATGCTCAACCAGCTATTTTATGTATTTCATATTAATTTTTCAAAATATAGTTCTTCTAAAATTAAGAGAAAAAACATATCACTCATTATTGATCTATGTAAATTCAAATTGTAAAATGCAAGGAATTTCCTTTCAGACAATTATGAATATTTTTGCCAAATGAAAATGGAAAAAACTTTTTACTTACATTTCATTTGAAGATCCTGTTGTCTTTTAATTCATTTGAAGATTTTGTGGTTGTTATGGGAAAAACAAACCAGCTTCTTGTAGCAATATGTCTCTTTCATGTAGCAGCGTTTGTAGGTTCATGTATAATTTTTTTATTTCCTGTAGTGGTGCCTATAAGTTCCTATAGAAGTCAGTTTTCATGTCGAGAGATGGTGGGTCCACCCTTCTATTTTTATTTTTAATTTTTTAATTCTTTATTTTTAACAATATTGCATGCAAAATGTTGGAGCAGGGTCCCCTAAAGCTACGAATTTTGTCCATTTTTGTATATTTTTTTTATTATTTAGTCTAACACAGGCGTTTTGGGGTGGGTCAAAGTTCTGAATGCATTTTAATGGGTCAAAGGTAGAACAAGAATTTACAAACCACGGTTTACGGACCATTGGATGCGTAGGCTAAATCGATATAAACAGATGAACCTTTTTGAGTCTTAAGGTAGAAAAGAATTGAGATTGATGCTAAGCACAAATTGTTAGATCTGTTGTCGGGTTGTTACGGTAAGGACTCCTGCTGGCTGTGTGTGCAGAGATCCTCAATCCTGTTGTGTGTGGACCCTGCTAGCTGTGTGCGCAGGTGGTATTTTGGGATTGTAAGTGGATTTTGATATTAATATATATTCGAAGTACTGTTGCACATCTAATGCTATCTGGATATTCCTTTTTATGAGTAATGCGAACTCGGGTTATACGATTAAGTTGCAAAAGTGTCTGTTTAATTACTGCGAACTGTGAAAGTATCTATGTTTCTATTATATGTATCTGTGATCTATTAATTATTGTGATTATAATGTTCTTTGTTGATAATTGGTATTACACACATGGATGCGAAAGTATTTATTCAATCTATGCATGATAATAGCTTTGTAAGCCTGTGAATATATTTTTTAAGTACGAACTCGATAGGTTCGGAACGTAGACCAGCTTGACTTACCTACTCTCTCTCAGGGTGCGGAAACCTGGTTCCAGCACCCTCCCATACAACTTTGGGTGAGACTTTCACCAATGCAAGAAGGTCACTACCGAAAGGGCCAGTAGTATAGGGGTTTGTTAGCAAACCTTAACCTCTGAACCTGGGTCAGGACCCCTCAAGCCAAAAAATGGTTCCGTTGTTGGGACCGGGAGAATGTTGAAAGAGGGATCGGGTAATGCCAATAACACATTGGAGACCTCAAAAGAAATATATCGATGAGTGGTTCAAAAATAAAATTTAGGAATTCACAGTGAGGGAGAATCGCAGTGCAAATATGACCACAGAGAAGTGGAAGAATATGTACATTTTCATAGAGATCTAAGAAATTTTCTTTGTGAAATTTGCGACTGAGATTCAAGAGTGGCTTGCAAGGATCATAGATTTCTAGAAGTGTTGGAAGGATGAACAGGTCACGCAGTGGACCCCATAGCTGATCCAGTAGTTAGAGAAGACTGATAATACCATCACTCACATGGTAGATCACTGGGTGGACAGTGTGATAGGAGGATTTGTGATGGAATTTGCAATTGATCAATTTGTGTCCTACTCCGAGGCGGAATGAAGGTTATTCAAGGGTTTCTAGGGTAAGTTTCTGAAAAATATTCCATTATTGATTAATATCTTGTTGTGCGAAAAGAGAATTTTGTGCAGCCATACAGAGTGAATGAGCTCCAATCAAAGCAAGTGTACAATGCACAGTGGTAAGTACTACAGAACTAACTAAGAAGGAGATAGATATGTCTATAGTCCAATAAGGGATTTGGTTGTGTAAAACCTCCAACTACACCAACGTCAAGCCAGCACAGGGGTAAGAACTCACGTGTACCTCCTCCTCCAGTAGAAGACAAGATGGCCTCACACATGAAGCTACCTACCTTCAAGGGCGTAGGGGATGAAGACATGGACCGGCTCTGGTTTGTTGCAGGATTGGTATGGACTGCGCAAAACGTGGTCAGCAACACTATGAAAAGGGCGCAGCTATCCCTTACCTTTGAAGGAAGAGCCTTGGACTGGTATATGGGATACATATCTTAGCATGCAAACGCGACCATTGAAGAGATTAAGAATGCCTTGAAACAGCAGTTCAGGAAGCTTAAGTCCTACTCTCAGATAGTGAACGATCTGAAAGATTTCAAGCAGGGATCATCCGAGTTTGTATGGGAAGCTGACCAACAGTTAAAGAAGGTAATTAGAGAAGGAGGATTTTTGTATGATGATGGGAATCACACTAAGTGGTTCATTGCTATGTTGTTTCCCCACTTGTGCGTGCCAATGGGTCATCAAGCCATTGAATTGCAGGAAAAGGCCTTGGAGATTGCAATGAAGTTGGAAGTTGTGCCAAGAGATGATACCCAGTTAGGAGTACAACAAATACAAGGAAAGTTAGAGGCAATGCATATGGAGATCTATAATCTGCAGAAGGAACGAGGGACAGAGGCTAGCCCTGACAGGTAGTGCATACGATGCAGGGTGAATGGCCACACCAAGGATAATTTTCCACTACTAGCAGACTACATGCAGGCTGGGGGACCCAGCCCATTGCGTCCTAGGGAAGATGTGGGGACAAGTGGGCCAGTGTTGTGGTGTGATGATTGCCCCGTGGTTGGGCTGCATGGTACCAACCACTTCCCCCGCCTTGCCGCATATGTCCCAGAAGTGAAGCAACAATGGTGTAGGTTTTGCAGATCTGTAGGACACGATGAGTAGAACTGCAAGACCTATGATCTGATGATAGATAGAGGAAACCTATATAGGGTACAATCAGACCCCTCTTCACCAAGATCCCCCTCAGGTATGGGTGGCTCCCCAGCTAGGGGTAGGGGAGGGGGCCGAGGTGGAAGCATAGGTAGGGGGAGAGGACAACTGATTTGCTATAACTGTGGAGAAATAGGGCACTCTGCAAGGGACCTCACAAACCCTGCAAGACAATCCTAAAGATACTGTAGACAGCTAGATCATGTGATCGAAGATTGCCTGATTCTGATAGCCAAGATGCAGGAGAAGCAGCAGACACCTACGCAGAATGTATAAAGGGTCAAGGTAGAACCTCAAGATGAAGGACCAAGTGTTAATGTTATAACATGTAGCAGCATGGCCACCAGAGGAGCTATAGAGAAAGCTGAGGTGGAGCCACTTATCTGTAAAGAAACCATTAAACAAGAAGGTTTGGACTTACAGAAGGAAAAGGAAACCTTTGTCGCAGATCTCCAATACTTTGCTAAGGTTGTGGCATCCATTCCTCAAGCCCACGTGAACCTCAAAGTAGATGATGAGGTCAAACCATTCCTGCGGGCATGAATGAAGCCATTGCGCAACCAAAGGGTCGTAGAAAACCTCCAAGCCTTGATTGATAGCTGCGCAAAAATAACAACCCCAGCCATGGAAATTAAGGATGTGCACAAGCTATATAAGCATAAGAGATTCACTGGTAGCGAGATGCGGTTAACCGCGCAAATTGGTGATTATGAGATGGATCAGGTTATTCTAAACCTAGGGTCAGATGCGAACGTACTACCCAAGAAAACTTGGCAGCGAATGGGAGAACCTAAGTTGGAATGGTAAATTATCCAGCTGCGCATGGCTAATTAGAAGAAGATCATACTGTTTGGGAGATTATCAAAGATCGTGGTAGATATCGCAGGAGTTAAGGTTCGGGCTGACTTCAAGGTCATTCAGATTGTAGAAGAAAAGGACCCCTATCCTATGCTCCTAGGATTGGACTAGGCCATAGATATGGGTAGTATTATCAATTTGAAGAAGAGAAGCATGGTGTTTGAAATTGAAGGAACATTGGTGGTAGTACCGCTAGACCCCGTAGAAAGAGAAAGGTATACAAAACCAGTGCGTGAGGAAGAGGAGGTGGATCACATCTATAAGTTAACTGTGAGGGACGAAGATTGGATCAATCCTACGACCAATGGTGTGCTTCGCTGGGAAAAGGATAGCGAATGCTTTTCTGACTCCGACGAAGAAATAGAAAATTGGCAAAACCAGTTACATGATGTCTCTGCGTTGCGCTGCCTACGAACTACAAGGGACTTCCGATGCATATCATTAGAGGTAATATAACTACCCTACTTTGATGGTTTCGGTAGCATAAAGGATTTTTTGCGAACATTTGAAGTTGAGGTTCCAAGAGAACAGAGGCTATGGGCCCTTAATCTAGCCATGCGTGCAACACCTGCAAGGTGGTGGGACACACATAAGGGGCCATTCCAGGATTGGGAGGAATATTGGGATATGATGATCCTACGATTTGAGCCTCCGGTTAACATGCGCGTCAAGATGTTTCTTGGCCCAGGGAATCCGGGTGAACATTTGTTCGCTTGGATGGAGAAATGGTGGGATCACACTACAGAAGAATGGGTTCACTTGTTTATTCATGCCTTGGGGACCAATCCCCACTGCATGGTATTTATATGTGGAGCTACATCAACGCAACTGCCATTGGGAAACCTTAAAGGATGAATTCGTGGGGACATTTGGACTAACAGGAGGAACAGAGGCATTGCACAAAGCTCTGTAGCATATAGATAACATTGTATTTGTTGAATCCAGCCCCTACGCAGCATTGGAGATACCAACATGGGAAACACAGATGCAGGATATTTCCAACTGCCGCAATATCACCATAGAAGAATGTGATGAAGATCCGCGCAATGTCTCGACCCCAGAATCTGAAGGGGAGCGCGCAGTTGTAGGACCTCCATTACACACTATGGATGTTACGAAGCCTCTGTAGCTATGAGAAGTTAACATTAGCATGGAAGAGCAACCTAAGTTGGCTAAAATTGGGGATTACTAGTATGATGAGACATTAGGCAAGGTTGCAGAATTACTTACAGAATATCAAGACTTATTCCCGACAAATTTTTCGGAGCTTAATGGGTTCACGAGGGACTTAGGGGTTATGCGCATCACACTGAAACCAAATGCGCACCCTAGGAAGCAACACCCTTATCGGCTTAACCCTAAGTATAAGCAAAAGGTTACAGAAGAAATCAATAAAATGCTCACCGCAGGTATCATCAAACCAATCGAACAGTCAGACTGGGTGATTCGCATGGTGGTTCAGGAAAATAAGACAAGGGGGAAATCCACATCTGCGTGGACCTGCACAAGTTGCATGATGCCTGTGTAAATGATTCTTTCCCTACTACAAGGATGGAAGTATGGGTGATCAAAACACAAATGGAGCAGCAAATCACATATTTGCAGGCTAAGTTACAGCCTGAAACACCACTGGAGGTACGAGCCCAGCAAGTTGCACTGGTTACTGCGGCTACAAATGTCATTATAGGGCAGATCACTCAGGGCACCCAATTACTAGAAACAACCATGCAGCTATGGACCAAGGTCCAGCACGACCCAAATGCTGCGAGAAATCAACCAAAACTTGCGGCAGAAGGAAGAAGCATTCGAGAAGTTAGAAGCCACCATGCTCACTTTGGTTCCTACTCAACACTTGGCATGGCTACTGTTGTACCTTAAGAGACAATCCCTTAGCTGTGATAAGGAATCAGTGCTTAAGCCATTTATATGATTATGGCAAAAAATTATTTGTCTCTGTTTAATGACCTTCAAGTATTTATCATTAAACCCTCAAATATCAAATATAATAAAAATCTGACAATGTTGTCTTTTGCTTATGTTGAATGAAATGACCAGAAGAAAATGAAAGAAGGAAGTTCAAACTGATATGTTGTTACAAATAATATATCATCTCAAACCTCGAAAGAATTATATGAAAGAAATAGTTAAAACGATGGAGTGCCAATTAAGGATTTTAACTCTTGCTTACATAGGTAAAAAGAGACATGTTGCTCATTACTTCATTTTATTCAAAGATAGAAAACACAAAAATGAAAACTTGAATACATATCAACATAAACATATTCCAGAAAATTTCTTCTCATTCTTTAATCTTTTAAAAATTTGAGTACAAAAATTATAGTCTGAAGGTCCAAAACTCGGAACCCTCCTTCCTCTGAATTATTACATTAAATATAATAAAAAGCAGCTCGAAACTGTTATAACTGATCCTAACTACCTCAAATCTTGGGGATTTTTGAAGACTATCTTTTACATACTCCCAAAAAGTCTTATTACATTTACATCATCTCTGAAATATTATAATAACATAAAAATTAACACCCTAATCTATATGTTGAATGTGAATAGCTGACGATGCTATTACATTTCCCAGATCAGCTTTTGATTTGTCTTTCTTCGAAGTTGAAGGATTCTTTGGCAAGTTCATATGACCTTTTTCCATATCTCTACTCTTCTCCTGGGTGAGTGTATCATATTGTGATACTCTAACCTGAAAGCAGTAATTCGGTTGCAAGTTGGTATTTCTGTAAATAGAGTTTTTACCAGCCACAGTAGCTGAAAATGTCTCTGAAGAAAGTTGATCATCGTTGCCCCCTTGAGTACCTGAGTCTTTTCATGTGTATTATCAACTTTGCTTTTTATTAATACCAGTAATTTTTCATAAGAATCCCATGACAATAGACCTCCTCCTATTGACCAGCATGAAGGTAAACCTCCTCTTGTTAATTTGTCCAATGATTTATCAAACTAACTTATTGCTTCTTTGATTTCAATCAACCTCTTTTCTGTGGTTTTCCTGTAATCATTCTTGACAATCATCTTATTAATCTCTACTGCATATAATATTCTATCCTTAATCTCGTTTTCCTCCAATTCTTGGTCTGTTTTGGAATTAATGAAATCAATGAATCCTTTTGCCCAAATATCCCTATTGATTGTCTTCTGTCTATCTGCCATTATTTGTTCTTCAAATTCTCTGATAAGACTCCTTTCTTCTGCAACCACCAACAAGAAGTCCAAAATTGACTTCATTTCAGAAATGATATCATTCCAAATGATATCTTTTGCCTGTATTAAAGATATGTTCCCTTTCAATTTCTCTTTAAGCCTTTTGATCTCAGCATTGGCATTCTGACTATCCATTTTGTATTTACTAGCTTCATTTTCTACAGCTTGAATAATCTTCGATGTAGTCTCTAGGTCAGCCTAAGCCTTCTTCCGGTCTCTTATTGCCATCTGCAATTCAGTATTCAACTGAGCAATCTGTGCTTGAGGATCTTCATTACCTTAAGGGAAAACAAAAGTACAAGTATGACTATTAATATGATTTTGTAGTGATATTGCAGTTTATTTTATTTTGGAGATTTCCTCCTCCTTTTGCATCAACTGCTATAGCAACTTTTCTTTATCATTCTCTACCACTGCAACCTCTATAGCCATTGAATGCTCCCCTATAGGTAATTTTAGCTTCTTCTTCAAATTATATATCTCTGCTTCAGCACTTTGTAGAAGCTTTTGGACTGCAGTCCTATCATTAGGATCCACCCCAATCTTTACTATGATCTTCTTTAGTTCCTCATTCTAAATGGTTAAAGCCCTAGAGTTGGATTTTTATAACTTCAACTATTTAATGAATTTTCCACGCATATTCTATGCTTTCATTATCATTTCATTAGTCTTTATCAAGTCATTTACAATCAATTGACTTGTCTGCATACGTAAGTTCATCTTATCCAACAATGGGATTTTCTTCACATCTACAGTTATATTTACAGTATTGAAATTACTAGAGGAACCAATTGACATGTCAATAGGATGTGACAAGGAAATTCTAAATTGATATTTCTCAAGATCCATGGCAGTCAAAATCCTTGTTTGATTTGGAGCAATCTGATATTCAGCTTGGGCTTCCATGCTGGCTTTCATCTTCTGATTCCTTTCTGCAATTTGGAAAAAAAATTGTTTGATCAGAGGTACTTGTTCATGAGAACTCTCATGTCTTCTAGGTAAAGCAGGAAATTTTTTTTCCTCTCCCAGCTATAGAGAGTAACCAGGTTGATTATATGCATGTTCTTGATTAAACTTTTCCCTTTTCTCAGCTCCTTGCTCCTCATCTTCTAAGTCAATCACTGTTTCTTTACTTATTTTACTAGACTTTTCTGAAATGATAGGAGTCAAAATATTTGAACCTATTGAACTCACTACACCTCTGCTAGCTATATTTTCTAAATCTAGCCTGCTTTCATGAATGAAAGCTGAATACCCATTCTAAATTCTTCTATTGGAAATTACACTATGTGGGTCATAAGCCCAGCTTTCCCCTAGCAGTAAATGCATCTCATCTAGCATTTTAGTAACTTCTTTAAATGTCTGTCTCATATTAACAATGAAAGGACCTACAGTCATGGATAGTTTAAACATATGTCCCTTTTTCATGGGCACAAAATGAACTTGATCAACATTGAGACTTTGTCGAATGAACTCCAAGGAAAATAGCTTCATGGGAACAAATTCTGGAAGTCTATAAGGCTCAACCCCTGCTCCATATAACCTAATTTCTGAATAATCCTCAAACACAAACCAATCTCCAAACTTATAGTTTTCTCCTAAATGCAAGAATTATTGAGCTTTGGGTAAAAAAAAAGGGGGAGAAACTCCATTCAAAACCTTATATGCACTTGACATGAAATAACTGGAAAAATCAAATAGTCCATTTTCATTGTGTTCTCTCCTTAATATATCTGTCCAGAAAACTACAAATTCCCTCTTCTTATTCACATCCATGATATTCAGAACTAGATGCATAAATTCATCCACATTTTGATATAAGAACAAGAAAATTATTAATGAAGGAAATCTGAAAGAACTTGTTAATGATAGACTCATAAGCTATGAATTTACTACTTCCTGCCAATAGAATGGAATATCCAGCACCATTCCTGGCTTCATCATCATGGCAAACATCCCTAACATCGTTTTATCCACCATAATTTCATCATCTTTGCCTAGAATTTTAGCAATGTTGCTCAGTACTGGCTGAATCTCAGTATCAAAAACCTCCATAGGAAAATCCTTGCTGTCAGGCTGAAATTGTTGTGTGTTGGGCTTTAGAAAATAAAAAAAGTTGATTGAAGCCGTCACCTGCAAGATTATCATAACATGCTACCAAATATTCATCGGAGAATTGAATACATGACTCTGACTTAGGGAAACAAAGGGCTTGGCAGATTAATAGGGCAGACACTTGCAGAACATTCTCTCCCTGACAATTCGTCACATAACATTTTCCAGGATACATAATGGAAGCCATCTAGGATATCAATTCAGGAAAAAGATGAGTTTTAGGGATACATGTAGACAACAAACCAGACTTGGCCATGGTAGCAGACACTGGAGAAGCTTTGTCATTCAAGAGGACTTGTTGGTAAAATGGAAGATGGACTAGGGAACAATTAGTGTCTTGGATATCACTCTCGGTATCCATGAGAGGGATATGACTAGCATAACTAGACAGAGACGAAATTTTGGCCATAATTCAAGACTACAACAACCAATGACTTGCAAGATGGCTAAATTTTAACAGGGTGACGGAAAACTAAATAGGACACAGCACAAATTACTCTAAAACATTAACTTAATCCAAAATGATGTAATATTCCAAAATTTGCATGCAACAAATTGGAATATTAAATTTTTCTCATATCACTTAGGAAATGAATAAAGGGGTAAGGGGACCCATGTATTTTATAAATAAGGATAAAATCCCTCATGTTGTGCAAGGGGATCATAATTCCAAGTGGATTTACACTCTCATGTGTGAACAAAGACATTTTGCATGTGGACAAGGCCAAGTTTGACCAAGTCAATAACATAAATTTAGGAGGAGTGGATCAGCAAATAAAAGAGCTCAATGTGAATGTGGTTCAACATAGATAACTACATATGAGCTGGATTGAAGACCCTTAGGTGTGAAAAGGGCTAAAGCAAGTTGAAGTGGTCAACCTTGACCAAATCAAACAACACAATTTAGAGGAGTGGCTCTAATGAAGGCACAATGCAGTTTTGGAGGGAGATTGTTGGTGTGAAGGTGGAAACCCTATTGAGTGGGACCCAAGATGAGAAGGCTCACTTAGTTTATAAGGAAGAGGATGACAGCCATTTGGAGGTTAGATTATGTATTACATTTTCATGTCTGCTTACACTTTTTCTCTCTTAGCTGTTTAGCTGAGATTGTTGGTGCTGCTCAGCACTAAGGGAGTCATGTTCAGGAATTCCTTCTCTTCCCTTTGAGTAACTCTTGGGAGAGATCTGATCCATCATTCCTCATATTTAGCATTGGTTCCAAGCTTCAGTCTACAGGTTCAGCGTAGTTTTTGTAGGAGGTTGAGCTGAGTTGCAGGGTGTTGCTGTGGAGGGTTGAGAAGCCCATTTTCTGAATTGGTTTTGCACAGGAGGGAGGTTTCCTTCCATTGGAGGATCATTTTGGAGAATTCTTGGGCTGATATCAGATCATTGGAAACATTTCAACTCATTTTCATCACCTACAACATTATTCCACTCAGGAATTGTGTTATTTCTGCAAGGCAGTTTTAGTAGTGACTCTTGTGGCTCTTTCGGGGAGTTTTCCTGTGATTGGAGGATGAGTTCTTCCATGGGGGAAGACCTTTGTTTAGATCTGCATTAGATCTTAATTCTTATAGCCTTGTACACTCATGTGCTTTATTTTTCAATGATTATTCAGTCCTACTGCTGAAAAATCACATTTGTATTCAAAGTAAATTCCTAGAAACCCTTCCCGGGTTCTCTAGCTTTTGTATAAAGGAGACTAGATCTCATTTTTCTGAGCATATTTTTTAATATAATTCTAGATATATTTGTCTATACCATTTATATGCATAAACCCTCTCTTAGACTTCACAGTCACTTTTATGCAGAATTCCTTGTGTTGTAGTGTTTAGGGTTTTAGCTCTTTTTGGCAATCCTAGGTGTGGGAGATCTGTTTAACCCACCTAGTTTGATTTGTTTCATCTCTATTCTTGGATTTAGGTTGTATATTGACTGATCTATAGGATCCAACAGTTAATTTTTTTTTTAAAGAACAAGCTTTTGGAACTGCGTTTTTAGTGCATGCTTGCTAAGTTGTCCCAATTTGGGGATATTACAAATGACTTCGAGAAAATGAAAATTTTGCTTAAATAGGTGGCACGGCCTTTTAAATTAAATGATGACATGATGCGCCAATGAACCGTTGAGTTCACCTGACATGGAGGACAGCTATGAACAACTCAGCGCCTTTCGTCATTGTGAGGGGTCTCAGGGTACGGAGAAATATTTTGGCTTGTCCCCCCGCATTCAATCTCGACCGCACATCTGTGTTTCCCCCGCAGTCAACCCGGTCAACTGCGGAGGCACTCTTCTTTTTAATTAGTGTGCTATTTCTCCCCGCGGGTTGATTCCTTCGATCAGAGTATGAGCTTTCATCACATCCCGCTTGATATAATGATCGACCTTTAAACTTTAAGTCAGGGACCCACTTCATAAGGTTCGAAGTTGCTAAACTTTTGATTTTAATACAATGAAAAGAAATATTTTTATGCCAAAGTATAAAAATTATAATACTTTAACATATTTTTGACAATTTTCTATTTTATATTTTCAGAGTCAATAAATAAAAGGATATTTCTAATGATCCACAACATCTGGCTCCACCTAGGGATAATGTTTTCCACGAAACACTAAGAACCTGCAGATCAGTGCGTTCACTTCGAGCATGGAGCCAAATGATGCTTGATGAAAAATATACAATGATGAAAACTGAATATGTACAAATGATGAACCTGTTATCTTTAGTGCTGGAAATAATGTTTCAAATACTGTTCATTCACAGGTTGTTCTATTGCTTCCCCATCAATATTTTCCAACATAAAAGTGTTATTTGATCTAACTTCAGTAATTTTATAAGGACCATACCATAGAGGATCAAATTTACCATGTTTTCCCTTCTCCTCTCTCCTGGTATCCCACCTTAGTACCAAATCTCCATTTTGGAACATAATCTCCTTTTCCTTTCTACCAAAAATTGACTTCATTTTCGCTTGATATGTGACCAAATTGTCTCTAACTTTATTTCTACTTTCACTTAATTCTATTACTTTATTCAGCCTTCTTATCAATGCATTAGGTTCTTCTTGTGCTTCTTGAAGAAAATAAATTTTTGGTTTTGCTAACTTAGTGGGAAACAAAGCTTGAGTACCATATACTAACTCATAAGGGGACTTACCAGTGGATCTTCTAGTAGTCATTCTTATTGCCTAGAGAGAAAATATCAACTTTGAATCCCAATTCTTCCGGTTCTCATTAATTGTTTTCTTCAGGATCTTGACCATTGTCTTGTTTGATGACTCTGCTAATCCGTTCCCTTGAGGATGATATGTTGTGGAATGAGACAATATCACATTATAAATTTGACAGAAATTTATAAATCTGACTGAGTTGAATACTTGAGCATTGTCTGTGAGGATTTTCACTGGACATCCAAACCTGCTGAAAATATTCTCTTCCAAAAACTTCATTACTACCAAATAATTTTCTTTCCTGGTAGCAATTTCCTCTACCCATTTTCTAAAATAATCAGTGGTAGTCAAAATCCACTTAAATTTCCCACTTGATGGTGGATTAATTTCCCGGATAAAATCTAATCCCCATTGCCTGAAGGGTTCTTCAATAAAAACAAGAAGAAGAGGTAAAGGAGCTAACCTTTTCTTTTCTGCAAATAATTGGCATTTCTGAAAACTTCTAACAACTCTATATACATCAGCAAATAAATAAGGCTAGTAGAAACCTAATTTAAGAATCTTATGAGAAGTTACTTTCCAACTGTAATGTCCTCCACACAAACATTCATGATAATTCTTGATCACTTCCATTGATTCTCCTTCTGTCAAACACAGCAAAAAGACACCATTAGGATCTTTCCAATATAATTTAGCATCAATTATAACATAAGGTTGAGCTTTGAGCTTTAAGGCTTTGTATTTTGATCTATTGATTGAGGGAGGGCAGGATAAAAAACACAAATAATGAATAATATCTTTATACCAGTCTAAGCAAAGAAATTTGTACTTGATTGTTGACTTTTTTTTAATCTAATTGATCTCCTCAATCACTTCATCTAATGGTGCAAGAAAATTAATTCCCAGAGTTTGGAAATTAGATTTTGTTAGCAACTTAGCTAATCCCTGTCCTTGACTAAATTAGTAGGCTTAATGTCCAAATCATATTCTTGGATTTTGGCAATCCATTTCCCTCCTTTTCCCTCTATATCACTCTGAATCAACACATCTTTTACAGCAAAATTAGGTACATATGCTACTATTTTAGAATGAAGTACATATGTCCTGAAAGCTTTCAATGACTTTACTAAGGCATATATTTGCTTTTCCAAGATGTTATATTTGAGTTGTGCATATCTGCGGACTTTACTGAAAAATTCCACTGGCTGATCTTTTCCTTCTTCGTTCTTTTGTAAAAACACAGCAACAATAGTGGAAGGTGATGAAAATGAAAAAAATTGAAAAGGTTTCAAATAATCTAGACTAATCAAAACTAGAGCTTCTTGAAGAGCCTCTTTAATTCTGGCAAAGGATTCCCTTGCATCTTTGTCCCATTTTACTTCAGCATTTTTCTTCAACATATTTGTTATTTTCCTGACAATCTCAGCATAAATTGGATCAAATCTTCTTAAAAAAATTATTTTCCCTAGGAATCTTTGAATATCTTTCTTACTTCTAAGTAAAGGAATTGTTTGTATAGCCTCAACCCTTGCTGGATCAATTTTCACACCTTCGTTTGAAACTATATGTCCCAGCAACTTGCCTTCCTCTAGAGCAAACAAGGATTTCTTAGGATTCAATGATAACCCAAATTTTATGCACTTCAAGAAATCCTTCTGCAAGTGCTCCAAATGTTCATCATCGGACCCTGAAAAAATAGTCACATCATCCAAATATATGACTACAAATTTATCACCTACAAAAGCTATATCCATTTCCCTCTGGAAAGTAGCTCCTGCATTCATGAGACCAAATGGCATCCCGACATACATGAATGTTCCCCAGGGTGTAGTGAAAGTTGTTTTCTTATAATCCTCTTTCTCAACTGCTACTTGGTTGTACCTAGAAAAACCATCAACCATGGATAACCTATAAGCTCCAGTTACTTTCTACAGGACATAGTCCAACTTTGGCAGAGGATAATTATCCTTCAAGGAGACTCTGTTCAGATTTCTGAAATCTACACACAATCTTATATCTCCATTTTTATTCATGACTAGAACTAGATTCGAAAACCAACTCTGAGTACCTGAGCAGAACTATGATTTTTGCTTGCAAAAGTTCCTTCACCTCTTTCTCAATAGGGGCTAATAACAGTGGATTAATCTGTCTGAGATTCTGCCTGTGTGGCTTAACCCCATCCTTTAGTGGTAATTTATGCTAAATAATATCTAAATCATAAGTCTTCAAATATTCATATGACCATGCAAACACATCTATGATTTTTTTGCCAAAATATCTGCATACCTTTCTTTATAATCTTTAGGAACTCCCTTGAACAACTTGACTATTTTAGGCTCCTGCTAAGTTCCTAAATTACAATCCTCCATCTCTCCATCATGAGATGCCTTCTTCTGATTCACTAATACATCATTAGCATCAAACAATATTTTAAGAGGAACTAGGCCTCTGGGCAATGTATTATCATTCAACTGAATAATTTTCTGGTCACCAATTTTCTACTTTAGGTTTCTAGGCACATCAATTTGATCAGCTTGATAAATTTATTGATCAATTTGGTTGTCCTCAAAATTTCCAATGATTGCTAAAAATTGATTAATCTGCTCATCATCTTCAAAAGCCTGTCAGTGCTTTACATTATCAAGGATTGAAGGCCTGTGTCTGATTTCAATTTCATATCTCAGTCTAATATTAATAGGTGGCTTAAATGTGTTGGCTGCAACTTCCAATGAGTCCGCCATTCTATTTTTTTCTCTTGGAATAAATTTAAGATTAAAGGCTTCAAAATAATTTTCAATTAGATCCCACGCCTCATTTCTATAGGATCTCAATCTGAGATGCTTAGTTTGACACCAATTCTTAATCTCTCTTATTACTAACTTGGAATCACCAAAAATGGAAACAGATGTATTCCCATTTGTTTAATTGTTTGCAAGCTCAAAATAAATACTTCATACTCTGCCACATTATTAGTTGATTCAAATTCCAGATTCAAGCAAAAAGGTAAAATATTACCTTTAGGAGATATAAAGATGAACCCAACTCCTGTACCTTCTTTAGAATATGCTCCATCAAAATAAATCTTCCAAATTTCATTTGAATACAGCTCCTTATGTACACTTGCTGAAGAGAGCTGCTTCTGTGAGTCTTCAACAAATTTTGCATCTTCATGCAGCATAAAACAAGAGAGATCCTCCTTCTCTTGACCATAAATGGGAGAATTACCTGCCTCTTTCTTGGTGGTAGTTTTCATGAATCTGGTTTCTCTATATAACCTCCTTTCTTCTCCCTTGAAAACAGGGATGATGGCATATGTGAAATCCAACTTTAAAACACCTCCAAGCTTTGCTCCCTAGGATCTAGACAACAACATACAAAATCTAGCAGAAATATCTGCAACTACTACGTCCATCATGATACTCTTGGCTGGAATTTGGGCCAAGGAAGCAACCATGTCTTTGATAAGACCTACACACTTCACTCTCTTTGAATCAAATGAATAAAGGTCTCTATATGGCTTAGTGATTTGTAAATTTAACTCTTTCATCACAGATAATGGCATAAGATTATGTGATGCACCAGAATCAAGCATACAATTATGTAGAATGAAATCATGAAAAAGTACTGATATGTAAAAAGGTGGAATAGAAGAGTCTACCTCTTCAACATGAGGGCCAAAAGTAACCACTGGTTTCTCTTCTTGCAAATTCACAATATCACCCACCTCATCAGACTAAGACAGATTAATAAACTCTGCAATTTCTTTCTTATAACCAGGTGTTTTAGCTAACTCAAGAAGAGGTACTTGACTTTTAACTTTTTCTAACTCTTTAGACAAACTGAAAGTTTGGTTTTTTTTAATCAAATTTTCAGGTTCTTGATTTCTGTTTGAATTTTCATGTTGGTCAGGAATAGTAACAATCTTCTCCAAAATATTTGAGTCATTAGACTTGTTTTGGGAAGCCTCGGCTTGCTACTTCTCGTTTTATTTTACTGGATTCATGGGCTGCTTCCCTTTGTTAGATTGTTTTATTGAATTTTTCTGTTGTCGAGTTGCCACTGGAGAAGGGACTAACTCTAATTATTTTTCTTCATCATCCTGAGTTCTCGACCTCTTTTTAGATCTCAAGTGATACTTTTTATGCAATTCAGCTTGCATAAAATTAGTAAATTGTTTGCAATAGTCATCCATCTCTTCCTAATCGAATGAAATATCAGCTTCTTTACACTCTTCTTCACATTCTCATTCACATTCTTCTTCTGCACCACCTTCCATGTAGATGGTAGAAATTTTCTCTTCATCTTCTTTTTGATCATCATCAGCAGATTAGGAAGGTGTTTCTTCTATATATAAGGGTGCTTGAACTTGATCCTGATCTCTTCTTTCCCTCTGCAAAATCTGCAGGGGTTTCTTTCTGAATTGTGGATTAAAAACCCTTCTATTTTTTTGTGTAGGTTTCTTGTTATCCAATTCCAACTTTACTAATTTTTTTGACAAATTTTTAATGATCTTGGTCATCTCATCAATCCTTTGATCTTGAATTGACTCTTCCTTAGCTTTACCTTTATCTTGAACTGACTTGTTTTCTTGAGCTTTTCCAGCAGTAGTTGTTAGGGTCCCGTGATTTGGCAGATTGGCAAGCCAAATGACAGGGTAACATTAAACCAACTTTGGAGCCCAAGGACCTAGCCTTCCTGGACTCAAAGAGGGCTCTCTCTATTTGTGCAAAGGATGTGAACTTGTTTTCTTTCTATGTTTCTGATTTTATGCTATTTGTTAAGTATGTTTTAGGTTTTTGAGGGAATAACTGATCAAAGGATAAATAGATAACAAGATATCAGATCAACTGGGCTATGGGGTCGATAAGGTTGAGACTGCCTCAAGGGGTGGAGAAGGTATATTGCAGGGCTGATTTGGTCAAGGTAAAATGGATTCTTTTAGGTGGAATGAAATGGGATGGACACTAAGTTTGTGAAAGACAAAGAGATTTTAAACATAAATAGTTAATCAGCAAGCATTCATAAGTTAGGGCTAACCATTGATCTCTATGAACGAAATTTAAACTAATAAATGCATAAAATAGACAATCGAGTGATGCATGGAAGTATAAGACCCTCCAACTTTGGGAAATCACCTTCAAAATTTTGGGAAAACAAATAAGACAGACAAACAACTCAATTTACAAAGAGGGAACTCCTAAACATCATATTTTGAGCTATTGGGAACTTTGAAAATAGAATGAAAAGTTTTAGGCAAAGGCCCCTTGGTTCAACTAAGATAATCAACAATTCAAAGAGAGTTTTCAGAGATGGAGCTTTGACTAGCCATGAGTAAATGAAACAAGCAACAATTTCTTCAGTGATCAAAGAGCAGTTAAGAATTCTTTGAAATGACTAAGAAGGAAGAAAAACATAGAAGTTGTAATAAAATCAAGAAACTTGAGGTGCCTCCTTGGGCATGTCTCAAATCTATTCTTTACTGACCTATAGAAAGCAAGAAACATGGAAACATGTATGATAAACTAAGGAAAACATACAGATAGGAACACTATACCATTTACCAAGCCAAGGAATCCAACAAACAGTCATCTTCCACCATCCAAGACAAACAAGAAATCATCCACATCATGAGACAAAGTGTTTCTTCAAATCTTGTAATATCATGTATTACTTTATATCATCAAGTTTAGCCTCTGTTTACAATGAAATCTCTTGGAATATATAGGCCAAAGAGAAGTAAAACCTCCTAGAGCAACTAGCAAGCCCATTGGCCTAATACAAATATCTTATTTTGTCCTTAAGGCTTTGCAAAGCCCAAGGCACAAAATATCTTCTAAATATCTTTAAAATGATAAAAATGGAAATATATTTGACTTTTCACAACTGAAAATGGCTAAAAATGGCCTAGCACACATTTGTATAAGCCACTTCAGAAAATTATTTTTTTGACAAAATGCTAGAAGAACGTAGCAGCAGAAAATTCCCTGTTTTGTAGACACCTTTTGAGGGACCTCCCGATGTCGAAACGAGGCCTGTGACAGCTCGTTTGAAATCCCTGGATGTCTAGTTTCTGAAAATACTTTATTTTCCCCAAATGGATCGCTAGAAGTATGTGAAAAACTGACCTAAGTGGAAAAAACCAAAAATTAGCCCTTTGCTGATATGAGAGGCAGAAAGTCAAAAAATCACTGTTTTTCGCCTCTTTGGGGGATCAAAACCCATCCTTTGGATATGAAATTTTCTGAGTAGATGCCCTTGAATCTAATGCATCCAATTATACCACTTTCAATCTCTGAGGATGCTCCAAACAAAAATGGCAACACCCATGAATTTCTGCAAATATGCCCAAAAATGTCAAAAAACAAAATCTTGTCGGAATTTTCCCAATTTTGGCGAGCAAGCCCTTCATGGGTTTTTAGAAACATGTAAAGAATTGGAGGCCAAGATTTCAAGCTTTTATGTGCCTTTTTCCACTTTTTCTATCGGGCGCCTCTTTCGGGCTGCCTCGAGTTTTTCTTGTGCAACCTTCAATTTCCTTCGGGCAAATTAATTTAGCTTTTTGTAGTGCCCGGTCATTTTATTTTGCAAGCTCAAGTCTCTGTTAGCTCTTTCTAACTTATCCTCCAAATGTTTATTTTCCCTTTCAAGCCATGATTCTCTATTATTTTCTATTTCTTGGGCGAGTAAAGAAGTAAGAGGATAGGATCAAACAAAGGTTGCCTTTTCTTCTTTCTTTTTCTCCAAAGCTCTCTTGAGACCCATAGTCCTAGGCCTCTTCCTCTTTGATTGTTCTTCTTCTTCAGTGTCATTGAATTCGCCCATAAGCTCTTCAAGATTGGTTTGTACCTTGGAGGCCTGCCTTTGATATTTGAAAGCTCGGGCCTCAAATACTACCATTTGACCACTCATTTGTTTGTTTTGCATTTGTAGGACATGTATGAAATCTTTTGAGCTCTCTAGATCAGCTTGTAGGTCATGAATATGGTCTTCTCTATTTCGCAAGAGAGACTCAAGGATTCTAGCTTCATTATCACTATCATCACTATTTATTTGTATTATATCAAAATCCATTTCCTTCTTATGACTACTTTCCTCTTTCTTTTTCCCCTTGCCTTGGATAGGTTTCTTGGCCCTTGTCCTCTTTGGCACTTCAATGATAGGTTGCTTGGGAAACTTGCCTTTTCTTCGGAGTGCTCTAGTAACATTGGGAGTTACAACTTGAGTTACTTTCTTTCTTGAAGTTCAGGGCTTTGTTACCTTTGGAGAAGAAAGCATGGCCCCTTGCCTAGGAGAGGCAAGTAGCACATGCTCTTGGCTGTGTGGAGGAGAAGAAGGAGGAATTTTACCTATTTGCACTTGCTCAACTTGGTCTTTTACCTTGCTTCTTCCATCATCATCTTTGTCATTGTTTTCCCCCTCTTGAACATTGCCTTGTTTGTCTTTATCACTGCTATGCTCATGGTCACTGATTTGGCCCTTTTTCTTTATGTTTCCCTCTTGGGAATGCTCACTTTTTGGTGTTTGATTGTCATCATCCTTGCTTTCTTGAGGGCTTTATTTTTTTTCATCATAAGTGTTTTGGCTGCAAATTTGTATGTCTCCTTGAGGGTTTCCTTGTTCTTTTCTGTCTCTACTTTCTTCATGATTGTAGTGCTCTGTACCCTCACTGTTTTGCGCCTCATTACCATCATGCTTACTGTTGTGTGGGCTGCCAACATGTTCCTCTTCATGACTGTTGTGCTCTGCATCAATTTGTTCTAGTTCTTCATCATTTCCTTCTTTATGCTCACTGTCATGCTTTGATTCTTCATTTTGTCCTTCCTCATCACTGGTTTTCCTCCTCTCACTTTGCCTTTCTTCACTACTAGTTTTCATTTTCTCTTATTGAATCTCAATCATAGGAGATTTTTGTCCTTTAGGAGTGGATTTACTAGAAGAAGGAGAAACATGATGAGTGTATGGTGAGGAAGGCGCATGAGATTAAAATGCAATGGAAAAATCAGGATGGGAGATGAAAGAGTCCCAAGAAACTGCCTTTTTCTCAAGTTGATGGAGGATGATGATCTTGATAAGGGAATGATGAAATAGACAAGCTTGTTGTTGAGCGGAGGGCTTCTTTTGGACAGTAGAATCCATCTTGTCAATGCTTCTATAGAGGAAAAAAGGTAGGTTTGCAATTGAGTTCTTGTGAAGTGCATGAGAAGCCTGATATGATAAACATAAACCCAGGAAAACCTTCCTTCACATGTGAAATACTTCATGATGATTTTCATGAGAGGAGTATAGCTGGTCAACAAGTGGGAAAAAGGGAAAATAGCCGGGCAAGCATCCCGATGTTCTGGTTTTAAGAAGGGTTTGTAGTGATTCGGGTCTAGGTATGTTTGCTTGAACCATTTTTCTCCGATATATGGAATTTTGGTAGCTTTGGAGACAGCTCTAGGAGAGAGCTTGAAATCTAAACCTGTTAGATGAACATGCTTCCCTTGCAACCTTAAAGCAAAAAAATGTGTCAAAGGAAGATGAATTTTTACTTCTTGAACCTTTTGGAAAAATTCCAAGCATCCTACTTCATGAAAGTTAAAGAGCACTGAAGGAGATTCATTCACTTCCTAAGTTGAAAAAGGCTCATACCTATTTTGATAACCACTCCTGCTATATTTCTTTGGAGCCATTTCTGCTTCTGATATTCTTCACTGACTTACCAAGGAAAAATTGTTTAGATGATTTCTGAAAAAGGCCCTTAATCAAAACACTTTTTACTCTTTGAAAAACTAAGTCTATCCTTAGTTAGCCAACAAGTTTGTTTAAATGAAACTAGCTCTCTTTGAATTTTGACAATATGAACTCCTCTCCCCCAATTCATTTTTTTTGTGGTTATTTGAAGCAAGAAAGAGGTTTCTTTGAAATCACTGTTTCTTTTGATATCACTGTTTTAAGAGACTGACTTGAGACAAAGAATGCACTCTTAGAAAAACACTGTGCTCTCCCTTGGAATAAGCTATCCTTCTTTGATGATTATTGTTTCTCTAAAACATAAGGAAGTCTCCTTGTCACTGAGTAATAAGCCTTCAAAACAACTCTGTCTCCTCTTAATGATCATTGTTTTTCTTTGAGTTTAGCAAACAAGTATTAGTTGAATGAAAACAATTTCACCTCTTCAGTATTTGTGTTTGAGCAAAGAGGTCTTTGACAAGGCCTGTTTGTGGATTTTGGAGACAAATCTATTTTGATTTTGACACAAATTTTCTTCCCCTTCAATCATTGTTTTTCTCCTTTTCAACACACAGCAAGAAAAACTCTTTTAATTTGACAAAGCCCTATCTTATACAAACTTTGCCTTTCTCTTAGGACTATGTGTATTTTTAGCTATTTCACAGCACAAAAACTCTTTCAAATTTTCACATTAACCCTCCTTCTTTAAAAAATGAGTTTTTTGGTTTCCCTTTGAGTATTGATTGAATGGGAAAGGAGGCAAGTTGAAACTGCTTGATGGGCAGGCATTGAAAGGAGAACGTGCCGCACATATGGCCTGTCAGGTTGGCCCTAGGTGCCGGCCACAGGCGCGCCACACAGTGCTACAAGTGCGCCCCGCTCTTTATAAAAATACACTAAACCTTCTTACAGGCACGCCACACATTGTAACAGGCACACCGCGCTAACCTTGAACCCGAAAATTTCTTCAAAATTGCTCAAAATCCACTTCTTTATTTGGGCATGATGCTAGTGAACGTTTGGTTCATGCCTTTTATATTCATAAGGCTTTGTTAAAAGAAAAACAAAATCCTCTTCCCTCTTTCGAAATTTGAAAACTTTTTAACATCAGCACTTTCTGTTTTTGAAAAGGAGACTTGAGTTTATGTCAAGGTTTTTCTAACTTTTTGCCTTTTTAAAACTGTGTCTTTCCATAATATTCCTGTGGAGGCCCTTTTTAACTTAAAAATAGTCCTGTAAGTTATTCAAAAAAAACTACTTTGCAGCTTCTGTTTTACTTCCGCTTCAGACCTATCATGAGGCCATCTTATTTGCCTACTGATGAGGGTCATGATTTATCTTCTGCTTGTCATTTGGAATATCTTCAAACAATGGTGGGCCCTCTACTTATTTGTGAAGGAGGCCTATGTTTGATAAACTACTTGGGTCTCCAAAACTCTATCTTTCATCATTTAATGGATGAGCCTTTCGACTCTGAGTGAAAATAGGGCTTCATCACATCTTTTAACCTTTTGGATGTGTTGGGTATGTGTTATATTCTTTCCATAACTAATTTCCGGTGGGTAGTACACGTCCATAGTTTTGTGCATGGTTTTGCACATGGTTTTGGGGAATGATGGTTTTCGGCCCCTGGTATTTTTTGTAGATTCGGTCAAGGGAACTACGGTTATGTTCTAATCCAGGGTTTATGGATTGGGGTTTATGTATGCTTCGGCATGTATATATATGTGTTGTAACACTAAAAGGAATATAATGAAAAATCAAGCTGGTCGTCCCGATTTGGGATCCAGGGGAAAATCTCTGTGTTTATATGTTTTATGTTTTATGCTCTTGCTATTGTTTATTTTCTGTTATAAGAATCGTGTGTAGATATTTCTGTTCAGGGTTAAAACCTACATTTGGTATCGGAGTTGTTTTGGCTTCAAGGGGACGCCTTTGTTGTTGAGGGTTTTTTGCTCGGGCCTGTGGTAGACCCTGTGCAGTGGGAGATCTGCGGGATCGATTCTTGCGGTGAAAGAAGATGGTGAGCGGCGGAAAGATAGAGATCGAGAAATTTAATGGTCAGAGTTTTGAGTTGTGGAAGCTCAAGATGGAGGATCTGATGGTGGATAAAGATCAGTGGATCGTGGTAGATCCAGGTACTAAACCAACGGAAATCTCAGATGAAGACGGGAAGAAACTGGATCGGAAGGCTAAGAGCACAATACGGTTGTGTGTCTCAGATTCAGTATTGTTGAATGTATCTGGGGAAGCTACGGCGAAGAATTTGTGGGAAAAAATTGGGACTTTGTACCAATCTAAGTCTCTGGTGAATAAGTTGTTCCTGCGGAAAAAGTTGTATAACCTGAGGATGAAGGATGGAGACTCAGTGATAGAGCATCTGAACGCCTTCAATACTGTGGTAAGTCAGCTGTCATCTGTTGATATTAAAATCTCAGATGAAGATAAGTGCATCAGTTTGTTGTGTTCTCTACCAGACTCGTGGGACAGTCTGGTTATTGCAATAAGTAGCAATACAACTACCTTGAATTTTGATGACATTGTCTCAGCCTTGCTGTCGGAGGAAATGAGACGGAGAAATATGGAGGGTCAAAATGGAGATGCCTTATCTGTACGAGGAAGGTCCCAGAACAGAAGCAAGAATAAGGTTTCGAGTGGGAGATCTAAATCTAGAGGGAGATCTAAATCTCCTGGAAAGTTTGTAAAGGTGTGCTGGAAATGCGGAAAGGAAGGGCACTACAAAAAGGATTGCAGATCTAAAGCTCCTGAGAAAGGAAAGGGATCTGAAGATGCTCCTTCTGCAGAGGAAAAAACCACCTCGAATTAAGGTGGGGATGTGTATTGGCTTCTTCTTCAAATACACATGTAGATCATGAGTCATGGTTGATTGACTCAGGTGCATCCTTTCACTTCACTCCCCATAGGGAGTGGTTCTGCGAGTATGATAAATATGATGGTGATGTCTTCCTAGGGGATGATAGGAAGGCCAAAATCGTTGGACGTGGAAAGGTCAAGCTAAAGCTACAAGGTGGAAGGATTAGAACACTTCCTGGTGTTCTGCATATTCCTGCATTGGCCAGAAATCTGATTTCTGTAAGCAAGATGGATGATGCAGGTGTAAAAACAGTGTTCGAGAAAGATGCCTGCAAGATGGTTAGGGGAGCACTGGTATTAATGCGGGGAGTTCGGACTGGAACTCTATACAAGCTACAAGGTAGCACTGTTATTGATGGGTGTAATAGTTCTGTGGTCCCTGAAAGTGGGACGGAAAGCCTAGCTGTGTCTGGAGAAAAGACCATGCTATGGCATCAAAGGCTTGGACATATTGGAGAGAAGGGCCTTCGGATACTGCATAGAGATGGTATGGTAGAAGGTATGTCTAATTGTTCTCTGGATTTCGATTTCTATGAACATTGTGTATATGGGAAGCAGAATCAGGTGATTTTCCTTCTGGTGCTAAGAGGGCAAACAAGATATTAGAACTTGTGCACAGTGATGTGTTTGGGCCTATGTCAATTCCATCACTAGGAAAGTCTGCGTCCATGGTTTTGCACATGGTTTTGGGGAACGATGGTTTTCGGCCCCTGGTATTTTTTGTAGATCCGGTCAAGGGAACTATGGTTATGTTCTAATCCAGGGTTTATGGATTGGGGTTTATGTATGCTTCGGCATGTATATATATATATGTGTGTTGTGCTAGTCATCAGTATTTTTTACTTGTTAGTGATGACTAGTTCTCACAGCCAAGTTTTCTAGCAGCTGATCCAAAAATTTGTCATATTTGCAAGCTGGGAAAACACCCATAAAACTTTTTCGCCCTCCTACCTTTTCAGTCCGCCCATGACAAGATGAAACCCCATTATCAAATCCTACCTAGCCTTAGCCATACTAGTCTGCCCACTAGCTCCAAAGAGACGATCCAAATCTGTTCAAAAAACTGTCCCCTAAGTTAGGAAGTGGCGCTTTAAGGCATTTCACCCTTGGAAACCATCAAAGAGCCAAAAAACCTCCATCTGCTTTAGACCAGTCATAACAGACCTCCCACTTTGCTAATAAAGTCAGTCACAGCCCTAAGTCGCGCCACTTATACACCCTTAAGTCTCAGCAATGCATAGACCATGATCTCAAGCTGATTTTAGGTGTTTTACACTGTTTGTGGATTTTACAAGCACATGGAAATAGGTCAGCATCTCAGAAGACAATTCTTGGCTCCACAAGAGAAGAAAGCTACTTCTCAATGTGATCATGATTCTGAGATGCATCTACAGGGAAAAGAGTTATTCATCAAACTCTTGCGACCTCATTTACAGCCTAAAAGAACAGCAGAAGAAAGACAACACTGTCAAACAGACTTGTAATTTGTCATGGCTGAGAACCTCCTTCATTTATAAGCAAAGGGTCAAGGCGCCTCCTTAATCTACAAGTAGAGGGCAATGGCCAAGTGTTTGAATTAAAGAATTGTAATTGAATGTAAGACAGGTTTTGTTTTCAGCAAACAGTGAAAATGTGACTAAGGTCAGGCAGCCTTTATATACTGAGACAGAAGGTTGACAAAGCACAGATATTTTGCCAAGTGAGAGGCCTCCTTCATTCATAAGAAGATGGCCAGAGAATTAATTGATTTCAAGGTCTGTTTGAACAGAGAAAAATGTGAAGAGAAAAAAGAGTAAAAGCAGGGGTACCACTGCCATCAAAGGAGATCAAGCTCATCTCTTAACAAATTTTCTCTCAAAGGACAGTCTGCAGCTCCAACAAAACCAAATTTGAAGAATGGTTGATAAGGTGAATCATTGCACAGGTGAGAGGACATAATAGTGATTATGTTTCAAAGTACTGGTCTGCTCCATTCATAAAAAGGTGCCTTTCAAATGGGCTTATCATGATTGACAAATAAAATCTGGGTTTATCTCCTCAAAAAGCATTACCACTGAAAACAATTGTTCATGATATACAAAAAGGGGGCTTGGACATACTTCCGGGTTTTGAAGAATATCTTAAGAGAAAAATGGGTCTTCATTATTTAAGGGTCAGGAACACCACATTGGTACTTTTTGAAGCAAAGGAAAGGGTTAGAGAAAACACCCTACTTAATGGACAGAAAATTACAAAGTCTGAATATGTGCAACTGAGCCTTGGCACCTACAGTTGGGGGAAAGCTGATGAGACACATGGAGGCATAAGCTCTTAACCAAGTTGAAAAAGACAGATCATCTCCTTGAAAAATGACACAGAAGGTTTCACTGCTCTTTAATGTGTTCGGAGTGGATTTTCTATGTTAAATGTTGCCAAAAGGTCAGCAGTGGCAATAGTCACTTCTTCAAATATGCAAACATAAAAAATAGAGTTGAATCCTTGGAATGAGATTATAAATACTTACAACTATCAAGATAGCGTGCACAGACCTTATCAATAAAATTCCAAAGATGGAGCCCCCTCAGCAAAAGTTAGGATCATTCAGGTTTCAAAAAATAAGTCTAAGCATTGTTTCAAAAAGAAAAAATTTCGAAACCCTTACAAAGACTAACCGAGGAATTTGATTTCATTTTGCAAATGACAAGTGACCGTTGGTTTCCATGCTTTTCAAAGGGATAAGAACCGTGGAAAAATCATTTTGAAGTCCCCATGCACGAGCAAGCATCCCTTTGCAGTTTTTAAAGCGGAGAAACAAAGTTTTCAAATCATCTTTCGGGGTTTTGAGAGTATTTGCACCGCGCGGCACTCCTGTGCGAGCGCGTGGCACTCCTGTAGCCACGGGTCACCAAGGCCCGACAGTGACCCGACAACCAAAAACCTGAACGACGTTCCTCACTGCGAGAGTGCCGCGCATAATTTCAACCTCCAACACGCCTTCAACTTGCCTCCAAAGTGACTTCGACTCACGAAAAATGTTTTGCATCATGTTTTGAGGTACTTTGCACAGCTCCCCCTTGAATTCACGTTTGTTAGATGATGTTTGGGGCCGAATAAATTAGGTTTGAAACAATTTATGTTAAGTAACTATGTTAAAAGAGGAATAGGGTATTTTGATTCAAAATCTGAGTTTGAAATAGCTCAGATTCACCAGCAGAAAGCATATCCAAAAAGGTGGTTCCTTCTTAGTGTTTCAAAAACCTATAAATACCCTCCAAATAGTCAGTCCTTAGTAAGGAAGCAGTGTGGTCAGTTGAAGGTGTTTTGGTCAAAACCTTGTATGAAGACAATGGAGTATAAAGAGGGCAAATATCATGTCTGAAAACAGTCTTGTTGGTTTTTGACTGCTGGAAGACTTTTGTTACCACCACAGAAGAATTTCAAACTATGCCACCTCATCCTATAAACAGTAAATCCTAAACTATGTTTTTCCTTTTGATTGACTGATAAACATATATTGGTGAGCTGCATGCGAGGGGGTTAATGTTTTGATCAAAGAGGAGTTTATTGGCATTGGACTGCTACAGGTTTTTGTTACCACATCATAAGAAACTTTTCAAACTCTGTCACCATATCTATAAACAGTGACTTTGACTGTGTGGGTCTCCTTTGTTAGACTATGGTGTAATGTTGAAAATAATGATTGAAGGGCATACCAAGAAAGGGAAAAAGGTCTTGAACTAAAAACTGTGTTTTCACCTTCCTCTAAAAAGGCAAGGGTGTCATATATCCTCAAAGCATCAAAGGGCAGGTTACCCTTGCCACATATACAGGAAAAGATCATTGTTAACTGTGTATATTGATCAACTATCTTTTTGTTCTTCAAGCTCATTTGTTAAGTTGATATTCAGATGGTTGGAAAGGCCACATTTCTAAGGGGCAGGGGTTTTATATTGAAAGAGAGCATTCTGCACTAACATCCAAAAACATTGTTTCCTTATTAAAGCAGTGGGTTGACAGAGTTTGGTTTAAAGAAGCCATTTCAAAGACAATGAGGCAGTTTGGTGTTTCAAAAGCACATTTAGCCCAGGATGCCACCCAGGCAAGGTAGCAGAAGTGGTTTACACAAGAGATATGAGTCAATTTCTACCGAGGAAGTAAATGCACATCCATCCATCCTTTTCAATTTTCATGAGGTGGGTGTTTGGATTTCTGCCAAAGGGTACAAGAAGTCAAAAGTTTCTCGCCCTTAACACACTTATGCACCTTGAGGTTCAAAGGCAAACATTTCCAAGTGGCAGGCCTTGACTTCAAGTTCTCCCCGAGGTCGGTATCTAAAGCCACTAAAATCCCATATCTTGGCGAGAAATGGTTCAAGCAAGCCTATCTAGACTTGGATGACTACAAGCCTTTCATCAAACCCGAGAACAGAGACACATGCACTGCTGTTTTTCCTTCCTCTCATCTTCTTGCCAGCTATGCTCCTCTTATGAAGATCATAATGAAGTATTTCACTTGTGAAGGAAGATTTACCCGAGTTTTTGCCTACCATGTCTGACTATTGATGCACTTCACTAGAACTAAACAGTTCAATCTCCCTTACTTCTTGTGCAAAAGAATTGAAAATATGGCCTCCTTAGTCCAGAAGAAACCTCCATCACTGCAGGTAGCTTCTCTTTTCCATCATTCTCTGATTAAAATCATCATCCTTCACCAGCTGGAGAAGAAAGGGGTTTCTTGTGATGTTTTTATCAGTCACCCGGATTTCTCCATTGTCCCTCCAGTCCATACATCTCCCACATCGCCTTCTCATCGCCCCTCACCTTCCTCCAGTAGGCCTACTCCTAGAAGGCTCAGATTCACCACAGAACAGTCAAGAGAGCATGGAGAAGGAGAGGTAAGTGGACAACAAGAAGAGGAGGGACATGAACAGGCATAAAAAGATGAGGAACAGCAGGAAGAAAGTGATGGAGGGCAGCAGCATGATAGTGATGAAGGTGAGTAGCAGCAAGAGCAAGAAGAGGAGAGTGTTGATCAGCAGCAACTCAGTGGTGATGAACAGCAGGAACAAGTGGAAGGGCAGCAGTTTAGGCAGCAGTTGGAGCAACAGCTTGAACCACAAAATGAATAGGAACTTGAAACACAGCAACAGCATGATGTTGGTGATCAAGGGCAGCATTTTGAGCAGCATGTTGTTGGTGAACAGAAGCAATAGTTTGAGCAGCATGATGTTGAGGGGCAGCAGTAGTCTCCTCATGACAAACAGCAGTCCCCTCATGATACACTACAGCCTCCTCAAGATGCACAGCAGCTTCAAGAGGAAAGGCAATTTCAAGAAGGTGACAAACAAGATGACAAAGGCAAATCAATTATGTTTTCCTCTCTTGAAAAGACTAAGCCCAAGACATCACGAAATAAAGTGCCCAAGGTTGTCACTCCAAAAGTGACAAGAGTTCCCCGGAGCAAAAGAAAGTTGTCAAAGGAGCCTATCACTGATTTGCCTAGGAGGAAGAGCGCAAGACTAGCCTTCAAGGGCAAAGGAAAAGGCAGGATAGGAGAAGGACACGAGCATGGGAGCGCTTTGGATGCCATCTCAATCCAAAGTGATGACAGTGACAAAAAGGCCCGGATTCTTGAAAACCTTCTAATCCATAGAGAGGGCCAAATTGATACATTAGAGGATGACCTTCATCGGGCAAGAAACTTCAATCAATTCTTGCAGATCCAAAATAGCCAAATAAGTGCCCATATGGCTGTCTATGAGGCACGAGCAATCAAATACAAGAAAGAAGCTGCCAAAGCCCAAGCAAGGATAGATGAGCTTGTAGGTGAGTTTGATGAAGAAGAAGAAGAGGACCAGCCTAGGCAAAGGAAGCTTAGAACCATAGGGCTTAGAAAATCTCTTGAGAGGCAAAAGGAAGAGGAACAAGCCCTTCTTAAATCCACTCCCCTCACTGCACTACTTGAGCAAGAGATTGAAAGTAATAAGGAGACATGGCTAGAAAGAGAAAATAAGCATTTGGAGATGAAGCTTGAGAAGGCAAACAGGGACTTAGAGCTGCAAAGGAGGAGGACAAAACATTATCAAAAGCTAAATCAGTTTGCCCGGCGCAAGTTAAAGGCTACTCGAGAGAAACTAAAGGAAGCAAAGGGGAAGCGCCCGGCACAGAAAGAGAAGGAGGACACATCAGCACTTGACATTTTGGCTTCAGTTTCGGAGCATATTTCCGAGGATCCTTGAGGGTCATGCACACCAATTTTGGGCACATTTCGACAATTTTTGGTTTTTTGGCATTTTTGAGTTTTTGGTCAAAAACTCATAAATTCGCCATTTCATTTTAAGGATTCGTCAAGGGAGGAGAATGGTATCATTTGATGCCATAATTTCATGAGCACACCCTCAGTGATTTTCAGAACATTTGGAGATCATTTTCCCTCTCAAAACGGCGAAAAAGGCTCGTTTTTTGCACACTCTGCCGGGTCTATCAGCAGACTGTAATTTTCTGGCTTTTTACACACAGGTGCAGTTTTGGAGGACTTCTAGGCATAGGATAGGGAAAATTTCACTTTTTATGGAAAGTAGACACTTAGAGCTTTCCAACAAGCTATCATGAGCCTCATTTCCACATCAGGAAGGCTGCCAAATGTTTCCGGCAAGTCAGGGGACTTTTTTCTGATGTAAATTTGAAATATTTTTGTAATTTTTGAACCTCTAAAATCTGCTTTTTCCAAATGTGCGTTTAGCTATATTTGCACATGAAAAATTATGCAAAGTCAATTAAATTCCATTTTTTAGCACTTTTTAGATATTTTATGAGATATTTTTGTGCCTTGGGCTTTGCAAAGCCTCAAGGACAAGTTTAGATATTTTGATTAAGCCAATAGGATGGCAAGTTGAACCATGAGGTTTTCCTCACTTGAGCCTATATATTCCAAAGGTTTTCATTGTAAAAAGAGGCTGAACTTGAGAAGAGAATTAATATATGGTCATATGAGCTTTGGAAGAAAATACTTGTGTTATGCTTTTGGATTGCCTCTTGGATGTTCTTGGATGAATGATGAAGGATTGTTGATGGATTCCATGACTTGGTAGAATGGTATAGTGTCTCTTGCTTTGTTATTGTCTTCTATTTTTCATTCATGATACATGTTTCTTGCTTGCTATAGATTAGTAGAGAAAAAATTTGAGATATGCCCATGGAGGCACCTCAAATTTCCTGAATCTTCATAGCCTTCATGTTTTCTTCTTCCTTAGTTGCATTAAAGAATTCTTAACTGCTCTTTAACAACTTGAGAATATTGTTGCTTGTTTCATTCATAGTTCTATACATGCTAAGGAATTACGGTACGCCCTGCTTACCTATGGCTAGCTATAGTTCCATCCATGAAATTTCTCTTTGACTGATTAGATTATCATTTTGTTTGAACCAAGGAGGCCTAGTTTCGATCTAGCCCTTTGCCTAAAACTATGCAAATCTTGTTGTTCAAAGTGCCCAATAACTTGAAGTACTGTGTTTAGGCGTTCTGGCATAGTGTTTTGAGTTGTTTTTCTTCCTTAAGTGTTTTCCCCAAAGTCTGATAGTCATTTCCCAAAGTTAGAGGGTCTTATACTTCTATGCATGGCTTGAATGTTTATTTTTATGTATTGATTAGCTTGTAGTTACATTTTGCATGATTAATGGTTTGCCCTACCATGTTAATGTTATCTATTAAACTAGTTGTGCTTGAAACTCTTTGTTGTTCACAAACTTGATGTCCATTTACTCCATTTTGCCCAAAGATCCTTTCTACCTTGAATCAAATCGGCCCTTCAATAGCCTTGTGTCGTCATCTAATAGCTTTCTTGACCTTTTGACCCCATAGCCCAGTTAATCTAACATCTTGTTACCTATTTCATATCTTTTATTAGTTTCATCCCTCACAACTTAAAAAACCAAAACCAAAAAACATACTCCATAACTAGCTTGAAATCATAAACATAATAAGCAAACACACAGATATCCCTTACACATATAGAGAGAGCCCTCTCTGAGTCCAGGAAGGCTAGGTCCTTGGGCTCCAAAGCTTGGTTTGATGTTACACTGTCATTTGGCTTGCCAATCAGCCAAATCATGGGACCCTAACATGTTGTAACACTAAAAGGAATATAATGAAAAATCAAGCTGGTCATCCCGATTTGGGATCCAGGGTAAAATCTCTATGTTTATCTGTTTTATGTTTTATGCTTTCACTATTGTTTATTTTCTGTTATAAGATTCGTGTGTACATAATTTATGTTCAGGGTTAAAACCTACATTTAGTATCAGAGCTATTTTGGCTTCAAGGGGACGTGTTTGCTGCTGAGGGTTTTTTGTTCAGGCCTGAGGTAGACCCTGTTCAGTGGGAGATCTGCGGGATCGATTTTTGCGGTTGAAGAAGATGGCGAGCGGCGGAAAGATAGAGATCGATAAATTTAATGGTCAGATTTTTGAGTTGTGGAAGCTCAAGATGGAGGATCTGCTGGTGGATAAAGATCAGTGGATCACGGTAGATCAGATGTAAACCAGGAATGTGGATGAAAGCGGAAGAAAGCTATGGATCAGAAAACTAAAACCCTGTCTGATTTGTATGTGTCTCAGTTATATATAACAGGTATTGTTGAATATGTCTGGGAAGCTTCTGGCGAAGAATTTGTGTGAAAAACTTGGGACTTTGTACCAATCTAAGTCTCTTATGAATAATTTGTTCTATGGGAAAAAGTTATATATTTGAGGATGAGAGGATGGAACTAGGTACGTGAGCATCAAACAGCCTTGTCTTGTGGTAAGTCAGCTGTCATCTATTGATATTAAAATCTCAGATGAAGATAAGTGCATCAGTTTGTTGTGTTCTCTACGAGACTCGTGGGACAGTCTGGTTATTGCAATAGGTAGCAATACAACTACCTTGAATTTTGATGACATTGTCTCAGCCTTGCTGTCGGAGGAAATGAGACGGAGAAGTATGGAGGGTCAGAATGGAGATGCCTTATCTGTACGAGGAAGGTCCCAGAACAGAAACAGCAGAAAGCAAAGAATAAGCTTTGACAGGGGAGATCTAAATCTAGAGGGAGATCTAAATCTCTTGGAAAGTTTGTAAAGGTGTGCTGGAAATGCGGAAAGGAAGGGCACTACAAAAAGGACTGCAGATATAAAGCTCCTGAGAAAGGAAAGGGATCGATGATGCTCCTTCTGCAGAGGAAAAAACCACCTCGGATGAAGGTGGGGATGTGTATTTGGCTTCTTCTTCAAATACACATGTAGATCATGAGTCATGGTTGATTGACTCAGGTGCATCCTTTCACTTCACTCCCCATAGGGAGTGGTTCTGCGAGTATGAGAAATATGATGGTGATGTCTTCCTAGGGGATGATAGGAAGACCAAATCCATCGGACGTAAAGTTCAAGCTAAAGCCTAAAGGTGGAAGGATTATAACACTTCTGGTGTATATTCATTAGCGATCCCGATTTATGTAAACAAGATGGATGATGCGAGTGTAAGAAATAGTGTTAGAGAAAGATACCTTAAGATGGTTAAGGGGCCTTGAAGTAGTGTGGCTAATGGGGAGTTGGTGGAACTGTGTACAAGCTCTGGTATAGCATTATTAATTAATTATCATGATTCTATGGTTCTTGAAAGTGGGACGGAAAGCCTAGCTATCTCTGGAGAAAAGACCATGCTATGGCATCAAAGGCTTGGACATATTGGAGAGAAGGGCCTTCGGATACTGCATAGAGATGGTATGGTAGAAGGTATGTCTAATTGTTCTCTGAATTTCGATTTCTGTGAACATTGTGTATATGGGAAGCAGAATCGGGTGAGTTTTCCTTCTGGTGCTAAGAGGGCAAACAAGATATTAGAACTTGTGCATAGTGATGTGTTTGGGCCTGTGTCAGTTCCATCACTGGGAAAGTCTGTGTACTATGTTTCATTCATAGATGACTTCTCAAGGAATACATGGATATATTTCTTGAGGAAGAAATCTGAAGTCTTCGACAAATTTAAAGAATTTAAGGCTCTGGTGGAAAACCAGACAGAGAAGCAGATAAAGGCATTGAGGACAGATAATGGTGGGTAGTTTTGCAATAAGGAATTTGAAGAGTTCTGTAAGAAGTGTGGTATAGCACGATAGAAGACTACTCCATACACACCTCAGCAAAATGGAGTTGCAGAAAGAATGAATAGAACATTGATGGAAAAGGCAAGAAGCATGCTCAGTGGTACCGGGTTAGGACAAGAATTCTGGGCAGAGGCAGTGGAGACTGCATGTTACTTAGTTAACAGATCACCTTCATCAACGTTGGAGGATAAGACTCCACATGAGGTATGGACTGGTAAGAAACCCTCTCTTTCACATCTAATGGTATTTGGATGTGATGCATATGTACATGTTCCAAAGCAGAAAAGGACCAAGTTGGATAATAAATCTGAAAGGTGCATCTTTATTGGGTATAAGGATGGTTTAAAGGGTTACAAGCTTTGGAACCCAGAAACAAGGAAGGTTGTGTACAGTCGAGATGTGGTGTTTAGAGAAGTGAAAGATGTTGTTAAACATGAAGTCCTACCAAAGGAACCTGAGAAGATAGAGTTTGAGCTAAAGGAGGATGAATCAGACTCTACAACAGAAGAAGACTCGGAAGATGAAGAGCCACAAACTCCAGCTTTGAGAAGATCAGTTCGGGAAAGAAGGCAACCAGAAAGGTATAGTCCATCTGCTTTCTATTCAGGTTTTGCCTTAACTATAACTGATGATGAACCCAGAACTGTCAGGGAGGCAGTAGATTCAGAGGATGGAAAACACTGGAAGGAGGCCATGGTTGATGAAATGGCATCCTTGCACAAAAACGATGCATGGGATCTGGTGGAGTTGCCGGCTGGAAGGAAGCCCATTGGGAGCAAATGGGTGTTAAAGAAGAAGATGAATGTAGAAGGCAAGGTGGAGAAATACAAAGCTCGGTTGGTAGCGAAAGGTTATTCCAGAATTAAGAATTGATTTTGGTGATATTTCTCCTATTACTTGAGGATTACTTCTATTGATTACTTTTATACATTATAACTTTGCATTTGATTTTGAGATGGAACAGATGGATGTGAAGACAACATTTCTTCACGGGGATCTAGAAGAGGAGATCTACATGAAGCAACCTGAAGGCTTTATGGTGAAGGGTAAGAAAGAACTAGTATGCAGGTTGAAGAAGTCTCTGTATGGGTTAAAACAGTCACTAAGGATGTGGTATTAGAAATTTGATACCTATATACGGGGACTTGGCTTCACCAGAAGCAAGGAGGATCACTGTGTTTATTTTAAATTAATTGGTGACCATGTTATTTATTTGGTCTTGTATGTGGATGATATTTTGTTGATTGGAAATGAAAAAGAAATTATCCAAGATTTGAAGACCCAACTGTTCTCCAAATTCGACATGAAGGATCTGGGTGTTGCAAACTATATTTTGGGCATGGAAATTAAGAGAGATCGGAAAAAGAGGAAGCTCTGGTTAAACCAGAGGAAGTATGTCGAGACTATATTGCAGAGGTTCAATATGCAGGATAGTAAACCGGTGAATGTTCCTATTCCTGTAGGTGTAAAGCTGTCTGATGAACAGTGTCCCAAGACACAAGAAGAAGAGGAGTATATGTCCCATGTTCCATATGCAAGTGCGGTGGGTAGCTTGATGTATGCAATGGTCTGTACTAGACCAGACATTGCACATGCAGTGGGAGTATTGAGCAGGTTTATGTCAAACCCAGGGAAGGAGCATTGGACAGTAGTGAAGCGGGTTTTCAGATATTTACGTGGCACTAGTGATTATGGCTTGTGCTACCGGGGAAGACCAGGATTGGAAAGAATGTTGGACATTCGTGGTTTTGTTGATGCAGACTGGGCTGGAGATCTGGACCAAAGAAGATCTACAAGTGGGTATGTGTTTAGCCTATTTGGAGGCGCAGTCAGTTGGATGAGTAAAAGACAGTCTGTAGTAGCTCTTTCAACTACAGAGGCAGAATACATAGCAGCCACTCATGCAAGCAAGGAAGCAGTTTGGTTGCAGAGATTGTGTTCAAGTATGGGGTTGGTACAACAAGCTATAAGGATAAACTGTGATAGCCAAAGTGCAATTTTCTTGGCTAAGAACCCTGCTTATCATTCAAAGACAAAGCACATTGATGTTCAATATCACTTTGTTAGAGATATGGTTGAAGCTAAAAGGGTGTTGCTGGTAAAGGTGGACACTTTGAAGAATGTTGCATATGCATTAACAAAGTCTGTGAGCACTCAGAAGTTCTCTTGGTGTAGAGAAACAATGGGTGTTGAAGAATTGGGCCAATGACTAAGCTCTCTAAAAAAAAATTGTTTGTTGAAAAAAGTATTGAAAAAACACCCTCAAAACAAAACCAGTTGATGCTGGAATAACAAAAAAAAAAAATTGTGTCATAATTTTGACACTTGTAACAATGGAATTAAAGGCAACATATTAGGACATTTTTTAAAATCGTAAATTTCTAACATTTTTGATAGATGATGTTAAAGATAAACAAATACATGTCTGAAGGGCTTATCATTTCGAACAATTTTTATCCATGTTGTTAAACATAAAATATCTTGACTCTAAACAACCCCAAAATTGTAATTATTGTCAACCATAACATTAAAGATAAAATTTGGTAGCGCATAAAAACCTTAATGACAAGTTGTAAATCTAAAGTTTTTCAATCTTAAGTTTTCAACATACTTGAACATTGAAATTATGGAGAAATTATAAGACTTAAACAATTTTAAAAAATGAACAAGTAAATGAAAAAAATATCATTGAACAGAAACAAGTAAGAGTAATTTTAATTTTAAAGGATAAAAACTTATCTTTTTTCAAATCTTAGCATAAGACAAATTTAAATCTAATTTCAACCAAAACCTGAAAATCAAGCATCAAAACAAAGTGTTCCCTTTCAATGGCGCATATAATTATTAAAAATTTTAAAAGTATCTTATACCAAATGGTAACAATACATAATATCATGGTAATATCACTGCATAATCTAAAAATTCAACATTAGTTTCTATTTTCTATTTCACTTATAATTAAAATATCAACATTGGTACATTGAATATAACATAAATTATTTTTGTAATTCATTGTTACATTGTCGATATTCTAAAGAAATGAATTCTTCATAATTAAAACATATAATCCAAAAAACATAGAAATGTCTCATAACTTCATGAAAAATGAGATGGAAGTCAAAAATTTTATTTCAAGTTACCATGCAAACATCAATTACATAAAAGTGTCTTAGATAGTTATTCAAAATCAACCATAGGTTCTGGCACACCATCATAACCTACATCTTCAGATGAATTGCTCGATGCAGATGAAGATGATCCATATTCTTCTCTTTCATCAACTAGTGCTCCATCTGAGTCAACATGCATGCCCACCATTTTAGAGTTGAAAAGTCTTGTAGATCTACGTCTACATTCTGCAGAGTCCCATCTCAACAGTAATTTTTCTGGTAGCAATTTCTTCAAAATATTTATGGTCTGCAACCGAAGAGTTCCTCTCTTTGTCAAATTGAATTCATACACAAGTATGTCAACATCCTCCAATTTTAAGACATTTGTGCGGCGACGATTTATATTTGTGCCCTTTCTTTTTCTCTTTCTGCCAATTTTTTTTTCCACTACCATCTCTGGCTTGTACACACCATTGAAAGGGTGGGTACTTGTGGCATACCAATGTACATCAACAACTGTAATCTCTTCATTTTCATTAATGACCTTTATAACCTTGGCAATCCAGAATGGATAGCCAAGTGGATCTTCATTTGCTAACACTGCTATCATGCAACCCTCCTTAAGATCCTACACAGAACCCCTGTAAAGGTCTTCCATGGCTTCACGTTGTGCACATGATCTTCTAGAACCAATATAGATTTCTCTTTCCTCTACCTGTGGGGAATTAATAATAGCTTGAGGCTGTTGTTGTTCAACATTGTGTGTTTCCTGATGTTCATGTTCATTTGGCATATTTTGTGGCCAAAAAAAGGAGTCTTCAAAAGCGTATCCACATTTATTGATCTTGAAATCATATCACTTTGATTACTGAAAAAATACTCCCACCAAACTGAATCAGCAACATCGAAGTACTCATATGTATCTCTAATACATCTTTTAATTTCCTCTAGACATTCAGAATAATTTATGTCTCTCTTTTGCCTTCGTGCATTATGGAGTTCAGCAACTGACTGTAATAACAATATCTTTGATGAAAATATTGGACACTCTGGAATGAACTTCAAAAATGCTAAACCTGATGATGGTCCCCATTCGTCAACAGTTGAATACTTCTTGCCCCATATAAGTGCTATCCCATCAATTTTTTTGATACGAAATTGATGCTAGAAGCTAATGTCGTTAAGTTGTTCAATGCATTTCTCCTCACCATGCGATCCAAAAATAAACCTTCGCATGTCAATAGTTTCTTCCAACACATGAAAAACAGACTCTGGAATGTACGATTTCTTAATACATTCAATTAATGATGGCAGGCTCCCAACACCTTTCCTCCTCAATGTTACTGAAAAACGACTGAACATTTGATCAATATGATCATGAGTATGCCCAACAAGAAGGAAACCAACCTTTATCTTTTTAAAAATCCCTAATTCAATGAGCATGTTTAGATACCCAAAAAGAACTTGATTTTTGTTCTCACGACTTGTGTTGTCTAATTGTAAATACAAAACTTCAGGAAGAATCCCAGACCAATGAATAACCACATCATGGATTATAGTTATGGTCAGATTTGCATCATTGTGAATATTTGGAGTTGTGAAGAAAACTCTTGGAAACATCTTCTCATTAAATACCATACAACCAACCAAGTGAAACTTGAATGAAATTTTCCTCCTGTAATTTTTTTGGCGTGCGGACAAAATGTGGAAGAAGTGTTTTCTTTTGGTCCATACCATCAATTATCAATCCCAGATATTTATTTGGATGATCATAACACTTCTTTCAATGTTTATACAACTTTTGCCTTTCACTTGTTTGCTGATTGTGATGGTCTTGAAGTTCTTTGACAACAAAATCTGTACATAAAATAAAAGAAACATATGAATAAATATATTTTCATAGTTGATAAGTATCAAATTTTAAAAAACAATGTTTTGAACACATACCTCTTTCTGCCCCTTGACATTTATCTCTTTTTACTTTAAGAGAAGCACGTGTGCTGCAAATCCCCATCCTTGTCTTCTTAGGAATACGAACATTATTGAATTCAGTTTTCCATATCCTTGTAAAATAAGAATATGTAATAAAATTACCAATTCCTTCAACAACTTCTGCATAATCTTTGTATAACATGAATATTTCTCATCTCGATAAATTATCTGGAATATGTATTGTGTCTTTATTTGGCATACACTCTCCATGATTTGAAAATAAGTCTTTCATCCATGTCTTAGCAGTATTTGCAAATGGCCCCACCTCCCGTTTATAACGTGCTTCTGAATAATATGTGGGATCCCTTTCCAATCTATCCTGGATTCTTGACAAACAACAATTACCAATTGAATACAACATTTTGAACGCCTTTCTGCAAAGCAATACATTCCCAATATGATAATCATAACTTGCTAGTGTAGATTGCATGCAACCCACTAAATATGAATTTTGCATGCTTTTATTCATTGACATATATGTTTTCCTTTTCTCCAAAACAAAGTTGAAATCCATATTTTTCAAGCAATCCCTTCGACAACATTCACTTGAAATCAAATGAATGACAAAACTTCTTTTTGTGAGATATTTTGTCCTCACCCTTGTATAACTGGAATGCTTTGGATTGATATGAAAAGGTCTACTCCTACTCCTAGTTGCAATATTTTCTTGCAACGGCTTCATCATTCCATCATCCTTTGTAAAAGTAGTTTCATCACCATTAGGAGGAATATTATCCCCACTATCATCATCCTAAACATAGTTAAGAAATTCATCAACATCATTGCGTGGAAAATTTTCTTTACCATCATCAGTTGAAGAAAACATTTCACAAGAATCATCGACACTTTTGTAACCCTGACTCAAAATAAATTCTTCACCATCTTGACCCATGCTTTCAAATTCTTCCTTGGGAGGATTCAATTCTTCATCACCATGAGTGTCTTTGAAATGGTCACTTGGAGAAAATGCAATATTCAGATCTGTGCCTCTAAAATTATCATTTGCAAGAAACTCTTCATCCTCCCCTTCCTCGGTGGTGCTCTCATAATCCTTTTGATTAGGCATAAGTGGAAGCTTTGAATTTGTATTCACTAGAATTTCTTCATCCTGCCCCTCCCCTTCCTCACTGAAGCTCTCATAATCCTTAGGATTAGGAATAAGTGAATGCCTTGAATCTATATTTATTGGAAATTATTCATCCTCCCCTTCATCAGTGGTTAAATTATAATCGTTATGATTAGGATGAAGTGAAAATTTTAGCTTTGGAAATTCATCCCCATCTTCATCAGTGGTGCTGGCATAATCCTTAAGATTAGGACGAAGTGGATATTTTGACGCTGCAAATTCTTCATTCCCCTCTTCCTCAGTGGTGCTGACATAATCCTTAGGATTAGGACGAAGTGCATATTTTGACTTTGCAAATTCTTCATTCCCCTCTTCATCTGTGGTGCTGACATAATCCTTAGGATTAAGATGAAGTGGAAATTTTGACTCTGGAATTTTTTCGTCCCCCTCTTCATCAGTAGTGCTTGCATAATCCTTAGGATTAGGACGGAGTGGAAATTTTGACGCTGTAAATTTTTCATTTCCTTCTTCATCAGTGGTGTTGGCATAATCCTTAGGATTGGGACGAAGTGGATGTTTTGACTCTGAAACATTATCATTCCCCTCTTCATCAGTGGTGCTCGCATAATCCTTACGATTAGGACGAATTTGATATTTTGACTTTGGAAATTTTACATCCCCCTTTTCATCAGTGGTGCTGGCATACTCCTCGGGATTAGGACAGAGTGGATATTTTGACTCTGCAGATTCTTCATTCCCCTCTTCATTTGTTGTTCTCGCATAATCCTTAGGATTAAGCTGAAGTGGATATTCTTCATCTCCCTCTTCATCAATGGTGTCCTCATAATCCTTGGGATTAGGACGAAGTGAAACTTTTGACTCTGGAATTTCTTCAGCATGCCCTTCATCACTGTTGCTTTCATAATCCTTAGGATTAAGAGTAAGTGGTATAACTAGCGCTCGATTTACAGAAATTTCATTTTGCTGCACCTCATCAATTTTGTTCTCATCATCTTTAGGATAACGACCAAGTTGATTTTTTGACTCTCTATTCATGGTGAACGAACTCCCGTTATATTCATCACTCTGAATAGAGTTGTTGCGTGACGAAGATGTTGATGTTGTACAAAGAAAAACTTCACTATCAGAAGAAACCATGGCTTTCAACAAGAATAGGTTGAATGATACAAATTCCTCTCCCACTTACAATATATAGCTTAAAGACTGAAAATTTCCCTCCAAATTTTCCCTCCAAAAAAATTCGCGAAAAAATTTCCCTCCAAAATTTCCCCCAAAAAATTTCGCGAAAAACTTTCCCTCCAAAATTTTCATTTCAAATATTTGGTACAAATATTAGTCAAAAAATGTATTTAACATTTTTTTTAATAAACTGTTTGTGTTGAAATATTTTACCGATATTTATATTCAAAATATCCACAAAATATTTCTATCATGGATGCCTTCCAAACTAAAATAATGTTTTTATTTCAATGATTTAACATTGAATAGATGTAAGTATTAACTATAATATTACTATAATACTTACATGCAAATATTAACTATTTTAACTATAATGACTACATGTAAATATTTTAAATTTTAAATTTTAAACTTACGTTATATTCATCTAAAATATATTTCAAAATTTATTAATAAATTGTTGGTCTTCAAATATTTCACCATACTTTCTATTCAAAATATCCACAAAATATTCCTTTTATGCATGTCTTCGAAACTAAAATAATTTTCTTATTTGAATGGTTTAAGATTGACTACATGTAAATATTTACAAAAATAACAACATGTAAATATTAACTATGATAACTAAATGCAAATATTAACTATTTTATCTATAATATTAACTATAATTAACTACATGTAAGTATTTCATATTTTAATTTTTAATCTGAGATTATATTTGAATTATTCAACATTCAGTACATGTAAATATTAAATAAAATATTAACTACGATAACTACATGCAAATATTAAGTATTTTAACTATAGTATGAACTATAATAAACTAAATGTAAATATTTTAAATTTGAAATTTTAATCCCACATTCGTTAAACAGTAAACCAATTAGACAATATTCGCTATATAATAAGAATGATTATTTCTATTCATCACATCACATCAAGTTTTTTAGTATTTGTTAGAGCAAATTTATGGACGTGTTGCGTTGGCATTGGAAACTTCGTGGAGGCATTGCATTGGCATTGGAGGCGTTGTGTTGCTATTGGTAATTTTGTGGAGGTGTTGCATTGACATTGGTAACTTCATGAAGGCATTGCATTGGCATTGGAGGCGTTGTGTTGTTATTCATAATTTTATGAAGGCGTTGTGTTGGCATTGGTGACAGAGTTTTTTGCATTTCAAAGGTTATTTTTCCTTTTATTCTGTCAATTTAAAGACGATTTTGGGGAAAATCTGTTTTCCTATAGTTTTCTGTGTCCAAAAACTATTTTTTTAAGGTTTTTAGGTTCAAAAACCATAATTTTTTTATATTTTTTTAGTGAAGAAAATGCAAAAAGAACTAAATTTTTTTGGGGTTTTAAAAGACAAAAATTTAGAATTTTCTTTTCTTTTAAGACTTATAGGTTCATCTACACTGCAAAAATCCATAAAACGACCATGCACATTAAAAATAGTAATATTATAACATTTTTTATTTGTTTTTTTATCATAAATACCTCGGTGGTTCATTATTTTAAAAAAAAATTTATTTGAGAACACGATTTTATATATATATATATATATATATATATATATATATATTAAATCTTATTTTTATTTTTTTAATTTTAAATCTTAATTTTATTTTTTTTATTGTTTTGTTATATATCATTTTTTTTTTTATTTTTTTAATTGTATTGTTATATTATTATTTTTTTAATTTATTGTATTGTTATATTAAAACAAATGTTTTTTTTAATTTATTTATTATATTGTATTTTTTTTAATTATATAATGTTTAAAAACAAAACATAATTGTTATTTTTTTTTAAGATATTTTTAACCACCTATTTTTTTTATTAAATAATGTTTTCATAATTATTTATTAATTATATTATATAACAATGTTTTTATTATATTATATAACAATATTTTTATTAAAAAAAAAAAAAAAAAAAACATCAACGATTATTGATAGTGGCCAGGTGCACATGAGGCGCGGGAGGCCGACAGGTCGACCCCACGGTTGCCCAAGTAGAGGCTAAGGCGGTGAAACCCGGCGCGGCCTCCGGGGCCAGGCATGGTCAGCACCACTGCCGTTGAGTTTTTTTTTTTTTTTTGTGCAAAACAATTTTTAATTTTTGTATTTTAATTTTTTTTTAATTTGTTTTAATCAAACAATTAAAAATTAATAAAAACATTGTTATATATAAAAATAATAAAAATATTGTTATATAATATAATAAAAACATTATTATATAAAAATAATAAAAACATTGTTATATAATATAATTAATAAATAATTATTAAAACATTATTTAATTTTAAAAAATAAAAATAAAAATTGTTAAAAAAAAATCAAAATATAGCAAATATATAAAAATTAATTAATTAATTAATTTAAAAAAAAAAAACAATTTATTAAACTAACAATTACGTTTTGTTTTTAAACATTATATAATTTTAAAAAAAAACAATACAATGTAATAAATAAATAAATAAATATAAAACATTTGTTTTAATATATATATAATATTATAACATTTGTTTTTAACATTTAAATATTTAATTTTTTTAATTTAAGTATTAAAACAACATTATAAAATTTAATTTTTTTCTTTTATTTTGTTTAATTGCTTTTTATGTAGTATGAAATAGAAATTTGTAATTTTCAAATATATTAAAAGATTATATAAATTTATAAACTTTTATATTAATTTTTTATAATTTTAAGTTTATAATTTTTATTTATTACTATGTAAAGTAAAATAAATTTTATTTTGTTTTGTTTTGTTTATTTTTATTCAATTGCTATATAATGTAAAATTAATTTTAAATTTTTAAATATGTTAAGGGTATAAGTTTTTAGTTTAGAAATAAATTTTGTTTATTAAATTTATTTATCATGATTATTTTCCATTAACTAATATATATAAAAAATTGTCGGAAAATACTTTCATCAAAAAATTTAATGACCATTTTACGCTTTAGAGGCGGCCCAGTAGCAAATCTTGACTATGACTCACAACACACTATCCCCGATACAACTCCCAAATCTAAAGTTGTAGTTGGACGTCTTATGGACAACATTGGATACAATAAGGACATTGTTGCACACTAATAAAAGTCAAGCAAGTGGGGCACCGAGTTCATTAAAGCTTATTTACGATTAGAAGAATGTCGAGGAAATAGATCATGATTTCTCATACTATCATGAAGGCAGTGAAACGGAGGCTGATATACACATCTATTTGCTTTGTGGTATGATTGACTTAAATGAGCCATATGATGTGATGGGCGATTGTACGAGACATGTTGTATGGTTCAAAATAAAACACTAATTTATGTTCTTGCAAAGGAAGAGCTCGAGAAATGTAGAGAAGGTTAGATATAGTCTATCGATCGTCAAGTATGACACAAACAAATATCTTTAAAATTTTCTGAAGAAGTATCAAGCAACATTGCAAATAACATTTCCTTAGTATGCTTATTTTTATTTCTCTATGCATTATTGTAAGGATGATTCAATTTTTTATAAGTGCGATCATTGACATGTTTATTTGTTTCATAGGATTTTTGTCCCAAGTCTTTCAAACATGTTTGACGATATTTATATGTTGGTGCCAAATGTTATGGATGTGAACAACACTTTCCACAAAGACAAAAGCGAGAGAAAAGGATATTGAAGCAAGAAGCGATAGCTGCGTGACAATTCTTTGCAATAGTACAAAGAAGATCAACCAAGAGTCACTAAGGTGGTCAATCTAGTAAACTTAAACATGTTTCACCAGAAGGTGTCGAACATAAAACAGAAAATTATGATAGAATTAGTGAGGAGGAGATTAGAGCTGTTGTGCAAAAGGATAAAACGGATCGGTTACCAAAAAAGAAAAAATGTAAAATATATCTCTCTTTACCTCATGAGCTTGTTTATAAAAAAAGCGATATTTTATCCAATAGACTAGAAATCCGTGGTGAACATGTAAAGATTAGTGAGCAGTAGTGAAGAACACCGCCAGAAACTCTCACATGACGAGGAGAAATCATAATACTAGGTCTTGAGTTAGAGGATGGCATTAATAAAAACAAAACAAAATGTTATTCGACAAGAGTTGAGGAAGAATAAATTAATTCTTGGTATTGAAAACATTTGAGCTTAATGTTAACAATTTATAGCGGATGAAGGACAATCTCAATATCAAATTAGAAAGGCCCATCACCTACATGTACATAATCTGGCGTATTATTAGTTCGAATCATATGCGCATGTGGTGGATTATTTGGTTCTTATTGATCCAAGTCAGTTCCCAACAAACATTAGGGGAATTTTGAGGTCTCTAAATGGGCCTCTAAGGAAATTATAAATAATAGTGGAAAAAATCTAATAAGATTTGATGACATCATCAAATTTTAGAGGAAAAATGAAAAAACTACTTTTCAATTCATATTTTCAACTTATCTCCCAAAGTTTTTACTCAAATTTCGAGCGGGGTACTGGTTGGATGCGAAATTTAATTCTCCATCAAAAAAGGTAACCATATTAACATACTTCGATGGGTCCTACTACACGAAAAATAAAGAAATACATAAAAAAAAAACGTGATTACAATCGGAGGAGAAAACATGTATTTCTCATTTTAAAATAATGAAAATTATCAAGTATGTGTATAAGTACTACTCCTTGGATGAGAGATTAAATTCCGCATCCAAACCCGAGTCTCACTTCAGAATTTGAGTAGAATTTTTGGGAGATAAGTTTAAAATACGAGTTGAAAAAGTAGTTTTATTATTTTATTATTTTTTAATATTTTTACTTTTTTACTCCAAAAATGGTGAATCATCCATTATGAATGACATCATCATCTTGAATCTTATTGGTTGTTATAAAGTTTATTTTTTTTGTACATTTTTCTTATGAGGCCCATTTTAGACCTCAAAATTCCCCTAATGCAAGTATTTGACAAAACAAAATGTTTTGATTATAAATATTATGTAATTGGAGAGAACCATTCGACAGAGGCTAAGAGACAATTGATCACAGAATATCCCAATAACTATCTTTTTCAAACAGTGAAATGCATCATTTACGCTAGCTTAACAGAAATAGAATCAAAGTTATTGGCATGGGATCATAATGCAAATAATGAGTACAGAATGAAAATGACTTTCATCCAAAGAGTCAGATTTATTCATAATGAATTCATAGAAAAATGTGGTGGGGATAAGACACAAGTTAGTGTAACATTTCGAAAGGAATGTTTAATGGAAACAGGGTATCAAATTGATGAAAAAAAGCAAAAGATGGAAAATTGAATACAAGTTTATTCAGAGGCACAGATAACATTTTTCAGTTGGCATTTAGAAATGGGGAGGTATGGGATTTGATTGATGATATTTTTTATCAGTGGAAGAATATTTCTATAAAAAATCAGAAGGTTAGAAAGAGTAAACCCATAATATGTACCAACAGTAAGGCGGGTCCTGAAATGAAGCAGCTTCCAGAGGATATGACTATCACAACTTGGAAAACAATGTAAGGTGTGAAGGATGATAAATTAGTCAAATCAGTATTTGCCCGTGTGAAGTCGGGTGAATTATCAATGGAAGAAATGTGTGCAGAATTTCAAAAGTAAGTTTCTTGAATTATTTCTTATTTTTCTTTCATTATAATTTTCTTTTAAATAAAACATAATGATGTTGGTAGAATTTTTTATACATGTCAATATATTAACGCTTTTAACTTGATTTATTCAGTCAGAAAATTTTTATGAAAATACAAGAACACATGGTTAAAATGTTGAATGAAGACAGTTGGGATGATGTTGTACGCAACTACCCAGAAACAAGTTCTACATCAACACTAAAAGAGTTTTATATTGCATTCAATAAGGTATGTTGATTTATAAATTCATTTTATTCATATTTAAACTAGTTTTATATATATATATATATGTCATTAAAAATGTCGAAAAAAAGATGGAAATGGAGTACCAAATACTTTCAAAAGCTTTATTGAAAAAATTAAGATGGAGAGCATGAGAAGGAAGTGTCTTATGAATGTTGAACTTGATCCTACTCATAATCATCACATTTGGAATGGGCTCAACAGTGTTCAATATCAAATAATACAAGGTGACTGTGAAGACATTGCATCACTAATACCTAAAAGGGAATATGGCCTAGTTATTGCAGATATTCCTCATGGTTTCAATTTCCCAGACATTGAATATGATAGAGAACCATATACTTATCAAGCTTTTAGTAAAGTGGTTACGGGTTTTCAAGAAGTGACAACATCACCACTTTGGCGATTTGTGACATTTCATTCATACACACAATTAACAAGCTTCAAGGGTAAAGCAAACTCAAGGATACAACTTACATGGTAAGACTTTGAAATTGTATGTTTGATTACTCCTAAAAAAATTTATTCATGTAAAATTTAATTGAACTTTTACTATGTTATGTTACAGGAAAAAGTCAAATATTGTTTCTTCCGAAGATCAGTCTATTATAAATGATTGTGAGTTCATCCATGTTGAATGTTGGACAAAAGACGATCGCTATAAGCATATTATTATGAATCGAGTAGATGGGAAGAGTCATAGTCAAGTATTGGTTTATGATACAGTTGTAAGAAAACTAACATATGAGGATAAAGATGCAAAAGGAGATATAGTTAACATTTATCAAAAACCACAAGCATTGATTAACTATCTTATAGATCTATGTTCAAATGAAGGATAATGGGTTTTGGATTTATTCTCAGGTTCAGGTAAGTTTTATTATACAAATTTAAATTTAAATATTGTCTTTTTTACTTTTTATGTCTCCATACTAATTTTCTTACTTATTTTTTTTGTGCTTGATGATTAGGTACAACACTAGCATGTTGCCTACTAAAAGGAAGAAATTGCATTGCCATTGAAAAAGACCCAGTTCAATGCAAATTTATTCAACAAAGAATTAACGCTCTTAAATTCCTTCCAGATGCGAAGCAAGAAGTTGGTTTGAGGAAAGGAGATTTTAATGAATCACGTGTGGCAAAAAAAGCAAAGGAACCTCAACCACCATTATATGGAATGATTGGATAAGGACACTTTGGAAGATTTGTTGACATGAAAGAGCCATTAGAAGACAACAATGATCAAATTGAAGAAGAAAATGTTGCGGAAGAAGCCATCAATGTTGTTCTAGATGATGTTGAAGATGTATTAGTTGATATTGTTGATGATGTTTAAGTTATGCTTGCAAACAAAGCTTATTTTTTAGAACTATTAATCAGTTTTACTTGTAATGTTTAGACTTTGATATTTTATGAGAACAACCCTTATTTTTTGCAAAAAACATGTGATTGCTATTATTTTTTGACATAAAATTCAATAAAAATGTTATTTTCTTAAATTTTTTTGTTAAGATTCTCCCAAAAAATTAGTTTATTTAACATGTTTTTTCCAACAAAAAGTCTGTAAAAGTGTATTTTTTGCATTGTATTTATATTGAAAAATTGTATTTTTTGTCATATGGTTCAAAATATTGGTTTTTTAGCGACAATTATTTGATGTGCATTGAAAAATTATTTAACAATACATAAACATGTAGAAAATATGAACTTTAGAATATTGACCCTTTTCCATCTTTTATCTATGTGAAAAAGTGAAGATATCATTACAAGTTTTTATTTTTAAAAAAATTATTTTTTTATTTTTAAAACACAAGTACATAAATGCACTTAAAAATAATCATCTCACAGAAGAAGAAAACATTAGAAAATCTATAGTGTCAAAATCAATCCTATAAAAAAAACGTTGGTGATGATACACCACCACTATTCAAAATCGACATAAACATCACATAAAAAATAAAAAATAAAAAACAAAATGAAAAAAACTTAAGTGCCAAAAACATGCTCAAAAAAAAATTTCTTGATTCTGCATCGCCACTTTTTCAAAATCAGGTGTTTTTCTTGATACTTCAAAAAGTAGGTAACAATGAGGTTACCTATTTCATCGGTAACAATGTTTCCTTTGATGATGATATCTTCAACTAGATGCCTTCTTGAAGATGTTGACTTCTGCTACTCCTTTGTTGTTTAACAATTGAATATTCCTCCCTGATGATGATTGTTTTATTGATGATCTTCTTTCTTCAAAAGAACAATGCTTATTTTTCCAGATTGGGAGAGATGATTTTCTTCAAGGGTATTTTAGATGTGGTCCTTCTTCAATGTGAGGGAGATCACTTTGATTCCTTTGATGATAATGAAGTGACCCTTCTTGCTTCCTTGGATGTAGAACGTGGAGACTTCTCAAGATGCTCCAAATGTGTTAAAGTCTTTATTTCATTAAGAAGTAGGGCCTTTGAGCTCTTCTTCTCCTTCCAAGAGTTCTTTCCTTCAAGATGAAATGTAGACACGCTATTTATACACTTCCTTGTGCTCAACCTTTGTGTATCCTTCTTCAATTCGATGATCTTCAAGTTGTATTTCCTTGTTGTTGTCACCTTAGCTCTGATACCATGTTGAGAAATCTAGGCCAACTAGATTAGGGTGGTTTCTCTTACTTTGATAACTGATTGTGATGTTCTTTTACTTTACTTGATGTATTTTTAGTTAGCTTCTTCTTTACTTGATTATTATAGTGTTCTTTTATCATCAAACAACTACCAAAATATGAAGATCAATGAAACAAGAGGACACAAAATACATGCTACTAACCAAGACCAAAACCTCTCCTCTTGAGAGGAAAACCCACAAGAATTCTTCTCTTATAGAATCTTCAAATGATGAATTCCAAGACCTAAGACCCTTGAAAAAGACTCCTCCAAGACCAAGCCAACCTCTCCTCATATGCACTTTCTTCTTCTCAAAGTCAACCCAAGTCAACCTGCTTCAACACTGCTTCAACTTCACAAATTCAGACCTACAATTTCTTGACGGAAATTTCAGCCTAACTACAGAAACCCTAACTTTCAACATGTGAGAAAAGATGGTGAATTTTATCTCCTTCCTTCGCTTGGTGTGCTTCTCTTTCCATGATGATTCAGCCTTCAACCTTGATGTTGTTTGGCACTAAATTCGGCTCCTACAATTTCGGTCTTGCTGCAACTCAATGATGCCCTAATTCTTTTTGCACGTGTGGGAGATTTAGCCCTCAAATAGCATTTCAAAACTTTGATTTTTATTCTTGTTTTGTTCTCCTTTCCTTTGTATCTTATTAGTCTTCTTTTTCTCCTCCTTGTCCCTGTGATTGAACTTGCTTGAGTAAGTCTTCCAAATGAAGTTGAGTTCCATCTTATATATAGGCTTTCATGAGGTTTGAACAACCCTAATGAGGTTGACTTGTCACTACAACATTGACTTGTCTTCTAGCAGGCCGGATTGGTCTCAGAGGACATTTGACTCTTTTGATTCTAAATAAATTTATTTTGCATGATACAACATGCCTAATAGGGTATTTTTACATATGAAAAAGACTCTTAGACTTTATGACAAAGCCCTAGAAGCACTCAATGGGTGCTTGACATATAAATAAAATGATCTTGAGCATGAAACTCATGCTACAAAATAACAATAATAAACTTTATTTTTCTCTTTACATCAAATACATGAAATCGTGATTATGAAGACCAAACCTAGTTACATATTTCAACATCATGAAATGTCTAGTGCCTACTAATGTTTTTGAGGTTAGGAGTTTCATTGGGGCAACATAGTACCTAAGAAAATTCATAGCTTTATTTTCAGCAATAGTGGTGCCATTCCACGCCATAACAGTTAGTGGAAAGAGTTTCTAGTGAGGAAAGGGTAAGCATAGGGCCTATGGGGAGATAAAAAAAGATCAGCGAAGCACCAGTTCTGGAATTACCAAACTTGCAGCAAACCTTAGAAGTAGAGACAAATCTGAGTGGGTATGCTATGGGAGCGGTCTTGATGTAGGGAAGAAGGTTTGTATGCTACTATTCTAAAATATTTCATGGGGAGGTTCTTAGATACCCTACCTACAATAAATAACTTTATGCCCTGATGCAAGTTCTGAAGAAGTGGAAACACTATCTAATGGGAAGAGATGGAAATCCACACAAATCACCATCCACTACAGTTCTTACAAGCAAGTTAGAGTAAGCTACAGCATGTTAGTGTCAAAATTTGCATTCTGCCATCAGTGATCAAAATCACTCTTTTCATATTCATTTTAGGGGTCCCACTCAGAAAAATAAAAATAAAAATAAAAAAATTATCATTCCACTAGGTCATGCAAAAAACTCACTCATTGATGGTAGCCCTAGTCATAAAACCTCACTCTCCCTCAAAAGTTCACATTTGTTGGTCCACCTTCATGTCTTGCTGAGCATAAATCAATCTTGAAAGCTCATTTCACTATGGCATTATGTCAGTGAAATTCAACATGGAGTCTGGTCATTCAAGGTCCATTTAGGTCACTAGGTTTCATTTTTCAAGGTTCAATAATACTCCATTTCATCTCAATAAGGTCAGCAAAAGTGTGAGAGTGATTGAATAATACTTCTTTATCATTGGAAGAAGATTTGTCAGCATTTAAATATGATTTTTTTAAAGGTTGTAATTATGGTTTCAAAGTATGATTTTCATACCAAAGTGTAATTTTATTCAAAACAGAAATATAATTTATTTTTATTTTTTACGCAATTTTGTGCTCATTATATGTAATAAGTATTGTTCCAACGCTGCCAACTCAAACTCATATGCCCAAAATAAATATCAACAAAGTAAAAATGTAAAGAGTGCCAAACTCCAACACATCAACCTACAAAGAAGAAAATCAAAGTGAAAAAGGTATTCAGCAAAATTTTCAAAGGTGAAATGAAACATTAGAAAAGTGGGTTTTTAAAAGAAAAGACCAATTTCATTTAAATTTTAAGGCCTTCTTGACATCAAATTCAAACTCATTTGTCTCCTACCATCGTTGAGCACACTCCAAGAGGGAGAAATTTTGAATTTCTGGGCGAAAATTTGTAAAAAACATAGCAGAGGGTGCACACTCTTCTGCAAGGGCGCACTCTCTTCTGTGAGGGCGCACTTGACCAGAAAAGCCCAGAAACGCATTCAAGCTACAAAAAATCACTTCCAAAACTTCATCAAACTTCTCATCGACCTCTAGCAAATGAGTAAGAGCTAATGCCATAATTTATCATCTCCATCAAGTTCATGTGTTGGGTGTCGTGAATTTTGTTTTAGAATTTGGTGTTTAAAATCGTTTTAAAACCCTAGTATTTCCCATTGCACTCTTGAATTCCCAAAATTTCATCTCCCTACACCTTCATACCTTTCCTACATTGCAAATACCCATTCCTAAACCCTTGTATTACAAATCCCCTTTTCCCTAACCCTTTTTCCCAATACCCTAAGCCCTAGGTGCTACAATTACCTAGGCCCCTAACCCCAAAACTGTAAATAATTTCCCCATGCTAAATTTCACCATATCACTACTCCCTATCCCCTTTCCCATTTCATAAATCCCTAGCATCATCTCCCTCAATTTCCATTTCCCATTCCTCATTCCTAAGACCACTTTCTACCATCATCACAGTTCCCTAGGGTTTTGACTTTAAAACACCATGGCAGAAGAAGAGAACAAATCATACAGTGAGGGAGAAGAAACAAAGGCTAGAAGGCCACATAAGGGTGGAAGAATACTCAGACTTGAGCCAATAAGTACTAGATAACTTTTGGCATCTCCTTTGACAGTGACATGTTTCAAACATGTTGGGTGTTTTGATTTATGTGAGCAAATTCAGAGGGTCCAACACCATGCCATGTTGACCAGGGTTTTCATATCCAACCTCCATGACAACCAAGTTACTCTAGTTGGTGTCACCTTTACTATTTCAATTGCCATCATTTCAGCTGCCACGAGGATCCCAAATGTTGGGGAGAAATGGTTCAAGCACAGTGAATTGGAGGAAAACTACTTTGAGCCTTTCATAAAACCAAGATATAAAAATGACAAAAAGAGGTTCTTTCATTTTTCCTACCTCCTGGACATTTATGCACCAATGATGAAGATAATCATGAAATACTTTTCCTGTGAAGGTAGAGACTTTATACCTATCACATCTAGCTCTTAATGCATTTTACTAGGGTAAAGATGCTCAACATACCCTACTACCTTTTCCGGAGCATTGATAAGATGGCACTTATTGTCCAGAAAAGGGAGTATGAACATCAAATGATAAGTCTTTTCCATCATTCCCTTATCAAGATCATAGTCCTCTATCATCTCAATGAACTAAACATTGTCTGGAGTACCTTCATAGCCAATGATATATTCAGAGAGCCATCTACTCAGCATGCACAAAATGTGCCTTCATCATCTCAACCATCCATTTACCTCCCTCCATCTCAGCCCATAGCACAAACATCGTCAGATCAGTCCCCTTCACCCATTTCACCTCCTTCATCTCCATTTCATCATGACATTGGATCACCGAGCAAGTTTGAGGTCAGTGAGCCTAAGAGGGCTAAAGTGGTTGTGGTTAAGCCATTGCCAAAAAACTACCAGAGAGGTCATAAGCATGGGTTTTCTCCACACATAGTGGAAGGGGACATGCCTTCTACATCAACAAAACAGGTGGACAAAGGCAAAGAAAAGGTGATTGAGGCAGAAATTCATCCAGAGGTTAGAGATGAAAAAAACCTCCATGAGACTGACCATGATTTTGAGCTTGTTGACCTAGATGAGGATGAAGATGATAAAATCACTAGTGCAATCATCAAGGGAAAGGATGTCAGGATTAGAGAGCTCCAGACTAATCTTGAAAAGGCCAATTTTGTCATAAACTTCCTTGAGCAAGAGAACCAGCAGTTGAAAACAAAGCATGCCATTGATGAGATTAAGTATATCACTACTCAAAGGGAGGCAAAAAAGGCAAAAGTTATGCTAGATGAGACACTTGAAAAGTATGGGTTGCTTGATGAACAAGATGAACAAGCACCAAGAGGCGGACCTAGAACTAGAGGGCTGAAAAGAGCTATAGCTCTAGAAAGACAAAAAGAGGCTCGGATTGTTGATCAGCTAACCCTAAATGAGCAACTTGCAATGGTGATTAATGAAAATAGGGAGCCATGGCTTGATAGATCCAATCAGCATTTGGAGAAACTTTTGGTAAAGGCTAACAAAGACAATGACCTACTGAGGAGAAAGGCCAAACATCATGCCCAAAAGGAGAAAATTGCAATGGCCAAGCTCGAAAGAGTCAATGAAAAAAGTGAGGCTTTGACCATGCTGGAGGAGAAAAGAAAGTTGGACATACTTGCAGAGGCTTCACTCCAAGCCTAGCCACATCATCAGTGATCATTTCACCAATTTTGAAGAGTTTTTGGTCATTTTTGAAAAATCTGAGTTTTTTTGTGTTTTACTGAACAAATTAATATCAGAAAATTGGTCTAGGGCGTTGTGCACTTTTTTGAGGCATCCAATGGCCAAATAGAGACCACCATTGGATTCAGAATGATGAACACATGCACCCTGTACATTTGCTAAGGTTTTTGAGGCAAACTGGTCAATGAAAAGGGCAAAAAACATCCTAAAAATCATGTTTCTGCCCCTATTTTGACCTAGGCGCTGCACACAAAGCAGTCTTCGGAGATTGAATTTTTAAGGGGGCAAATGACCTTCATTTTGGAAACTGGAGGAAGATCTGGAAACTAGACTTGAAGAGCTTTCCAACAGGCTATCTTGGAGCCAATTTGGACACCTACATGTCAGTCAAATTCAGCCTTGAACAGGGACGACGCACTTGACACAACGAGGGCGCACTTGACCATTCGCTGAGTTTTTGGAAATTTCACTATAAATTTGACTTTACTTGATAAATTCATGTTTCTACCTATGTAATTGATGATGGTAAATTTAATTATGCTATGGATAAGTTATCTAGGGGTAGATTCATTAGGTAAAAGTTGTCATTAAGTCATATGAATCAGTTTAAATGTATTTAGGGAGGAGTCACTTAGTGCTCCCTATTCTCCAGCTTTCAATTCAGTATTTTGTGGATCTCTTCCTCACCTCATGGATTTGACCCATGAGGATGAGTGAATGTTGTTTTGATGTCTATTTAGTCCCTTTCTTCACTCTTAGCAAGGGTTGGAATCAGTTTGGATGCTAACGTATTGATCAAGGAACTATTGTACTTATTTTGGCCAGTTAATAAAGAAGAGTTGCAGCGATTTTTTGGGATACATGTGTTATGATGTTTATCATTGTTTTTCCTTCAATTTCATATGTTAGAATGTGTTGTCTTCATGTTCATTACATCTATGTTGTATGATCTCTTTCAAGTTGACAGGTAGAACACATGCTTTTCTCATGCTCTGTTTAGGGAAAGTTATCATAATTTTTCCATTTTCCTCTATTTAGGAAGAATACATCTCCAATGCTCTTCCTAGCTCCTTATTGGTCTTAAAACCATCTCATCACAATCATATTAAAGTGATAATCCTCATGCCTACCTTGCCCGATTGAATCTCTACAACCCTATCTCATTTGCCCTGACCTAGCTCCCTTGACCATACTTACATCCAGTAGCTCGACCAAAATCAATTATCAAAAACCCCTGAACTCACACCTAGCCTAAAACCCTAATCCATTCAGCCTCCTAGGCTATGTTTTGTGGAGAGAGCCCTCTCTGATTTGGTAGGACTAGATACCAAGTTAAAAAGTTGGTCTGTGGTTACCTCTGTTGGGATTCTTCTTCGGCCTTGGGAATCTGGCGGAGTGATAACACAGCAAACCAAGCATTAGAAGTGGATGGAATTTCTACAGCGATTTCATTTAGTGATCAAATATAAGAAGGGAAACACACACAAGTTGGTCAACATGCTTTCAAGGCTACCCACATCAAAGATCATAGCTTTGATAACTTTAATGCATATAGAGCCATTCACCCATGATGCATACAAAAAAACATATTCAGAGGATGGGGACGTCAAGAAGATGTTTCAACAATTGCAAAGCCAAAGTCATGTGCATGATGGTGACAGCACCATTGACTACCATCTCTGAGACAAGCTACTCTACATGCTAGATAATTTGTGTCCCAAAAGGTGAGAAATTGTAGCTAGATAGGCTCATACCTCCAAGTTTGCAAGGCACTTCAATGTAGGGAAAACAGTGACCAACTTCTAGAGATGTGTATTGACCAAAGATGCAAGAACAAGTTGTTGAGAAATCAATGCTTATAGGAATTAGGGTTTGATTCCTCTTTCTTGATAATTACTTATGAATTATGTTAGCTTCTTTTACTTCTTAATTAGTGTATCTTTCATCAAGGAATTGCCAAATTATATGTATATGAAGACCACGATAACAAAAAACGTGATATGTAGGCGCTCAGTTAGGGCGAAACCCCTACAAGGGGAAACCTAGTCAAAACTCTTCCTTCAGTAGATTCAAATCAAGATGAGACACTTCCAGACTTCTTAGACCTAGACAAATACCTCCTCCAACCACCAAGTCAACCCTTCCTTTCAATAGATGATCCCTGTCAAAGTCTCCAAATGACAGCTCCCCAACCGCAACTTTTGTCCAGAATTTCGGCCTCGAGCAACATAACTTTGCCCACCAGCGACAGATTTTCCGACTTGCAGTAGACACAAAATTTCAGCCCCAACAACTGCCCAGAAACTTCGCACGTGTGAGAGATAGATAGCCCATAAACTTGAATTAGGTCTTCTCAACAAATTTTGTCCTTCTCCAACTACTTCGCTCTCTTTTTTTGTGGCCCTTCCTTGAAGATCGAACTTGTTGAATGAATGCTCCAAATAGGTCAAATTGCCTCTCTTTATATAGCCTTTCTTTTGGGTCGAATTTCCCTAATGTACATTGACTTCATGGAGATAAGGTCAACTTAGTGTGCAGGTGACAAATAACCTTTTTGACTCAAAAATAATTATTTTTGCATGATACAAAAGTCCAAGAAAGGCCTAATAAAAAAACGATAACAACTCTAATGATTCAAGACAAAACCTAGAAGCCTTCAATGGAGGTTTTGACCTAGAAAACAATGAACCGAGCCTAAAACCCATGTTTTAATAAGTCATTTTCTTTAATAATAAATTTTCTTTTGACAAATACAATTATGAAGACCGACACTAGTTACATTCTTCAACACAGGTAACTAAGTTCATAAGAGGATGCATACTTTATTGTATTAGCAAGCATAGTAACATGAAACAGGCTCTATATCATCCCTTATCTGTACCCACTTGTCCTTGGGAAAGTATTTCCATGGACTTTGTGGGAGGCTAACCAATAACCAAGAAGGGGCATGACTACATGTTCATGGTAGTTGACTGGTTCAACAAAATGTGTGTTTCAATGCCTTGTAAAAAGACCATCACTAGGCAAGAAGCAAAAAACTTGTTCTTTAGACAGGTCTGGGTGCGCTTTTGGATACTAAGGAGCATCGTTTCAAACAGGGACACAAGATTTCTCAGTGCATTTTGGACAACATTATGGGAGAAGATAGACACGAAATTAAAGAGGCCTACAACATTCCATCCTCAGACAAATGGGAAAACAAAAGTTGCCAAAAGAGCTTTGATGCAGCTTATTAGGGAAATTTTGAGGTCTTAAATGAGCCTCTTAAGGAAATTATAAAATAATAGTGGAAATAATAAAATAAGATTAGATTGCATCATCAAATTTTAGAGGGAAAAACTCAAAAAATATTTTTTCAACTCGTGTTTTCAACTTATCTTTCTGTGGATTTACTCAAATTTTGAAAAGGAAAACTCGTTGGATGCAAAATTTGATTCCTCCTCCATGGAATACCCATGTTGCATACTTTCGATGGGCCCTACTACATGGAAAATGATAAATAAATGTAAAACGTAAATGCAATCATGTTTTTTCATGTATTTCTGATTTTTCATGCAGGAAGGTCAATTGGAAGTATGCAATACGAGTACTCCTTGGATGAGGAATTAAATTGTGTATCCAATGTGTACTCCTGCTCGAAATTTGAGTAAAACCTTCGAGAAATAAGTTGAAAATACATATTGAAGAAAGTAGTTTTATTATTTATTTATTTTTATCTTTTTACTTTTTTACCTCAAAAATGGTGAATCATTTCCCATGGTTGAAATCATCATCTTGAATCCTATTGGTTCTTATAAAAGTTTATTTTGGCTGTACATTTTTCTTAGGAGGCCCATTTTAGACCTCAAAAGTTCTCTAATGTTTAAGGAGTTACAATCATAAACATCTAAAGACCTAAGATGAAAATCTTATGTATATACAACACCCTTATAACATAATAGTCCACACTTCTACTAGTAAATCTCCATCTGAAACTTGTTTTAGATATTTAGCACCTTCACTTTTGAATATGGCATACGGGAAAGCAAGGAGAGGAGGAGGATCATACAGGGGATGTCTTAAGGACAAAAATATTTGACAAAAAGATTAGGCAAATCTATATACAGGTACAGAGACACTGCAAAATTCATAGGAAAAATATAAGACCATGGATGATCAACACGGTACAAAGAAATCATTCAAGGTGGGAGACAAAGTATGGTTAAATTTGAACTAGGAGAGGCTACAAGGCCCTGGTATGAAAATCAAGGCTTTGCAACATGGTCCCTTTGATATACTAGAAAAGGTAGGAGATAACGCCTATAGACTCGACAACCCCCATACATGTGCATTTACTCAGTTTTGAATGCAGAGAATATGAAACTCTATGAGCCTTTCATGCTAGATCAGGAAGAGGAACAGGTCCTACCTTCTATAGAGGATTTGGCACCAGATACTCATGTAGAGTTGACAGAGGATACAATTTGGAAAAAGAGGTCTAAAACTACGAGATAGGGGCAACATGACCTTTGGAAAATTGAGTTGAAATGACAGCTTTCAATTAAGGCTAAATGGTACACCTAAGAGAAGGTGGACAAAAAATTTACTAACCTCATTTTTTGGGACAAAAAGCCTCCTAAAATGGGGAGGTGCAATCCAGATTGGATCATTATATTTTTTTTTCATCCATTTCAATGCTTTTAGAATGGAAAAAGTGGAGGAATCAGCTCACAAGAGCATTTTTACCAACAAGACCCAGTGTGGCAAATTGGGGTATGAAACCTTTGAAGAGTAGTTTGAGGTATTAAACTACATTTTTTGGGGGGTAAAACTTTGTCACTTTAGTGTGCACCATTTTTTCCTATTCTACACAAAGAGACCTTTCCAGCAATGCAAGAATTACCTTAATCAAAATCTATATGCAAAATTTATGCCATTCAAAATTTGACATTCCTATTTTAACCACCATAATTTGAAAATATGCCACATCAACCCCCATTACTCATGGGAAAGGGGTTCACCACGTGATAATGATGAGAAAGACTCTACAAGAGTCAATATTATAACTCTAGTTAAGAGTTGAAGAATTCAACTCTAGCCACCAGTTGCCTACCAAGTTGTGTTATAACTAGGCCACTCGGGGGAAAAGGGGTTCCATTCTTTTCAAGTACATTTTGTTCCATAGATGAGTAGAATAGTTGAAGGACATGGAGAATAGCACACAAAGAGAATATATGCACTGTAGTAGCCCACAAACCACATGCCTTACTTTTTTGTACTTGCTGCCATTTCCTATTTTAAAAAAAAGAGCAAAGCGGCCTCACCTTCCAGCTAGGTTTTCTCCTAAAATGGTTTACCAGGATATATTTTGTATCAATTGTGGTTTGTGAGTTTTTATTTCATTGTTTTCTATTTTTCTGCGTCATTATAACTTGCATACATATGCAATAAACAATAATTTAAAAATCCATAAATCTAAAAAGACATAAGCTCTACTAGTGTAGATTTCAGAGTTTTAAGTATAGTTTTATCAAATCCGTTGTGACGAACTATTCAATGCAATAACAATGGCAATTTACAAATCAAAGAAGGAACAATTGAACACCTTATAGCTCCATAAAGTAAAATCTAAACATCACATATTGCATGGGAAATAATAACAGGGATAATATAGATGATTTTATGGTAACAAAAATATTTACAAGACAATATGTGACATATCTAAATTTATTGCTCACAAATACACGCATCCAAGATGAGATGGGCCACATAAAGGATGGAAAGGAAATGTGGAGTAAGCAAGCATATACACCCTACAACCAATAAACATTATTTTAGTATAAGGACCATTAACAAAGTGAAATACCTTATTCCTCCTACCAAAGGAAGTGAAACTATAACATCCCTCTTGGGTCAACAATATACATTTTACTTTTCTTTAGTTTATTGGCTAGGAATACACTCGAGAATTTTCCTATTATTGTAATATGAATGTGTTAGTAGGTTTGAGGCCATGCAATGACACTCGGTGTGGTCCTTGAAGAGGTGCACCCAAGCCATTACTAAGAACTAGAAATGTGTGAATGTATGTGCATACTCTCTCTAGACAAATAAGCATGTTGAACCATAGCATTGTGTACTGTATGCTTATAATAAATGATGTTTTGTTTGAACATATCTATAGTCTTTATATGATTTTGGGATAAAATTATGAGTTTTTCCTTATGTGACTGACTAGAGGATCACATATCCACTTGCTCTTACAAAAGATAAGAAAATGTTAGAATATAATCAGAAGAACATCTACACATTACCTAAAGGAAAGATATGTCAAAATTCTTAAATAACACCTAATGGGAAGTGTAATGGAGAAATTTAGAAAATGGGACTTCTTAGAAACAAGGGTAGAGATTTGTGTTCTCACGGAGATGATAATCATGTTCAACCCCTATTGAGGACATGAGTAGGTAATAAAGATGAGAAAATGTTGGGAACCATAAAATAAAGTGAAGGTAAAAGATGAATGTTAAACTAAATAAATAAGAAATAATGATGGGTTTACAATAAGGTGTGAGAAAATATAATAACAAATAAATTATTAGAAAGGGGTGACAAAGAATGAGGAAATAAAAAGTACGAATAAAAAAGAAAAATGCATAGAACAAAGTAAAAATGGCAAGCTAGACATATCAACTCTATGAACAAGGGCTTGTTAGGTCACCGAAAGTAGGGCACTGCTAATTTCCTCAACAAAGTTCAAGTCTCCTTGATAATGTGTTGGCCCCACATGGGTCATTTGCAGGTGTTCGTGTAAATGGGGTTAGTGTCGATGAAAATCTTAGATGACTTTGACCCAAGTGATGTTTCCCCACATTCATGGATGGCATCTCCAGTAAACTTGTTGGTATAGACTAGTGCACTTAATGCTAGACATCTAACTGGGCATAGAAATAGAGAAATGTCTAGCATTATTAGCAACACCTTGTTGAGCTAGCCCCTTGGACTTTAAATGATTAGTGTCTAACACTAAAGATGACAAGAGGGTAAGGTTTTATCCACTTGTGTACACAAAGATTGCAATGCAAGCCTCGCAGGCTTAACCCCTACCTATAGGTGCTATAATGGGAACCTCAAGTACCAAACATCATAATGAGAACCAAGAATTCTTGTGGGAATTGAATATTTGTCACCAGTGGGAACTTGTCATTACTCACTAATGGATCCAACCCCTTTGAGCAAATATAGTGAAGCTTGAGTAAGCTAAGTTTACTTCATTGAATATATTCTCATATTGGAAAGGTGCATGATAGTTGCATTAAAATAAGAGAAACCTCCACAAAAAGATACACTTGACGACAACAACCCACACAGAGTGTTACACAATAGGTAAAACAACAAAAGGTCAATTTCTCACATTCAAAGAAAACACGATACTTTGTTACTTGCATCACTTTTGGTGAGCATACATCAAGCATTTTTCATTTCACCAGAGACTACATACATTTTTTATTTTTCTATCAAAGAGTAAAGGATTGGTACCTACAACTCAAGTGGAAACTCTAGGGCATGCAAGGACAAGAATGAAACCATCGTATTGGATGAAAAGAATGTGAAAATTTATGAATACAAAATTACAGAAACACTACTACAATATCTTGTTTTACTACTACTTATGCTTTAATTATACAAGTTATTTTCAGAAAATATCAAAGTAAACACAACTAGCAGCTTACACAAATACAAATCATTTACTGAACATCACGCACATATAACGAAGGACACACATGATTTTTCGGACAAATGTCCCCGAAAAAACCCAATGTGGGAAAACCGGTGTAGCAGTTCTGAGGGTTTATTATTATTAAGTAGCAGTATTCTGAGTACATCTAGGGTGCCATAATCCTGCTCACCCAACAAAGAAAACCTTGGCAACAGAGAAAAATGTGAGTTTTACCTCACTCTGCAAGTCCTGGCTGATCTGGATGAGTCACTGACATAGTATTAAAAACTGAAACGAGTGACTGGACTGATGAACCTAATGAACCGGGTTTCTAACCGTAACCAATCTAACCAATACTGTTCAAGTCTAAATGAACCGATTTTAAAAAAAAATACATTAAATACTTAATTTTTAATAAATAAATAAATAAACTATTTTTAAGATTTGCAACCATGATTCCAAGCCAATAGAGACAAAATATGCAAAGTTTGCTCATTTATATACCATGTAAAGGTGAATATATCAAAATAGCACCGAGTGCAATGCATATCATCGAAAAAATAAATAAGCAATGAGGCTCCAAATGGCCCATAAAGTCCAAAAACAATGCTACATTCTATGAGGCCATTGGCCTACTACAAATCTACATATATGATATTAGCAATCAACATTATCACTTGAAACTTCTCATCATGATCAAACTCAATTGGTTGAGTCTCGACTGCTAAACTTTGCAACTGCTCGAGTCGCAAACTTCTCTGTTGGTTCAGTGACTTGAGTCTCAAACTTCTGAAGGTATTATGCCTAATATTCCCTATTACTTTATTTTATTTGGTGCTCCACATGGCTTTACATGGTCTCCTATCCCAGCCAAGTGTTGCTTGAACCTGTAAATACCCCCTCCTACAATAGATTTTTCACAATATTTGCAAATCAATTTTCCATCAATCGTATCACAATGAGCCCATGCAGTATCCTTGGCTTTAGCTCAAACTCTATATTGTTCCACTACTCCAGCAAAAGCTCAACACTCTCCAAGCTCTCAATCAAACTCACAAAAGCTCAAAATGAGATGTGTGAGACAAATGAGAGGGTACCCCTGCCTTTAAATAATTGGGGAGGGTGTTTTTGGAGGGAAAGCACCCTATTTTTCCCTCCAAAACCACCCATTACCAGCGAAATCAACTTATGTGTGTCCCTTTTGTGGTTGTGGCAGCGAACCGGTCGGTTTATCAATAAACTAGACAGTTTATTAATAAACCGATCGGTTAGCACCGGTTAGGCCAAAACATTTGGTCAAACACCTCCCTTAACTGGGTTTTCAAGCCGGTTTGACCCGGTTGGGCATCTGACCACCCGGTTTGACAGATTACCGGTTTGAACCGGTCGATTTTGAATACTATGGTCACTGGTGAAACCCCAGCTAGCTTTGTGCAGTCTCTACGTTGCCATTGGGTAAGGTTGTGTGGCCCTGACTAAGGGACTGCATCACCCTTGCTCTACGCTTATAAACTTCTCTCGAAATCTGGTTTCAGCCCTGCCGGCTTAGAAACCCTAATCTCCAGCTAATTTCAGAATTTTCCTTGGAGGCTTTGCGCTGCCCTTGTGTGGGCCTGCGTCACCCTCTCTAGAGTTTGTGTCACACCGTCTGATGGTTGCGTTGCCTCCACTGCTTCTCCACTGCCCTTATTTTGCATTCTACTCTTGGATCCTCTAACCAATCACTGCATTTGCCCCTCACTACTTCTTTGAATCACTCAGATTTGATCTTCGTCCGAGCACTGCTCCGTCAGAACAATTTGATCTCTTAGATTCATTGTGTGTGTTCTCCCACTGACACCAAGCCCTTCCTTTATACTTTTCTCGTTGACAAATCAATGGTCGTGATCTAATCTCTAATCAACAGCTAAGATTAGAGGAAGCTTGATCCACATCACTTAGAACATTCTCATCACATGTGTAAATTAATTCACTTTAATTTTTCAATTTCCCTAAGTTAGACTTAGGGTCCCTATTAAAAATTTTAATATTTGAATATCTTTTACACCAGATGGAATTTCTCCAAACGCTTTCTGGGTCTTGGAGATCTCATGTGTTCTAGTTCCTCCACAAAGTTTCGGAGCTAGAGCGCACTCGATGCTACCCCAAAATCTCAACACTCCCTCTTAGCGAGGAATGTGCTCTAGCAATACTTCCTCACTGTAGAATCACCCTGATCTCTGGCATTGGTCTCCGCGTCGCTGATGCTTGGCCTGTTGCCCTCCATCCAATGCGTTGTTGCTCTCTATACTGCTACCCATGTCACTGCCACTGACACTGCTACATATGTATTGCAGCTCCCTCTCAAATTGTTGCATCATGCTACCTATAGCACTGCCACTACTAACTGCTGCAATGCAACTCAATTGTTGAGAAGCAACTAAAGGACCATCACCCAATCACTAACAAACAAGTGGGTATGGTTGCATCTCATCACTGAAGCACCCTCTGCTGCTACTTTGCATTGTCTCTCTGAAGCTCTGCATTGTTTGATGCACTGCACTACCTCTGCGTTGTTGAAATCCCATCAGCCTCTGCGATGTTGTTGCCTCTCCTATGAGCTGCTCCAGTGTTCAGCGTCCTAGCATTACCTCTGCTTCCCCATGATATTTTGCGCCCACTGACTCCAGTCATCTTGCTATTGTCTTAAGGCTCCCGTAGCTCGTATGTGATCCAAGATTTTGGGCACCTCAAGGATATCGCCTCACACCATTTGTAGTTGCTCTACAGATCCATATCGCCCCTCCTCTTCTCTCGAGGCACATGAGCACTTATGGCCACATCATATTCACTGCCATTGTCCCCTTTCGCTGTTGCTGCCTTGGAATCTGAAGCTTCCTTATCCTTCCACTTAGGACAAGTGTTGGTGAAGTGTCCAAGTTCACCACATCTGAAGCATCGAACCTTGGATGGGTCCTTCTTCTTCCCTTGTTGACGATGTCCCTTAGATGTTAGGGTTGCATCTTCCTCCTCCACCTTCTTCACCTTGACTCCTCCACTACTGAATTCCCACTTGGTCACCCTTCGGATCTCGTCATGTCAAAGGATTGCCCACATGTCACCCCAATTTGGGAGTTGTGCTATGCCCAAGATGCTTTGGACAAAGGTCTCCCACTCATCGGTGACTGCATTCAAGGTGGTCCTCACCATGAGCCCATCATCTGGAGTTGCCCCCATGGCAATCAGTTAGTCTCGGATACTCTGCAAACTAAAGAGGAAGGGATCTATCTCCTATCCCTTGCGCATCTGGAACATCTGTATATGGTTCTCTAAAAGCATCTTCCGTTGGACGGAGCTTCCTTTATACAGCGTGGTCAAAGTTGTCCACACCTCATTTGTCGTCTTCTTCTCAAGAATGTGCGGGACCACGTGATCCTTTACCCCATCCATGATCAAGCGCTTAGCCCGAGCCTGATTTTCATTGAACTTCTTCAGAGCATCTGCATCGGTCGGCACAGCTAGGACATTTTTTGTGTGGTCTCTGATCTCGTACTCCTCCAGGACTATAAGGATTATGGCTTTCCAATCGCAAAGTTAGACACATCGTCTAACCGATCCTGATCTCTCAATTCGTACAGGGCCATCTCTGCTCAAACTATCGAAACAGGTCCTTGTCTCCCTTCTACTGTTGTTGCACTCAACAAAAGATCAGATGTGGGTTTCTTGGCGATAGAAACCCTCTAGAGAAACTTCTCCCTCTGACAACTAATTTCCCTCCCAGGAATCCTCCGCCAATTCTGCTGAATCAGCCCTCTACGATCACACTCCTGATCGAATCTCAGATTTCTTGGCAAAAATCTACCAAGGGATTGTTTCCCCTTACTTTGCCACCTTTGCTAGGCATTATTCTGCACTAACAGAACCGATGCCTCACCAGCAACTTTTGAATATCATAAGCTGTAGTTCCAGCCCCGACAATCAACACAAGCATCTCTCCAACTCATACTGCATCACCCTTTAGAGCTTGTGTCAGCTCTGTGTGAGCAGACTAGCTCTGCGTCCCTCTTGGTGTTGCGATGCCTTCTCCGGGGTTTGTGCTGCTTCAATTGCCCTTCCTATAGGAAAAATATTCAACCCCTTGCTGATGGCTTTAGCTTGATCCGCAATGCTCTGATACCATGTGAAAATTTCTGAATACAAAATTACAAAAACCCTACTACAGTATCTCGAATTACTTCTCCTATTTGTGATTTAATTATACAAGTTATTTTCTGAAAATATCGAAGTAAACACAACTAGCAGTCTACAAAAATACAGATCATACACTGAACGTCATGCACATATGACAAAGGACACATGATTTTTCGAACAAATGTCTTTGGAAAAAACCCAATGCGGGAAAACCGGTGTAGCAATTCTGAGGGTTTATTATTATTAAACAGCGGTATTTTGAGTACATCTAGGGTGCCATAATCTGGCTCACCCAATAGAGAAAACCTCGGCAATAGAGAAAAATGTGAGTTTTACCTCACTCTGCAAGTCTCGGCTGATCCGAATGAGTCACTAGTGAAACCCCAACTAGCTCTGTGGAATCTCTACGTTGCCATTGCATAAGGCTGCGTGGGTATGGATGAGGGACTATGTCACCCTTGCTCTCCGCTGATCAGCTTCTCCTAGAATCTGGATTCAGCCCTGTCAGCTTAGAAACCATGATCTCCAGCTAATTTCGGACTTTTCATGGGAGTCTCTGCGCTGCCCCTGCATGGGCCTATGTCACCCTCTCTAGGGTCTATGTCACATCCTCTGATGGCTGCGATGCCTCCACTTCGTCTTTGTTGCCCTTACTTTGCATTGTACTCTTGGTCCTCCCACCAATCATTGCATCTGCCTCTCACTACTCTTAATCACTCAAATCTGATCTTTGTCTTAGCACTGCTCTGTTAGAAGAATTCGATCTCTTAGATTCATTGTATGTTCTCCAATTGACCCCAAGCCCTTCCTTTATACTTTTCTCGTTGACAAATCAACAGTTGTGATCTTATCTCTAATCAACGGCTAAGATTAAAAGAAGCTTGATCCACGTCACTTAGAACATCCACATCACGTGTAAATTAATTCACTTTAATTTTTCAATTTCCCTAAGTTAGACTTAGGGTCCCTATTAAAAAATTTAATTATTTGAATATCTTTTACACCAGATGGAATTTCTCCAAACGCTTTCAGGGTCTTGGAGATCACATGTGTTCTAGCTCATCCACAAAGTTTCAGAGCTAGAGCACATCCGATGCTATCCCAAAATCTCAACAAAGAATGAGTTCCAAAGGGATTTAACACACCATCGGGTGAAAGGTCCCTTTATTTCATTATTATTGGTATTTAATGAATGTTGATGGTGATGGTAATATAAATCTACATTGTTGATTTATACCCTACCTTTGTTTGCCAATTCACGGATGTATGCATTTGAAGGGATTTGCAGTTTAATTGTTGATTTAATCCATTTCTTAGTATTGTAATCGATGGTTATGCATGCGTTTGAGAATATTTATGTTTTCAGCGGGTATACATTACCGGTTCAATTCCTTTCATAGTTGTCAAGAGAGTCCTACAATTTTAGATCAACATACAGCTTTTGCAGCGTAATCCTTCCATTAAAGGGGCTCATACATATTCTGCAATATCACCAGTAAATAACCCCGATATGAAAAGTCCTTAATGTTAGTTGAGGTTCTAGTCGCTATAAACAATAGTTCTTAAGCATGAGTCACAACTAATCAACATTCATTGGACGAAATTATTCAGTCAAGCATTGTCATTCATTTAGCCCTTTTAATTATTCAAGGGACTTCCTCAGACACTTCATATTCTACTTCATAGTAATATTTGTTTCATGAGTTTAAATTGCAGTGGTTTTCAGTACACCATTCTGTGAAAGTTTCTAAATCTTTACACGAGAAATCCTACTACAAAAATTTGATTTACATTACCTACTTGTTTTCATTAATTTATTAAGTTATTTTCTGAATACATTAAGAGAATATTAATGTAAATACACTACAACCTACACAACTATACAAATCAAGTACTGCAAAATAAATGAAGCATTCAGACAAAGGACACACTTATTTTCGGACAAATGTCCCCGGAAAAAACCCAATGCGGGAAAAAGAGTGCAGCAGCTCTGAGGGTTTATATTATTCTGCAGATTTCTGAATATAATCTAGGGTGCCAAATTTGGCTTACCCAAAAGAGAAAATCCTCGGAAAAAGTACCTTTATTCGGAGACAAATATTTCAGTTGATCCAGCAGCAGAATGAAGAAACCCTAAGGTGACTGTGTTGTCACTAGTGTTGTGCATGGAGCAAGCTCTGTGTTGAGACTGCATCACCTCCTCTAGTGGTTGTGTCACCCTCCTCATGAGCCTTCCCGACTCAGAAATCGATCTACTCACTGGTTTCCTAATCTGCCTCACGAAAACCCCAGCGCAGCTGCTCAAGTGACTATGTCACCCCCTCTGGCTTTGTGTCACCCTTCTGGCTCTACGTGAGCCTCACTGGCTTTGTGTCACCCTGCTGGCTCTGGGTGAGCCCTGTTGGCTTTGCATTGCCCTCTCAAGTGTTGTGTTGTCTCTCTTGATGCTGATATGCCTCTCTACACTTGTATTCTCAACCTTGGACTGAAGTCCCGCTGCCGAACTGCCCCTCACTACAATGAATTACTCAAATTTGATCTTCATCTAAGCACTACTCCGTCAAAATAATTTGATCTCTATATTCAGTGTTTGTGTGTGTCCTCCAACTGACCCTCTAGCCTTCCTTTATACTTTCCCTGTTGATGAATCAACGGTCATGATCAAATCTCTAATCGACAATAAGATTGGAAAAGACTTGATCTTCGTCACTTAGAACATTCTCACCCACTTGTTTAAATTAATTCACTTTAATTATTTTATTTCCCTGGGTTTTAACTTAGGCTCCATTTAAAATAATTAATTATTTGAATAACTTAAGCTCCCGGTGGAATTTCTCCAAACGATTTATGGGTCTTGTAGATCTCATGTGTTCTAGCCCCTCCACAAAATTTAGGAGCTAGAGCACATTTGATGCTACCCAAAAATCAAAACTCCCTCTTAGTGATGAATGTGCTCTAGCAATACTTCAATACCAGAAGCATCACCCTGATCCACACCATCGATCCTCTACGATGTTGATGCTCGGCCTGTTGCCCTTCATCCACTGCGTTGTTGCCTTCTGTACTTCTGCCCATGACACTGCCACTTGTCACTGCCTCATCTGTACTGCAACTCCCTCTCAAATGTTGCATCATGCTACCCATAGCACTGCCACTGCTAACTGTTGCATTGCAACTCATTTGTTGGGAGTTAAGAAATTGAAAACCCGCCCAAACACTGACATACTTGGTCAATCTGGATGCACCTCAATGTTGGAACTACCTCTGCTGCTAATCTGCTCTAACCCTCTGATGTTACTGCATTGTTGTTGCTCTGCACTGCGTAAGCACTGCTTTGCACCTCTATGCATTGTGTTGTTGTTGTTGTTGCCTCTGCTTTGCGCTACTTTAGACTTTGGCACTCCATCTCTGCCATTGTTGCTTCATCATCTCTCACACAAATGACACTCGTCATTCTGCTACTGTCATTAAGGGCTCCCGTAGCCATATGTAATCCAAGAGTTTGGGCACCTCGAGGATCCTGCCTCTCACTGAAGTTCAAAGAACTACAGATCAATGTCACCCTGCCTCTTCTCTCGAGGCACATGCGCACTCATGGCACAATCATCATCATCCCCATCATCATCATTCTCTGCAGCAGAGTTCGAGTCAGATCCTTCTTTTCCCTTCTTCTTAGGGCATTGTGTGGCGAAATGTCCCAATTCTCCACACCTGAAGCATCTGGCCTTTGAGAGGTCTTTCTTCTTCCTTCTTCGCTGTCCATGTTGTCCTTTAGATGCGAGAGTCGCATCTTCCTCTTCCTTCTCCTTGATTTTGACCCCGTATTGTTGCATCCGGCCTTGGTCAACCTTCTGATCTCTTCCTGTCGAAGAGCTACCCACATCTCCTCCCAGTTTGGAAGAGCGGCCCTGCCCAAAATACCTTGGACAAAGTTCTCCCAGTCTTCAAAGACTGTATTCAGGGCAGTCCTTACCATAAGACCATCATCTGGTGTAGCCCCTACAGAAGCTAGTTGATCTCGAATCGCTTGCAATCTAATAAGGAAGGGGTCGATCGCTTCTCCCTTCTGCATCTGAAACAGTCTCAGTTGATTCGCAAGCAACATCTTCCATTGGACAGAAGTTTCCTGGTACATAGTGGCCAAGGAAGTCCACATTTCCCTTGTGTTCTTCTCGGCAATATGTGGGATCACATGATCCTTGACTCCATCCATGATCATGTGTTTTGCCTTCGCTTGAGCCTCCTCGTATTCCTTGAGAGGATCAACATCAACAGGGACAACAATTGCATTCAAGACATGATCCTTGATGCGACGTTCATCCAAAACTGATAGGATTATGGCCTTCTAGACGACAAAGTTGGATGCTCCATCCAACTTGTCCTGATCCCTTAGTCCATGTGTGGCCATCTCTACTCAATAAGAAAATGTCGAACAGGTTCTCTTCTCCCTCTTTTGCTGCTTCCCCAACAAAACTCAAATTTGGGTTTCTTTGGCGCTAGAAACCCTCTAAGGAACAAGCTCCCTCGGAAAATCGATTTCCTTTACAGAAATCCTTCTGCCAACTGCTGTCGAAGCACTCTTCTCTAATCACTCTTTGATGTTGATCAGCACTGCATCTAGACTTCTTGGCAAGAAGTCTTCTGAGGAAATGCTTCCCTCTATTTTGCCACTGCCCCACTAGACATTGTTCTACACCAACAGAAACAATGCCCCACCAGCAACTCCAGAAGAAAATCGTAATGCTCTTCCAACTATGGCAACCGACTGAATGAGGCTCAAAACCTTTGCGTTGGCCCAGCGAACATTGTGTTGCCTCTGCTACAGCTACAACGTCACCCTAGTTCGCTGACACAGGCTTTGTGTGAGTCCCTCTGGTGACTGCGTCACCCTTCCTCTGCCTCTTTCTAATTCAGCGTTGTCATTCGGGACAACAATTTTCCTGCAGCAAATTTTTCTTCGTCCTTTCGTTGATGACTTCAGCGCTACTTGATCTGCAACAGCTCTGATACCATGTGAAAATTTTTGAATCTTTACAACAGAAATCTGATTCACATTACCTACTTGTCTTCGTTAATTTAATAAGTTATTTTCTATATACATCAAGAAACTATTAATGTAAATACACTGCAGCCTACACAATTATATAGATCAAGTACTGAAAAATAAATGAAGCATTCAGACAAAGGACACACTTGTTTTCGAACAAATGTCCCTGAAAAAAACCCAATGCGGGAAAACCTGTGCAGTAGTTCTGAGGGTTTATATTATTGTGTAGATTTTTTAATACAATCTAGGGTGCCAAATCTGGCTCACCCAACAGAGAAAATCCTCGGCAGAAGTACCTCTATTCGGAGACAAATATTTTGGTTGATCTAGCAGCAGAATGAAGAAACCCCCAAGAGACTGCGTTGTCCTCAGTGTTGCGCAGCGATGGCTGCAACAAGCTCTGCGCTGAGACTGCGTCACCTCCTCTAATGGTTGCATCACCCTCCTCATGAGCCTTCCAGACTCAGAAATCGATCTGTTGAATGGATGACAGATCTGCCTCACAGAAACCCCAACGCAGCTGCTCAAAGGATTGTGTCACCCCCTCTGGCTTTGCATCACCCTTCTGGCTCTGTGTGAGCCCTGTTGGCTCTGTGTCACCCTTCTGGCTCTGCGTGAGCCATGCTGACTCTACGTCACCCTCTCAAGCGCTGTGTTATCTCTCCTAGTGTTGATTTGCCTCTTTGCAGTTGTATTCTCGGCCTTGGACTAAAATCTCACTGCCGAACTGCCCCTCACTGCACTGAATTACTCAGATTTGATCTTCGTCCGAGCACTACACCGTCAAAAGAATTTGATCTCTAAATTCAGTCTCTATATGTGTCCTCCAACTGACCCTCAAGTCTTCCTTCATACTTTTCTTGTTGATGAATCAACAGCTGTGATCTAATCTCTAATTGATAGCTAAGATTAGAAAAGACTTGATCTTCGTCACTTAGAACATTCTCACCCACATGTTTAAATTAATTCACTTTAATTATTTTATTTCCCTAAGTTTTACCTTAGGATTTAAAATAATTAATTATTTGAATAACTTAAGCTCTGGGTGGAATTTCTCCAAACGATTTTTGCGTCTTGGAGATCTCATGTGTTCTAGCCCCTCCACAAAATCTTGGAGCTAGAGCACATCCGATGCTACCCAAAAATCAACACATTTTTCCAAGCAACTATCGAATTTATTTAAGCAGCGAGACTTATTATACACCTATGTATTTTTATAGAACCTATTGTAGTAGCTCAAACAAAGCAGTTGTTGCCCATTTTTCAATGTAAAAAGAAAGAATCGTAGGTTGAATTTGAAATTTTGGCCGACTCTTGTAAAATAAAAATAATTTGTTTAGAAGAATTGACAATCTTGTTATACATTATATAAGAGCGACAATGAGTTTCGAGAGACATTTGCCAAATATTCATAGAACATGTTTCGAGTCTTAAAGATTCAGCTGCGTTTCTAAATCAGAATTTGCTTTCCTAAAATTATCCTTCAGAAACACCGTTACTGCTGCATGTATGGAGATTTATAATATTTTATTAATCTATCAGAATGTCTTAGCCATCTCTGTTATAAGGCGATAAAATCCCAAAACATGCAAAAACACACAAATTTTTCAAATTGCAATATGGTAAATAAGGCTTGTTACCTCGAATTCCCTACATAAATAATTTCGTTACTTGCCTATAACAAATAAAATCCTGATCGGCAATTAGTTTTAGAATTTTATTCCAAATTCTCAACATGAAAGTGACTCAATAATTACAGATATCATTAACAATATGACAAGATATGGAACCATTTAACTGTGTATTTACTTAATACATAGTAGTATTAAACTGGTGTTCAAGCAATTTATTGTAACTAGAAATAGCATGGTACCTCAACTTGTTATGCCAGCAACTACATTCATTCACTGACCGATGGCCAGTTGACCCTCATTTTCGTGCATCAACTATTGTCTGGGATTAAAACAATTGAACCTGTTGTCTTCCTAGCTTCCAGATCAGCATGAGCTTTTGCAGCTTCTGACAAAGGGTATGTCTTGGTAACACGAACTTTTATGACACCATTTGCAACAGCAGCAAATACTTCCCCTGCACATCTCAATAGCTCTTCTCGAGTTGCAGTGTATTGCATCAGTGAAGGCCGGGTTAAAAATAACGCCTTTGGTGCAAGAACTGACATAGGAAAAGGATCTACCATGCCTGATGATTGGCCAAAACTCACCATATAGCCTCTGGATGCCAAGCACTCCAAGGACCCCTGGTAATCCACATCTGCAATATTATAAAGCCTCATAAACAAGCATGTTTCTATGAAAATTCAAATCTCGTACTTAACTACCTGGAATGTGTCCTTGCCCACTGAGTCATAGACAACATGCACTCCTTGTCCCTTTGTAATTTCTTTGACGCGTTCTACAAAGTTTTCCTTGGTGTAGATAATCGGATGATGGCATCCATCTTCAGCTGCTTGTGCTGCCTTCTCTTCATTCGATACGGTGCCAATGACAGTTGCACCAAGGGCTTTGCCCCATTGGCATAACAAAGATCCCACTCCCCCAGCTGCTGCATGCACAAGAATTGTATGCCCAGGCTCTACCTATATTTACCACAATTCAATTTTATTTTCTTTTCTCCAAATTCAATCAACAAGCATTTGCACCGTGGAAAACAACACAATGCTCAAATACAAATGCAGTGGGTTTTTCTTTGTTAATATTTTATATGCTATGCAAGTGAATTAAAATTGACAATATCAATGCACACGTGATTATAATGTATACCTTGAAGCAACTCCGAAGAAGACACTGGACAGTCATACCCTTCAGCATCACTGCAGCACCCACAATAGGATCGATTGTAGATGGAAATGGCACAGCCTGACTTGCAGGTAGAATTTGCTCTTCAGCATATGAACCCATAGGACTCCCTGCATAGGCAACTAAATCCCCTACATTTTTTCCTGTTAATCCTGGTCCTACTGCAGTTACTACTCCCACTGCTTCCATTCCTATGAAATCAAACAGCAGGTGTGGTGTTAAAAAAATTGCGGTAAATGAACTGTATGCTGAAATAGAAAAATAGTTGCATACAAGTAAAACATAAGAGGACTAATCATGGAAGCATAGGACGAAATATGCTGGAACTATAGAGATGAAACTCTTCATAGTGTTATTTATTTCTAGATCCACAAACTTGGAGAATGATTAAGTTTGAAAAGGTCCTCAATGAGTTATGCAAAATGAGATTTCAAAAAATCAGTATGAAAAATGTAATTTATGAAGGCTTTAACGCTGCAATTTACTTACCTGAAAGCAAATTTTTAAAAAACATAACATATACAATGGCGAAAACAGAAAATATACACAAATTTTTCTCCTGTAACCCAAAACCAGGAAAACCAGATTGATTTTTCATTATATTCCTTTCAATGTTACAATACATTATATACATGCCAAAGCATGGATGAACCCCCAATCCATTAACACTGGATTGATTTGCTCCTGGTTGATGATTGAAAGTTGAAAGAGCATCAAGCAGAACTCTGTGGCAAAGGTATGTTGACCTCAGAGGGAGCAAGTAGCAGAATTTGAAATTAAGAATCCCACACCTTGACTTGAGGCCATTGTGATTTATTGATGATTTGTTTGAGAGATGATTTGGCTCCCTATAAAGACATATTGCAGATGTATATGCAGAGGCTGGAAAGATTGCAGTTGAAATAATTTGTTGGATGATATTGATATACCTACAGTTGCGTGGTTTGATCATGGAACACGAGTTGTGTGGATAGCACTATTGATGGCTTAGAAGCACATAAGAGAAGAATTGATATTCGGTAAGCTGATATGACTCACTAAAGAATATGAGGCAGAACTTTGTTATGAAAGCATGTGCTAGCAGCTGTGAGAAAGTTTGGCTCCTTGAAGATGACAGATGAACCATTTGATGACAATGTTGTTTGATGATTCACAAGATCCAGGAAACTTGAAATTTGATATGATGTGATGCTGTTAGAAGCCGAGAAACCCTATCATGAAAATAGAGTGTGAAAGAATTTGGCTCCGTAAAATGTTTAACATCCTGAAAGGTCGAAGCCTAAATATGATATAGTGCGAGAAAGGAGCCCTGCAGCTACAACTATATCTCCAAGGAAGAACAAGTAGTTGATGTATTGATGAAGTATGTGACCAGCTAAAGATTGTGATGATGTCTCCCTGGTTGAGAGGGAATCTCCTCCTTATTTGAGAGAGAGTAAGGATCTTGTTAAAATTGGACAACTAGGTCCAAACTCCATGTTGTGATGCTCAGATGAAGACACCAATATTTTTATTGGGTTCCTCTTTCGAAGAGGTGCAAGATCGATCTAAAGATCATCTTTATCCGATGAGCAGAACATTTATTTTGAATTTATTTTTAATACTTTCAAAATATGTACAGGTCGGCCTTAAGGTTTTACACCCCCAGCAAATGTGTCACACACCTCAGTGATTGATATAAATAGAGTCAACGTTGGAGGACATTTCATAAACTCATCCTCACACATCATCTCTCCTCTTCTGATTGGTTCGAGCTCCTTGGAGGCAATTTTCGGTTCTCACGTGGGAAAGAAGGACGAAGAGAATTCTGCTGCAGCTAGGGTTTCCACGCAGGTTTGAACAGCGTTGACTTTGGTCAACGCATGGTCCAAAGGAGCTAATTTTTGGCATAGACTTCGATTTCTGAAGTCCGTACATTTTGGCACAAGAACCGAAGTCAAAGGTTGACCGTAGACCATGCTGCGTTGACTTTTACTTGCTGTTGCTGCTATTGTTGTTGTTGCTGCTGGTGCTGCTGGTACTACTACTGCTATTGCTGCTGTTTGCTGTTGTTTTGCGTTGACTTTTCTAGCCGGCGTTGACTTTTCTGGGGTTGACTTTGAGTTGACCATGTCTCTGTTTTGAGCGTTGTTGTGACACATGCTGAGTTGGCTAACCAAGGAGACTTCGCTAGTTGAAGCATCCTGTTGACCGTCGTAACGCACCACCACATTTTTCTGTTTCTAGTTTGTCTTCTGTAGATCCACTGGTATGTTCTATCAGCGTTTTACTTGATTTTTTATGTGATTGTTGTAGTGAAAAGTAAAGTTGCATCAAACATAGAATATCTACATAAATTGACATGGTATCGAAGCTGAGGTGAAGACAAGCCGTATTTAGCAATCACCGAAGAAGAAAATGGGTTCCACAAACTATGGCTTCAAGGAGGATGACAAATTGACTGGGAAGGATGACTTCCATGCTTGGAAGATGATATTGGATCTTAAATTGGAAGACCAAGATGTCATGGACTATGTGCAGGGTAAAATCCAAGAACCTCCATCCACTACTACTGTTGCTGCCAAAACAAAGTACAAGAAGGGTGAGATCAAAGCAACGTTGATGATCAGGGAATCCATTCATAAGAGTCTAGTGGCCTACATCTCTAAGCTAGGCACATCCAAAGAGATGTATGATAAATTGGTCCTCATGTTCAAGGCCAACAATGCAAATCAAGTACTATTCTTCAAGAATCAATTGAAGAATCTAAAGAAAGCAAGGATGAGTCTATTCAATCATACTTTCTGAAGCTGACCGAGATCAAGAACAATCTGTTGGCTATTGGGGAGACAATAGCTGATCGAGAGATGGTACTCACTGCACTTGGAGGGCTCCCATCCGAATGGCATCTGTTCAACACTACCATTCTAAATAATAATGTGATACTTGACTTTGACGAAGTACTATCGAGATGCGTACAAAAAGAGACAAGAATGAAGGAGTATGGAAATGAAGGAAATGATGCCTACACTGCTCATTCTAGAAAGAAGAACTTTGGTGGTCCAAAGAACAAAGGAAGAGCAGGGGCCCAAGGAAACAAGGGCAAGTGTTTCACTTGTCATAGGACAGGTCACTATGCTAGAGAATGTCCTTTCAAGAAGGATTCTCTCGATGATGATGACAACAACAACAACCGGAGAAATGGAAATCAAAGGAACAACAAGTTCAAGGGTAAGAGGAAGGCTCCCTCCGGCAGAAATGACCAACTTTTCAAAAGGTCAAGAAACTCCAAGTATGAGGAATCAAATGTTGTTGATAAAAGAAATGCATACATTCTTGTATCTGCCCTCTCTGTCGCATCTCCACCCAACACTTTGGATGTTTGGTTGATAGATAGTGGTGCCTCAAGGCACATCACTGGGTTCAAGGAAGCACTCTCTAATATGGTTGAGAAGGATACTAATCTAGAAATTGTCCTTGGAGATAATGCCACATATCTCGTGAAAGGGACAGGGACTGTGACCCTCCACTTGTCTCAAGGTCAAGTCCTCCGCTTGCAGGATGTACTATATGTACCTTAATTGAAGAAGAACCTTGTGTCTATATCGGCCATGGAAGACAAAGGTTTCAATGTGGCATTCAATAATGGAAAGGTACGCATATGGAAGAAGAGCTTCAAGGAAGCTATCACGTTTGGGTCTAGAATTCATGCACTCTACCAGGTCGGAGGAAGTCCACTAGAAGCAATGACATGAGATGCTATCCGACAGACCAATAATGGCACTTAATATGAGACGATCGAGTTCAAGAACTGTTGCAAAGAAGTTGGCGTTAAGAGGGAGACCACAACTGTATATACTCCTGAGCAGCATGGCGTCGCTGAACGAAAGAATAGGACCATTGTGGAAGCTGCCTGTGCCATGCTATGTGACCAAGGTCTACTGAAGTTTTTGTGGGAAGAAGCTGCGAACACTGCTGTGTACATACAAAACTGATGCTCGCATTCCGCTCTGGACTCCAAAACTCCCGAAGAGGTTTTCTCTGGTAAGAAACCTGACGTCTCACATTTTAGAGTTTTTTGATGTCCTGTTTATTTTCATGTGCCGAAAGAGAAGAGGAGCAAGTTGGATGCTTCTGGGAAGAAGGGAATGTTTGTGGGCTACAGCGAAACTTCGAAGGCCTATAGAGTCTATGTCCCTGGTCAAAGGGAAGTGGAGATATGCCATGATGTCACTTTTGACGAAGATGCTTCCCTGAGGAAAGTAGTTAATCTTCTGAGATCTAAGGAAGACCATGAAGCAAGGCTTGGAAATCAAGAAGGACCGTAGGATGAGACGATGCCCGATGTTGAAGGACCGATGGACCCAATCGATCCACCCCCTTCACTGGGGAAGAGACCATCATGGCTCAGGGACACTCTCGAGGATGCTAAAGGACATATGGCCCCAAGGGGGACATTCCGTGAAAGCAAGAAGCCGAGTAGATACCAAGGGTATCTAGCAACCATGAGTACCATTGTACAATCTGAGCCTGGATCTTTTGAGGAAGTCGTAAAGCATGCTGAAAATTTCAAGGCAAGGTTCATTGCCAGTGGCTTCTCTCAAAAGGAAGGCATAGACTATGATGACATATTTGCACCTGTGGCCCGACATACCAACATTTGATCTATCATAGCCCTTGCCGCTACGCAAGGATGGAGTCTCCATCAGATGGATGTGAAGACCGCATTTTTGCATGGTGCGATAAAGGAAGAGGTATATGTGGAGCAACCTCTAGGGTTCGAAGTCCAGGATCGAGACACCCATGTCTGCAAGTTGAAGAAAGCCCTATATGGGCTGAAGCAAGCACCCAGAGCTTGGTACGAGAGGATAGATAGCTACCTGATGAAGTTGGGCTTCACTCGTAGTAATGTTGATCCGAACCTTTACTTCAAGGTTGATAGAGAGAAGCCTCTCATTCTGGTGTTGTATGTGGACGACCTCTTCTTGACAGGTGCTAACCCTCTCATTCATCAGTGCAAGAGAGAGCTTGCTGTTGAGTTCGAGATGAAGGACCTATGACTGATGCACTATTTCCTAGGCCTAGAGGTCTGGCAGAGACCTGACGAGATTTTCCTTTCTCAAGGAAAATACATTGTGAAGCTTCTGGAAAGACTTGGTATGGTGGATTGTAAGTCCGTGTCGACACCGATGGAGCTCAACTTTAAGAAGTTGAGTGGCAGTGTTGCTGAGCCAATGTCCTACTAAGTATAGTCAACTCGTAGGGGCCCTGATGTTCTTAGTGAACACCCGTCTGGACGTATGTTGTGCAGTGAACACTTTGAGTCAACACATGGTTGATCATAACATTCACTAGGTTGGTGCCAAGAAACTCTTGAGATATCTTTGTGGCACGTTAGACCATGGGCTGAGATACATTGCCGAGAGTATGACACTCCATGGATATAGTGATGCCGATTAGGCTGGCAGTGTGGTGGATCGCAAGAGCATATATGGATGCTGCTTCACACGTAGATCTGCTTCGGGCAGAAAACTAAAGTCGATAGCCTTGAGCACCGTTGAGGCCGAATACATTATAACATGTATGGCCTGTTGTGAAGTCACTTGGTTGCGAAAGCTCTTCAGTGAGTTGTTTGAGCATGTGCTAGATGCCACCGTTATCCTTTGTGATAACCTGAGGGGGATTTGTTTGTCATAGAATCCCGTGTTCCACGAATGATCCAAGCATGTTGATGGTTGGTACCACTTTATCTGGGATATGGTACAGCGAGGCACCATAAGGCTCAATCATATAGGAACTAATGAGCAAGTCGCGAATATTCTCACAATGCCCTTGGGGAAGGTCATGTTCCTAAACTTCCGTGAGAATCTTGGAATCGTGGAACAACCCTATTCTGAGGGTCCTGTTGGACGAAGCTCTGGGAGCTCTGAGGGGGCCTTAGGGATAGTTCCTCGAAGCTATAAGCACACACGGGGCTAGGCTTGCCAAACCTTGTGGTGCTTCTACCCCACCATTATGATGATTGAGTTGGTTCGCCTTTCATGATCTGTGCCCCGTATGCATCCTACCCATTTGAGTTCCGAACCCATGGGAAGTACCTCTCATTTGGCCAATGAGGTGGGAAAAGCTAGAGACTAGTAGCAAAGACTGATGGACGCATTAGAGATTGTCATACTCTCTATCTAGGATGGCACGGTCCAACCACTTGATCTGGGATCAAGTCTAGAGAGGTTTCGAACCTCCAACTGACTTCGAGTCAGTGAAACTAGCTTCGGGTTAGTATATGACTCTCTTGAGTCCTAGTGAGGTTTCGGACCTCCAACTGACTTCGGGTCAGTGAAACTAACTTCAGGTTAGTCTATGACTCTCTTGAGTCCTAGTGAGGTTTCGTACTTCCTACTGACTTCAAGTCAGATAAACCAACTTCGAGTTGGTATGAGACTCTTTGTGAGCCCTATAGAGGTTTCGAACCTCTGGGCTGAATTTGTCAGCGGGGAATGATGTCTTTGTGACTGACCCACTTCTTTTCTAAAATAAAGAGGCCAGCAAAGCAAGTTGCGGCGGGATGACGCACGATATTTGATTGCACATGTGGATGGAGTTCTCCCTAGTTGAGAGGGAGTGTTAAAATTGGACAACTAGGTCCAAACTCCATGTTGTGATGCTCAGATGAAGACCACAATATTTTTATTGGGTTCCTCTTTTGAAGAGGTGCAAGATCGATCTAGAGATCATCTTGATCCAATGAGCAAAACATTTATTTTGAATTTATTTTTAATACTTTCAAAATATGTGCAAGTCGGCCTTAAGGTTTTACACCCCCAGCAAATGTGTCACACACCTCAGTGATTGATATAAATAGAGTCAACGTTGGAGGACATTTCATAAACTCATCCTCACACATCATCTCTCCTCTTCTGATTGGTTCGAGCTCCTTGGAGGCAGTTTTTGGTTCTCACGTGGGAAAGAAAGACGAAAAGAATTCTGCTGCAACTAAGGTTTCCATGCAGGTTTGACCAGAGTTGACTTTGGTCAACGCATGGTCCAAAGGAGATGATTTTTAACATAGACTTCGATTTCTAAAGTCTGTACATTTTGGCACAAGAACCGAGGTCAAAGGTTGACCGTAGACCGTGCTACGTTGACTTTTACTTACTGCTACTGTTGTTGCTGCTAGTGCTGTTGTTGTTGCTACTATTGCTGCTTGTGCTGCTGCTTGATGTTGTTTTGCATTGACTTTTCTGGGGTTGACTTTGAGTTGATTGTGTGACTGTTTTGAGGGCTTTTGTGACACACGCTAGGTTGGCTGACCAAGGAGACTTTGATGGTTGAAGCATCTTGTTGACCGCCGTAATGCACCACCACATTTTTCTGTTTTTGGTTTGTCTTCTGTAGATCCACTGGTATGTTCTATCAGCATTTTACTTGATTGTTTATGTGATTATTGTAGTGAAAAGTAAAGTTGCATCATGCATAGAACATCTACATAAATTGACAGATCTCCTCATTGAGAGGGAGTGATGAAGGACTAACAGTCGAAGTAGCCTCGTGGACCGACACTCTTTGAGGATTGGACAAGGTATCCAATATAAGAGTGGTCGAACAGGACCGATATTCTTTGAGGATTGGGAATCCAAGATAAGAATAGTCTTGTAAAGACATATCTTGTGAACATCCAAATGGGGTATGTGCCTTAAGAGGTTGTGGTGTTGGTGTCAATATGTACGCCTCCCAACATTGTGCTCTAATCTAGTGGAGAGTTATAGCTTGTTAGTCAAGGCTTGACAATGTTGGTTATGATGTTAATGCTTGAAGATGGCTTATCAATCTAACTCTTCTTATGAGAATATTTCAATTTGAGAGTATCCTTGTACTATTGTGGAATTATGAATACCTTCCTAGCTAAGAGGGAATGCTGGAAATTGTAACTAGGTTCGGTTTTCATAATTTTTCATTGAGCTTGTATCACTATGTATTTTATGTAAAAAGGAAAAAGAAGAAAAAGAGAAAAAGAAAGTATTAGTTAAGCATGTTCTTCATGCTTCTAGGATTTGCTGAGTCAAAGAGTCAAAGTCCTATTTGGACCTGTTGTAAAGAAAAAGGGAAAAGAATTTTTGAAAAAGTAATTTAGGTAAAATCACCTCAAGAAGCCAAGTCGGCCCTCCTGGATGTCAAGTCGGCTCAATAAAAAGTTGTGTCTTTTCGCATATGAAAACAACTATATATAGGCATGCATCCTCCTCTGATTGGGAAAGCAACCCGAACATTCTATGACGTATTCTGAGGCAGAAATATGCAAAGTTGTGAAGTAAAGTGCAGCTTCCTGGGCTACAAAAGATCTAAAAAGGTGCAAGCTTCCTAGGCTACAAAAGATGTGAAACAGTGCGAATTTTCTGGACTACAAAAGGTCTAAAACAAGTGCAAATTTTGTGGATTTTGGAGGGTTTGACTTAGCTTCTTGGAGGATGGATTTGGGTCTTGGATTTCTTACTTTGATCTGATTCTATAAGAAGAAGAGATTTTATGGGTTTTCCCCTTGGAGGGGTTTTTCCCTGGCTTATAGCCTATATCTTGTGTTCATTGTCCTTTTTTTGTGATCTTCATGTTTATGTTTTGATAATTGTTTGATGAAAAGAACATATTCAAAGAAATAATAAGCCAACAAATTCACAAATAATTACCATGCTAAGAGAAATCAACCCTAATACATAAACACACTAATTTCTCAACACAATTCACCCATATATTGTGCATCCTTGTATTTTCCAAGAGCATCCACCACTTTCAAGAAGACCAGTTCATTCAAAAAAGAAATTGTGAAGTTGATGAGTGGATGGCATGTTGCATTTGTATCCATCATAAACATTACTAACATTGAATGGGGGCCATCATGATATAATGGGCTCTAGCATTTTATCCACCGTCTAAAGAACTCAGCTATATATTGTGCATCCTTGTATTTTCCAAAAGAATCCACTGCTTTCAAGGAAAACACCATGAAGTTGATAAGTGGATGGCACATTGAGTTTGTATCCATTAAAAACAATACTATCATCAAATGAAGGCCATCATGATTTAAATGGCTTTAGCATTTTATCCACCATTTTCTTTTCCTTGACCAACAATGCGGTTCTAAGCTTCTTTGAACCAGGAGGCATGTACCATGTGGAATCCCCTTGAGCTAGAGCTCAACATATCTCAATAAACAAAGGAGACCATGCAACATTAAATGAAATGAAATTCAGATAGAAAAAAAAACAATGGTAAGATCAATCTCATCTCACCTCTCTCACTGAAATATCTTATCCATTCGATCAAATGACCTCTTTTTTGCTACTTTAACTACACTCCCACTCCCAAATGGATAATTGCTCAATGATTTCCTCAAGAATGGAAAAGGATCCTCATTTTTTGGTTTTCCTACATGTTGTTACCACCATCCCCAAGCTAGCATTGGTCTCTCTTTCTAATTCTCTTCATTTGGATGCACTCACTCCTGGGCATGGTCGAAGTCCACAAGGTGTGCCCAACAAATGGCACTTAACTTGGAAGTAGGTGCTCTTAAATTAATTATGGAAAAAAACACATGTCCAAAGAGCATTCCTCCCCCATTTAAGGCCTTGAGCCCTTGATTTCTTGTACCATGCTTCTATAATGGAACAATTTTCTCCTGAGCCTGTTGTCCTTCTGAAAAAGTGTTTGTTCTGGCATTTGAAGCTGCAATTGCATCTCCAATTCTACCAAATGGAACACTAGCAAACCCTAATAAAATTGAAGGAAGGGGAACAACATCAATAGGGGCATTCCTCCCTTTCCTTTGACTTTTTCCAGCTTCCCTTGATGATTGACCCATGATTTCTGTGAAATGATGAAGAAAATGGAATGTTGTAGGAGAAAACTTTAAGACTAATGGACAAATCCACTTGCCTAGCACTTGGATCCCTTCAACACTGCACAATAACCTTTGGTCACACTCCAAAAGGTCTTAGACCTCCAACCCGTTGAAGGAAATAAGGTTAAATGATGGACAAGTCGTGTTTTTATCCGCCATGGGCTACTTTACAAAGGACACGTGTCTGAATTTTAAGACACGGTGAGGGAACATGTTCAACACATGTTTGGCACGTGTAGACATGTCAAACATGTGCCCCATCAATCCATGACCGAAACAAATGATTTGTGACACATGGGCCATTTGCACATGTTTGGTTACTTCGGTTATCTTCAATATCTAAGACACATAATTTGAGAAATGCACTATGTGAAAGAGTTGCTTAACACATATATCAAGGAAATAAAAAAGCATCAAGAGGAATGCTTTGCTTAACATGAAGACACATCACATATAATTAAGGTCAAAATTATGGTTATTTTGATAAGGGCGTTCCCCAATACTAGAGCACAACCCTATTCGTAATTTAATGATTGAAGAGAAAAAAAGACTAGTACTCCACTAAAGGAGGCTTCTAAAAGGACAAAAAATATTATTTTATAAGGAAAAACACACTTATAAGGGGAGTGCTCAGCATGGAAGATCCAAGAACAACTCATTATACAAGAAAAGAACGAATATTCATGCTAGAGAGGAAATGCAACATTTCTAGAATTTTCTCTTATATCATATTATTATTTCTTGGAGGAAAGATGGATCTAAGATATGCTAGAGTCTTCTCAATGATCTTTCTCCTATATCATATTATTATTCCTTGGAGGAGAGATGGATCTAAGATGTTCCAAAGTCTTCTCTGTTGAAAAAGTGTAACTAGGATCGGTCTTCATATTGACTATGTAATTATGTATTTATGTAAAGAAGAAGACAAAGATAATTAAATGTATATTTGTTGTGCTTGCTTCATGGGTTTCATGAGCAAGATTATATTATAGGTTAGATAGACTTCGTCTTGATGTCTATTAGATTCTTGTCTTCTAGGAATAAATATAATTAGGTGTCATATGTATGAAGAATCTAGTCTAAATGCTCCAAGATCTTGTCCAAGAATCCATGGAAGAAGAGCTTATGTCAGCCCTCAAATCTACGCTGGAAGAGAAGCTACATTGATGTGTTAAAGTCTGCCTTCATCAGTTGGACAAGTCGGCCTACAAGCTAACTAGCAGGTCGGCCTAAAGACAGTGTAATTACCTCTATATATACCTATGTTCTGCAGTCATTTGAACACAAGATTTTCGGTCATCTTTGAGTTGCAGTGCGGATTTATTGGATGAGTCTCAGTGCAGATTTTGAAGGGTTTCAAGACTGGTTAAATTACATATATCGTTGTGATATCTGAGTATCATAAGGTGTTGCGGGTTACTGATTCAGAAGTGTTGATTATCCTGAAGCAACTACAACGTAATCCTGAAGTGCGGATCTGTCCAAGTGCATGAGCATGAGATCATCCTGAAGTGTAACTACAGCTTATATATATCTCAAGCAACTAAAGATTCAACTGAAGGTTCAAAGGAAGTAATGGTGCATAACAGTGCAACTTGGTGAAGAGAAGAAGGATCAGCATTGAAGGACATCAAAGAAGAAAGGTCAAGGTCTTGGATGCGTATATAGGTCAAGGGTCTAATTCTTGGTCATGGTGCTTGTCATCTAAAAATCTATAAGAAGAATTTCTCGTGGGTTTTCCTCTCCAAGAGAGAGAGGTTTTGCCATGGCTCTAGGAGCCTAATTCTTGTGTCTCGTGTATTCTGATAATTGACTTGATGAAAGATAAAATAAGCTAACGAAGGAAAGACATAAGTAACTCAAGTGACCTCACAAGTAATTATCAAGAAGAGAATTTGTATTAATCACTAGCCCTCCAAATTCTCAACATGGTATCAGAGCTAAGGTGCTGAACTCAAGGGCTACATGACAAAGAGACACTCCAGGAAGCAAAAATCAAAGTTTGGGTGAAAAGTCAAATCAAGTTTGCATGGAAGACTCTCAAGCTATTTTCGAGAAAGATCTTCATCTCATTCAAAGGATCAACTTTTCAAGAAAATAATCCGTTACCATCAAGGATCCAAGATCACCTAGATTGAAGATTTCTATCTTAAAAGAAGCTCCTAACTTCTTCGTCATCATCAAGGAAGTTGCAAGCCACTCCACTCAAGTAAGTATCTATGGCCTTACTTAAATCTGTCAAGATGACTTGCTATAAAGAGAGCAACAAGCTGGTTGGGTCATCAAACTTTAGTGCATGGAAGAAGAGGACAGATTTGAATTTAATTGAAGATGAAGTTATCGACTAGATCGAAGGATCGACAACTCCACCACCAAAAGAAGATGCTCCAGCTTATACCAAGTACATGAAGGGAGAAATCAGAGCCCAGAGGATTCTCAAAGAATCCATTAAGGACTCTCTCATTCCCTATGTATCAAAACTAAAGTCTGCTAAAGAAATATATGAGAAATTGGTGGAGCTATTCTCTGTGAGTACTACATGAGAAGCAATCTCTCTGAGACAAGAACTATATAAAATGAAATTGTCAAGGGAAGAAGGAATCACTCCATACTTTATGAGGATTTCTGAAATAAGTGATCAACTACAAGAACTGGGAGAAGTGATGTCTGACACTAAGATGACTACAGTAGTGTTGAATGCTCTACCAGAAGAATGGGGAAACTTCACTTCAAGTTTATACAGGAAGAAAGAAGCCACACCATTCCAAGATTTATGGTCTCTATGTAAAATAGAGGAAACAAGACTGAAATCCAAAGCTGATACAGGACCAAGTGAAGAGAATCAAGCCTTTGCAGCCACATACAGGAAGAAAGGAAGATTCGGAAAATTTGGTCCTCAAAATAAAATAAGGAATATGGACAAAGTACGATGCTTTGGATGTAATGAACGTGGGCATTATAAAAGAGATTGTCCTAAATCTGACAAGGACAAAAGGAAAAGGGAAGAAGCCCATATCTCAAATATGAGGGAAGAACCTCATGCAAAGAAATCTAAGAAAGAAGAAACGAGGGATCTCTACTATGATTGAGATCATCTTCTCCTTTAAGTGATTTTTGTTGGTTGTATGATAGGAAGTAGTATAGCATCATGATCGAAGCATGGTAGGAGCTCTTGGTAAAACAGCCCCTGGAAAACCTCTCTGATAACAATACTGATGGAAGGCAATCATCAAGATCAAGGGTCATCATGAAAACTGGTGCTGACATTTTCTAATGGAGCTCTCTATGAATTCATTGATTAGAAAGAAAGCATAATGGTTTCATAAATAATTCCATACTAAAGAATTATGGGATGTGATGACATATTGATGGAGCAGACCAAGGGAATGAAGCTCTTCATTCTAGTAAAACTGCTACAGGATGACTTAAATGAAAAAGGTATGAGGTGTATATAAATTTATAAGTTGACACTGGATGTTGTGAAGTCATGTCATATGGTTGCAGGTAATGAACTTCCATATTTAGAAGTATGATCTATGGAGAAGAATCATTCACAGTACACTGACAGATGAAATCAACATAATATATCCTCATGGAATATGAGGTGGTTGTATATGAATTAGGAACTGGAAAATTTGTAAGTTCCTGGGAATGAAGAATGTGCAGAAAGGAAGAGATCATGAAATGCAACCATGTCAAGAGGCAGTTATCATCCGGAAGCCAAGAAGATGTGATTAAGAGATCTCCTGGGAGGATATGTAAACTCTGACAGAAGTCTGATAAAGAAGAAGACCCTTGACAAAACATATCATTAGGAGATGTGTCAATCTAAATAAAGGATGTTGATGCCTACAGGAAGATGTCATGGTGAAAGATCATCAATGAGGTAACTTTTGTTTTAAAAGTTCATATGTATATGATTATCTAGATGAGTTTGTGCAGGGCTGCTAATCATGAGAAAGGATGTATGATCCTTGGAAATGATTCAAAGGAAAGCAGCATGGCATAAAGGTGGACCAGATGAGAAAGACTGATGAATCACTTTTTGATGATTGACATGACTTGTGACTGAAAGTGATGGATGATTTGTGCCCTATGAAGCCAAACGTTGAAGATTCCTCAATATCAAAATCCATGACATCTTGGGGAGAAATTCTTCATGAGCAGCTGGGTGTCTCACCATTGCTGCTACAGGACCTTGATTGAGAGGGGGCCTAGTGGTAAGTTTCTTACTTGGAAGAAACTTGAAGTATGTCCTTCCTGAGTTAAGAGGGAGTGACGTATGTGATTCTCTAATACATGTGTCATGCACTAGACCGAGACTAACAACCATAAGTCTTAGTGAAGGCCATGTGGAGAGAATGGATAGACACATCATTTCAGTCTTCACCTAGAAGACAGAATGGAGGATTGGGTAATCATCTGGCATTCGATACTCTTTAAGAATGAGATAGGGCATTCAAGATAAGAGTAGCCGAGGTCCAATATTCTTTGAGGGTTGGCTACCCAAGAGAAGAATAGTCCAAGAAGGTCATACTCTGGGAACAACTAGATAGAGTATGTACCTTGGAGAGACAATGACTATGGTGTCTATAAGTCATGTGTCTCGCCAGCATTGTAGCCTATTGTCTCGTTGAAAGATGGGGTTGTTAGCCAAGGCCTTGCACTAGGACAATGTTGGTTGATATGATGCTATACAGATATTATTACCAATCCAATTCTTCTTATGAGATTCTTCAGTTTGAAAGTGACCATGTACCTATATGAATACCTCCCTAGTTAAGAGGGAGTGTTGAAAAAGTGTAACTAAGAACAGTCTTCATATTGACTATGTAATTATGTATTTATGTAAACAAAGATAATAAAATGTATATTTGTTGTACTTGCTTCATGGGTTTCATGAGCAAGATTTTATTATAGGTTAAATAGACTTCTTCTTGATGTCTATTAGGTTCTTGTCTTCTAGAAATAAATATAATTAGGTGTCATATGTATGAAGAATCTAGCCTAAATGCTCCAAGATCTTGTCCAAGAACCCATGGAAAAAGAGCTTATGTCAGCCCTCCAATCTACGTTGGAAGAGAAGCTACATTGATGTTTTAAAGTCGGCCTTCAACAGTTGGACAAGTCGGCCTACAAGTTAACCGGCAGGTCGGCCTAAAGACAGTGTAATTACCTCTATATATACCTTTGTTCTGCAGTCATTTGAACACAAGATTTTTGGTCATCTCTGAGTTGCAATGCAGATTTATTGGATGAGTCTCAGTGCGGATTTTGAAGGGTTTCAGGACTGGTTAAATTACATGTATCATTGTGATATCTGAGTATCATAAGGTGTTGCGGCTTACTGATTCGGAAGTACGGATTATCCTGAAGTAGCTACAGCATAATCCTGAAGTGTGAATCTATCCAAGTGCATGAGCCTGAGCATGAGATCATCCTGAAGTGCGGATTTGTCCAAGTGTAAGAGCAGTATTAAAGTGCAGATCTGTCCAAAAATAGTTTGCAGATTATTCTAAAGTGAAGTTGTTGGTAAAGGGTGATATTCGTATTCAGCTCTAGTTCATGTAAAGTTGGGACAGTGGTCTGCAAAGAGAAGCAGTCGGAAAGTGGAAGAAAGAAGGAAAGTAAATCTAAGATTTACTTTCCTAACTACAACTCACATATATCTCAAGCAACTAAAGATTCAACTGAAGGTTCAAAGGAAGTAATGGTGCAGAACAGTGCAACTTGATGAAGAGAAGAAGGATCAGCATTGAAGGACATCAAAGAAGAAAGGTCAAGGTCTTGGATGCATATATAGGTCAAGGGTCTAATTCTTGGTCATGGTACTTGTCATCTGAAAAATTATAAGAAGAATTTCTCGTGGGTTTTCCTCTCCAAGAGGGAGAGGTTTTGCCCTGGCTCTAGGAGCCTAATTCTTGTGTCTCATGTATTCTGATAATTGACTTGATGAAAGATTAAATAAGCTAACGAAGGAAAGACATAAGTAACTCAAGTGACCTCACAAGTAATTATCAAGAAGAGGATTTGTATTAATCACTAGCCCTCCAAATTCTCAATATTCTCAATGAGATTCTATTGCAAATTAATTAAGGGAGAAGAACAATAAAAGGAGAAGCATTCTTGCGACAAAAAAATGACTGGCGTTAGGGCTTGGAGTCGCAAGGTTGCTGCCACCACCATCGCTGAAGCTACCCCTCCAGCGTCTGCACCTCCCAGGCTTGCTTTGGAGGCCGATAAGACATTTGCAGCAGCAGCAGTTTCGGCCCTCAGCCGAAGGATCTTGATACCAGATTTGAAAAACGCCTCCAAAATCTCTACAGCGGCCGCAGGCACAAAGGAGTATCTCACTGCACAATACATTGTCGTGGATAACTTTGCAGATGCTAAGCAAACTACTGCCTTCGCAGCAGCTCCTAAATATGCGCTCCTTTGTGAAAAACACACGCCGCTGAGCCGAACTCTTCCTGCCGATACTCAATGCGGAGCTGAAAACGTTCACTCGAAACCCAAAGACTCTGTTTCAGATTATTTCCAGCAGCTTTTGGGTTGCCTGGATCTGCTTGAAAGGAATGCAAGGAAGCTCTCATGGGCGGGAAACAATTCCCATTTCCTTGGCTGCTCGCCTCTTTCTACAACTTCTTCCAACCCTCTGCAGCAAGACCTGGAAACGTTGAATCTACAGAGTACCTATTCGCTCTCCTCTCAAATATGCAAAGGCAAGCAGAAGTCTGTTGTTCACTCTATTTTTTTCAGATCCAGCTTCTGCTCCTTTCAGGCAAAACCCTGTTGCAATGGGTGAGCTCCTCGGATCTAGTGCAGGATCTCAAGCAAGCACTTGAACATAGGCTGGGGATTCCATGTGCATTACAGAGACTTCTCTATGAAAGTAAACAACTTGAGGAACCTTACCCCCTCTCTTTTTATAGTATTAACAGAAATGCATCTATTGTTTTCACCCTTCATCTGAGAGGGGGAGCAACTGGACAGTCATCTACAGCTCCTGCTTTTTCCTATAAAGACGTTGTCCATGCTCAGACACACAAGACACCAACTCCACCAGCCAAGGCTCCCACGCCTTTTTTGGTGGACAAACTGGAGGAAATCCCCTCCATTGAAATCGCGCATCCAACGCTAGATGAGCAAATCCAAAAGTATGCAGAGTTTGCCATCATTTGCAGGTTTAATGGACTATGGCCACGCACTGCAGATCTCTACCAGTGGATCCACTCCAACTGGACCAACAACTGCAAGGTTTTATTCTGCTCAAAGGGCTTCTTCATTGTAGTGTTTGCATTCAGCGAAGACTACCAAAAAGCCTTTACAGAAGGCCCATGGTTCTGGGGCACAGCAGGTTTATTCCTCACCCCCTGGTTCCCAGATTTTGATCCATCCACAGCAGTCATCACCAAGCTTCCCATTTGGGTCAGACTTCCTAACCTCCCAACGCATCTATGGCACTTCACTGTCTTCCAAGGGATTGGAAATACTCTAGGTCGTTTTCTTGCCATAGACACTTCGAGGGGGGAAAAGGGAATATACACCTTCGGAAGAATCTGTGCAGAAATAGATATCAACAAACGTCTGCCCGATCAGATTAACCTCAAGATTGGGGACTTCATTTGGACTCAGACCCTGGACTACGAGAACACAGCCTTTCGTTGTCGGCACTGCCATCAAACAGGGCACCTTCAAAGCTCATGCCCCTCGATTCCTGCCCAAAAGAAGAAAGTCAATCATAAGAAGAAATCCAAAAGTTGGAAACCTTTTGATCCCCCCCCCCCAATAGATGATATCGATTCCTTCAGCTCGGATGAAGAGGAGGGGGAAGCAGAAGAGGGGGAATCAAAGCAGTCACAGGATCCACCTATGGCATGCCCCGAGGAATCTAATGTTCCACCGAACTCACAGAAAAGAACTCATGAGTCTTCTCCCTCAGACTCAGACAAAGAGACCTCTCCAACAGCCCAGAATAGTCTGCAAATCGTTCCAGCTCAGCCACATCATCTTGGCTAGGTCAAAGTTAGTAAAAAGAAAGGGAAAAAATGTCGAATGGATGATTCGACCCATGCTGGGTAGAATCCCCGTTTAGCCCTTGTTACCTTGTCTTTTCTTGTTTCTTTTTGCTTATTGCATTACTCTCTTCATGATTTCACACAGGGGCCGAGGTGGATAGTTTATCTTTTCCGACGGCCTGTTTTCTTGCTTCTCTTGTTTGTAACTTCATTTTGTACCATAAGCTCTCTTAATAGAATTAGTTTTACTTAGAAAAAAAAAAAAAAGGAGAAACATTCTTCACTTGCAAATAAGAAGTACAACTGGATAAAAATTGTTGGAAAATTCAAAGTGGCAGCGATTAATTCCAATTTTCTTTAACCTTAATAATTGCTTGTGAACTTTACTATTCTTTTTGTGTTACTTTATTAGATCTTCTTCATCAAACAAATATCAAGAACAGAAACAATAACAACACAAGACACAGAAATTAGGCTCTCAACCAAGGCAAAACCCCTCCAGGGAGAAAACCCGAAAAACTCTTCTCATCTTATAGAATCTTCTTCAAATGAAACACAAAGAAACCCTAGACCAAGTCCTCCTCCAAGTACCAAGTCAGCCCTTCAAGAAGTCCTTCCTTAATTATGCACCAACTAGCTTCAACCTTCAATTTCGACCTGCCAGCTTCAATACTGCAACTCATCGTGCAACTTCGGCCCTTGATGCTACTGTAAAAACCCTAGTTCAGCTTCCTCTTGAGACCTTCCTAGAGCAAGACAGTTCCTCCCAAGGTCAACGAGGTCAAAATAGAGTATTCCTCCTCCTAGCAACATGATACTTCACTTCGTCTTACTACAACACATTCCTACAAGTTTGGCCTTTCTTGGAAGCTGAAGAAACCCTAATCCTTCACATGTGTGAGAGAGATTGAGCCCAAAAACAAGATTTTTGTCCTTCCTTTCTTCTTCTAGATCTTCACTCTCTTCTTCTTCTTCTGCTTCCCAGCTATAGATCGAACTTCCTTCTTGAGATCAAACTTGTGAGTGAGTAGATGCCAAATGAGGTCGAATTGCTCCTTTATATAGTCTTTCCAAGGGGTTGAATTCCAACCTTTAGGCCAACTTATACTTTTGGAGTTTTCAGTACTTTCTAGACACAAAATAAATTCTTTTTCCAATTATATTTTGCCTAGAAGGGTCGTATAAACATGATGTTGACTCCTTTGACTCATGACAATAAATCCTAAGACCTAACAAACCCTAGAAGCATGAAGAACATATTTTACCTAGAAGACCATCAATAATGAACATGAAACCCATGCTTTTAAAATAATAACTTTTTATTTTCTTCTGTTGTTTGTTACAAAAGGGATACATATTGAAATGAGTACAACAATTATGAAGACCGAAACTAGTTACATTTTCAATAGAAATCCCCCTTCGAAAGCCAAGGAAATTGTAAATCATGGGTTAAAGGGAGGAAAAACTTTAGTGAAGTATGTCATCTTCTACTGGGGTATAGATTATATTGATGCTTGAGCTGCCACATCAAATTATGTTGGCATATCTCTAATTTGCAATCAGTTGATGCTTGAGTTGCCACACAAATTTTGTCGGTATATCTCTATTGTCAAATACGTTCATGCATGTTTTGGTGGACTATTTTGATGTTAGAGAAGGAAATTTTTGAGAGGCATTCAACCCCTTTTTGTTGATCTTTGGTAGTTGCGGTCGATATTCAAGTCGACCCATGAAAAATGAGGGAAATTAAATTTAAGTTGGTCAAGTCAACTCCCAAGTATAGGTCGACCCAGCACAAAGAGATGTGTCCATTCGGCACCTCATAACTATAAAATACCAACTCGACCTCGTCACTTTGAGAACAATTCAGATCAACAGATCATCTATTCTTTTGTTCACACGTGCAAGTTAAGGAGAAGGGTTTTTGAGGAAGATAAGTTTCTAAAAGAGCCTGCATTGACCAGCGCTCACCTAAGTATTTCTAGGAAGAGTTAACCAAATTTATGGGCAGAGTTTGACTAAGATTTGGGGTCGTTTATCCGAGTTTCTGTGCAGCTTCAGGAGGTTGAATTTTGGCATATTCCTAGGTAGTTTGACCGTAGGTTGTGTGGAAATTCTACCGCAATATATTGGTTTATTTCCTTCTACTTGATTTAATTTATACAAGTTATTTTCATAAATTAGATTTAGAAAATAGCGAAAATAAACACAAGTACAGCCTACACATGCAGATCATTTACTGAATAATTCACTCATGCAACAAAGTGACACATGGATTTTTGGACATAAGTCCCCGGAAAAACCCAAAGCAGGAAAATCGGTTCAGCAGATATGAGGGTTTTATTATTAAGTAGTTTTGAGTACAGCAAATATGGGTTCCAACCTTGGAAAACTCAACAAAGAATAAAATATATAAAATCTGCAGCTAACCTGAAGATCTAGTGCCAAATATCTGACTAATCCACACCCTCAAACGAGATTTACAGGACTCAGCCAGGATCTGACTCTAGAAACCCTCAGCGCTGCTTCTGAAGCCCCTGCATTGCCCTGGAGAGACTACGTCAGCCTCTGCGTGGCTCTAGGAGGGCATGCGTAACCCTAGGAGGGTCTACGCTGCCCCTGCGTCGCCTTTATTTAGCCAGCGTCAGCCCAACGTGGCCCTAGCTGCCTCTGCGTTGTCCCTACTGCTCTACGTGGCTCTGAAGCCTCTCTCTGTTGTCCTTGTGGCTGCTCCTCTTGCCTCTTGCTGTCTCTTGGCCCTGGAATCAGAACATTCCCTTGGCCAATACTACCCCTCACTGCAGAAAATTCCACTGGAAATTCTTAGCAAACCCACCCTAGAATTCCAGATCTATTCCTCAAATCTACAGAAATTGTGTCTTCAACTGACCCTCAAAGCTTTCTCTTATACTTTTTCGTTGAACCCTTCAACAGCTGAGATTAAATCATCCATCAACGGCTGAGATTAAAAGACTGCTTGATCCATCTGACTTAAGACAATTTCAACACATGTGTTAATTAATTCACTTTAATTATTTTATTTTCCTAAGTTAGACTTAGGAAATCCATTAAAGATAATTAATTATTTGAATAACTTGAACACAACTTCAAATTTCTCAAATCCATTTCTGGGTCTTGTAGATCAAGTGTACTCTAGTCCCTCCACAAAATTTGGGACCTAGAGCACAACTGATGCTACCCCAAATACACAAAATCTCAATAGGTTGACCAAGATTCTGAGGTAGCTACAGGAGGACAAATTTCGACCCTATTGACAAGGATTGACCGAATACTGGGCAACAGTAGGAAGGCGGAATTTTTGGTATGTTTGACCAAGTTTGACTTGTACGATTTTTGTGGTATGTTTAACCGATTTTGATTGAAAAGATCAAATTGTACCTTTGTTGAATTGAACAATTTCTCCTAAGAAAAGAATGTTGGGTTTTTCCCAAGGTAAATTTGTGTCTCGTTTGTGCTTGGTTGTCTCTTTATGATCATGCTGTCATTATTGCATTATTGTTGAGATTTTCTATGTATAATTGTTTAATGATGTATGTGACATAAGTTAAGAAATTATCGGAAAGTAATTCTCAAATTAGAAGATCACACTCTCTTGTGAAAAATCAACATGGTATAAGAGCCTAGTTGAAAGAGCAACCATTAAAGAGACTTGAAGAAGCCAACTTGTTAAATCGCAGCCCTAAGACAAGAGATAAGCTAGGAATGGCCTAGAAGGAGAACTAAGTTTGGATTGTGAAAGAGTAAATGCCCTAGATACAAAAGTCTAACTAATTAAGCCAAGAAGGAGAGGTTTTCGAGTTTATATCTCTGTTTGCCAAGTATTTATGTCCTATTCAATAAGGGTCAAACTTTGTTTGTGTCTAGACAAGGTTTGGAGGAGGGTTGAAGCCATAGATCAAGGTCGAAAGGCCGCAGGTCAAAGAAGTAAAGAGGACCAAAAATCCCTGTGATGTGGACAGATAATTGTGAAAAGGGTCGCAGCCTACCTAAGGCTAGGCCGCATGCCTAGAAAAGGTTGAAAGGCCTCAGACCCTAGAGAACAAAAGTTTGAAGTGCCTCAAGATGCTAGTGAAGACATTGTCAAAGATGTGGACAACACAAATTTCATTTTTTTTTCTTTTTTCCAAACCAATTTCCTTTGGATCCGAAAACCGGGACTACCAGATTGATTTTTCATTATGTTCCTTTCAATGTTACAATACATATAGCTAAAATCCATGATTGAAATTTGAAAGTGATACGAGATGAAATTAATTTGTATGAAGTTTTTAGAAACAATGGTATTGAACCATAGTAAATTTGAAGTCCCCGACACAAGATTTTGGCAATTGTGAAGTTCATTAAATAATCTAAGTTAATTAAGAACCCTAAAGACTCTTATTTTAGAAAGGGGTTTATTGTATCAATGTCCTTGAAGATAAATCTATATTGGGGGAACTGGGAGGTCAGTTCAGGTCAGAGTTAAGGAACATCTGAGGAAGTTGTTATGTTGTAAGAGCATGTATTTGTGAAGTATAAGACTGAACTGAACTCAAGAAAGTATGACCAAGACCTAGACTTGGAAGGTTGGTACAGTTGGGACAAGGAAGATTTACAATCTATTGATTGATGTTGATCAAAAGGATGAAATCCCTATGTGAGCATTTGGGTAGAAGGACAACATGTGTAGACTTATATCCACAATGTATTCATAATGCTCAGTGGTCAATCATTTAAAGTTGTTGAGGAAGTTACTCCAGAGGCAGAGGGAGTTGAAGAGAAAGGTTTCTTCACCTATAAAGCAATAAATTCCAATGATGTGATTCACAGGATAATGTACAAGTTTGTTGGACTTGCAAAGGGTGTCAATGAAATTTGAAAGTCTTAGGGTTTGTAAACCATAGAAAATACTTAAAGGATGTTTATTTTTATAGCCCTAGGGTTTGTGGATAAAACCCTAGAGCTATACCTAAAGCGCTGAAAATTGATGAATCCGTTGAATAAAGAAACCCTAGGAAAGAAAGGAAGGTAGCATGCAGTTAATGATGAGGATGAGGATGAGCATTGCAGATGGATTTCAATGATTTCTGCAAGAAGAAATGGATTAAGAGGGAGTTGACAATTCCCTACAATCCTCTAATCAAAAGATAAGTACTCCATATATTTTTATTGATTATTATTACTTCATTTTTTGTCAACCTCTTGTCTTTGTATCTTTTGCTTGGTTATAATCATTCTTCCATGGCCTCCTAATGAGGTTTACAAGTACATCGTGAATGCTTCCAAGCTCTGGCAATAGATGGAAGGATCGAGAAGAACAAAGCAAGTTTTTGAAAAGAGGATTCTCCTAGGATCAAGCATAAGCTCAGTGAGAGTGATTTATGTTCAAAAGGGAGACATTGTACTGACATCTAGAACCGTGCCAGATGACCGATAGAGCTCCTAGTTCAGAGGGAGAAAGCAGGCTAGCAAGTTTGAAGGATGCCATGATGGAGGAAAATGTGTCGAGACCTGAAGGGAAGTCAATGATGACTTCCAAGTGAATTTACAAGATCAAGCATGCAACATCAAGAAGTACAAAGAGAGATTCGTTAGGGTTCTCCCAAAAAGAGGTAGAGGACTATGCGGAGACATTTGCTCCAATTTCCAGTTATACTTCTATTAAAATTATTATTTCCATTGCTTTTGTTATGGATTGGATGTTACATCAAATAGATGTAAAGATCGTTTTCCTCAATGGAGTAATTGAGGAAGAAATGTACATAGAACAACCTCAGAGCTTTGAGGTACATGACAAAGAGTCTCATGTCCGTAGTCTAAAGGAAATCTTAGTATGGACCTCGAGTATGGTATTCTCGAATTGATGGATATCTGTTGAGTCTTGGTTGATCTTGTTATTATGTGACTGGTTTCTGACAGGAGAAAAAGGACTCACGTGACAAAGGGAGCAACAATGGCAAGGGGATTTACTTCCGTGATAAAGGGAGCAGTCAAGCCCTGCTTCAATGTCAGAGGGAGTTGACCTCTGAGTTCGAGATGAAGAATCTAGATTTGATGCATTACATCCTTGGTCAAGGAAAGTATACTATTGAGATCCTTTAGATGATGGACAGCAAGATTGATAGATTAGATGCTCAAAGATCGGAAGGTCCCTAAGAGTAGTATGCCTTCTATGAATGGACCATACCGTGACAAACAGAGCATAAGCTTCAAAGACTAGGAGTGCGTTAGCCATGGAAGAGGGAGCAAACACAAGAGGATCATGTTCCAAGGGGAGCACCTAGTCGTGGCAAACTTAAAGCAGCGCCTGCGGTGATGGATCCAATGAAGAAAGTCCGTAATATCCCCAATAGGAAATAGACAGCAATACAAGCATACGACAATATAGAAAATGCCGGAAATAGAATCATAAAGCAAATACACATAAAAATGCCGGAAATGCTAAGCCATTTTATTAATCCGAGAATATAATGAGATACAATGGATAATCAGAATAAATGCACCTATCCTTGCTCAAGGCAAGTGAAGAACCCTCTCAGAAAAATAGGAAATGGCTGCTACAAGAAACTGCATCCCAGCTGCTGGAAGAAACTGCCGTAAATTGCTGCTGCTGAGATGAACTGAAGCTAGGGGCTGATCCCCTTGCCGGAATGAGCTGAAAATCGGCAGACCACCTGAACTCACCACCCCGGACAAAACCCAGAAACCATATACCAAACGGACCACCTCCGAAAATCACCCCCATAAACCCTCCTCCTAGAAAAACGCTGTCCCTCCAGGACCAGCGCAGACACCTACTGAAATAGACTGAAATGGGGCCACAACTCCTCAGGAAACTCACCAAATGATAAACGTTGAACCTCCACACCGAAAGAGGCCTGAATCTCCTGCAAAAATCTCTACCACTGAACAGCTCCAACTCAAACTGCGTCCTCCCTCCAAGGACTGCGCAGTCACCCAATGAAGCTCAGCTCCTCAACAAAACTCCCAAACAAACACCTGCAAATCTCCTGCTAAAGACTGAAGAAAAACCTTGCCCGAGCAGGCACTCGAAGTCCCCCGGGGCCAAGGGTGAGATCTCCGACCGGAGACACTCAGTCACACTAAACAGTGCTGCAGACCGACTAAACAGCCAGCGTGCTCAAGTAGACAAAAGTCTAGCTCAATATCATCAACAATATCAATAATGCCCAAATGAGGAGGCTCCTCCCCCTTTTATAGCATTGGTTTCCCTCCAAAACCAACGTCCTCTCTCTCATTGGCTCCTCCCCGTGGTGTGTGGCCCCCCTTGGCTCCCCCCTTAAGTTACAACGTTGCATCTACTAGGGAAACACTTTATTTTATTTAAGTGAGTTAGACCCCTTTTCTCACTTTTATTTATTAATAAACTATAGTCGGCAAAACTATACAAAAATCACATATTCCAATTAGCGGTGCTAATTAGGAATATTACAGTCATTATTTATGAATTGGTAGGCATGCAGCACAACATGTGTTGTGGTACCAGCATGGTATAGTTGGATATGGATTGAAATATATCTCAAATGATGAAGTTAAATTGCAGGGATATACATATTCAGATTAGGAAGGGAGTGTTGAAGACATAAAGAGCACAGTCGCACTCAGCGTTGCAGAGGATAAGTATATTGCATCTAGTTTGGCGAGTTGTGAAGCAGTGTTGCTTCGAAAGCTACTCGCGGGATTGTTTTTTCAGGAGTTGGAGATGACCGTAATGACAGGTTGAAGCACATTCAAATCAAGCACCGAGACATGGTACAAAAGGGAGCAGTATGGCTCCAGTACATTTCTACAAATGAGCAAGTTGTTGACATTCTCACAAAGCCTTTATCTCAGGATGAAGTTTGTTTACTTTAGGTATAAGCTTGGAGTGGTTGAGAATGCTTCCCTCAGTTAGAGGGAGTGTTGATGTTGTAGCATCAAGGGCAAGCATTATCCCTAGGTCAGGATATTGACATGTCAAGGGTATTGACCAGGGGCCATGTAATGTGGCTAGGGAGAATGGCTCAGAGAGCATCAAGGCCCGAAGGGCTCCCCCAATCAGAAGGTTCCGACCATATTGCCAAGATGTATTTGGCTAGTAGGTAGAGTGAGTGCCTTTTGCATCGGGCAAGTGTTTTACCATTCAATTGGCATGCAAGAATGATAATTGGCCCAGTGTTTCACCATTTTTTTTGGTCAAAGGTATTGACTTTGCTCCAAGTGATGACTTGTTGAGTTGATAACCCAGGGGCTAGGATTAGTCTTGTTGACCCCAGTCATAAGGTTTTGTCCATATCACCAAAGGGTTTTGACTAGTGGGTGACTAAATCCATTTGCTGAGGAGATTTGACTAGTAGATAACTAGTTCCTTTACATGATGTCGGTGCAGAATGCTTTCCATGTGGTTCTAGTATAGAACATGAAGTGGATTGATACATTAACATAGCGAGCTCATTCAATCTTTTCTTGGGATGGAGAAATTGTTTAGCAAAGAGGATATTTGAGGAAGTCAAAGTGAATACCTCCCTAGCTAAGGGGGAGTGTTGACTTTTGGCAGTTGCGGTTCGTATTCAAGTCAATCCGTGAAAAGGTGGGCAATTAAATTTAAAATTTGAGTTTAAATTGGTCGAGTCAAGTCCCAAATATAGGTCGACTCAGCACAAAGAGACATGCCCCTTAGGCACCTTATAAACACTATAAATAACAACTCTACCTCAGCACTTGGAGAACAATTCGGATCAACAGATCATCTATTCATCTATTCTTTTGTTCACACGTGTGAGATAAGGAGAAGTATTTCTGAGGAAGATGAGTTTCTGAAACAACCAAGTTTGACCAGCATTGACAGCATCGACCCAAGTATTTCTAGGCAGAGTCGACAGAATTTCTGCGTAGAGTTTGATTGAGATTCTGAGCAGTTTGACCGAGTTTTGGGGCAGCGTCAGGAGGCCAAATTTCGGCCTATTCCTGGGCAATTTGACTGCCGGTTGACCGAGATGTTTCTGGGAAGTTTGAGCACAAGTTGACCGAGATTCTAAGGCAACTACAGCAGGCCAAATTTCAGCCCTATTGACTAGGGTTGACCAAATTCTGGGCAGCAGCTAGAAGGCCAAATTTTTGGTCTTTTTGACTAGGTTTGGCCTATATGATTTTTGTGGTCTGTTTGACCAATTTTGACCAGAAAGATCAAATTGTACCTTTGCTGAATTGAACAATTTCTCCTAAGAAAAGATTGTTAATTTTTTCTCGAGTTTGGGTTTTCCCAAGGTAAATTTGTGTCTCTTTTGTGCTTCGTTGTCTCTTTATGATCCTACTGTCATTATTGCATTATTGTTGAAATTTTCTATGTATGATTGCTTAATGGTGTATGTGACAGAAGTTAAGAAATCATTGAAAAGCAATTATCAGATTAGAAGATCACATTCTTTTATGAAAAATCAACACTTTTATCCCTTAATGTAATCAAGATTGTTAACTAAGATTAAGGTTGTTGTTCATTCTTATTTGATGACTACTTTTGTACTCTTTGCTTTATTTGTTGCATCATATGCTGCTTGGTTCCAAATTTATTATGGAAAAGTATCTTAACGAGCTTGTAATCATAGTATTAAAAACCGGAATCGATGACCGGACCGGCGGACCTAATAAACCAATAACCGGACCGGAACCGGTCTAACTGGTACTGGTCAGGTCTAAACGAACCAGTTTTTAAAAAAATACATTAAATAATTATTTTTTAATTAAAAAAAACTATTTTTTAAGATTTGCAACCATGATTCCAAGCCAATAGAGACAAAATATGCAAAGTTTGCTCATTTATATACCATGTAAAGGTGAATATATCAAAATGGCACCGAGTGCAATACATATCATCGAAAAAATACATAAGCAATGAGGCTCCAAATAACCCATAAAGTCCAAAAACAATGCTACAAGCTATGAGCATTGAGGCCATTAGCCTACAGTCTACTACAAATCTACATATATGATATTACTAATTAGTGATCAACAATATCACTTGAAACTTCTTATCATGATCAAACTCAGTTGGTTGAGTCTCCCGACTCTCGACTGCCAAACTTTGCAACTGCTCCAGTCACAAACTTCTCTATTGATTCAGTGACTTGAGTCTCAAACTTCTGAAGGTATTCTGCCCTAATATGCCTTATTACTTCATTTGGTGCTCCACATGGCTTTACATGACCTCCTATCCCAGCGAAGTGTTGCTTGAACCTGTGAATACCCCCTCCTACAATAGATTTTTGGCAATATTTGCAGATCATTTTTCCATCAATCATATCACAATGAGCCCATGCAGTATCCTTGGCTTTTGGAGGCATGATGGCTACTACAGTACTACTTAGCTCAAGCCTCAAACTCTATGTTGTTCCACTACTCCAGCAAAAACTCAACACTCTCCAAGCTCTCAATCAAACTCACAAAATCTCCAAATGAGATGGTGTGAGACAAATGAGAGGTTGCCCCTGCTTATAAAGGATTGGAGAGGGTTATTTTGGAGGGAAACAACCCTCCTCTTCCCTCCAAAACAACCCTAAACCGGCCAAAATTCGGTGTGTGGGTCCCTTTACGGCCACGCGGCCCGGCCGAGCCGGAGTTAAGGGGACGAGGCAAACCCGGTTCGAGATAAACTTGCTGGTTTAGATCATGTAGACTGGCCAGCAACACTTGGGTTTGACCAGGAAAATGGCGAGCAAGAGGGTTTAAAGCTGGGTTTTGGACCCGGTTTGAAAGGCGTCGAGGGGTACGCCGGCCAGTTTGACCCAGACGGTTTTTATATAGCCTCATACAATGGTATCAACATGGTTGATTTAATTGGTAATGTTCAAGTATAAGGTAACTTACTGATTTCTCATTTGCATTGTGAGCTTCTTCATCAAGTAAAGCTTTGACTCCATTTTGCCCAAAGAACAATGTACTCAATCTTACTTGTCTTTTAATCTCTTATTCTAAAGAAAATCAATAAACCCTTGGATTTATAAACCTGATGTTGGGTAATAAGAATTGATTTAGCAATATCTTTTAGAGAAACCTCCCAAAGGCACTATTGAGAAAAGAAGGTAAAGATCCTCCCTTTGTTGTTTAAGGCAGTGGAGAAGAATGACATCACTATTTAACTGTTTGATGAGTTACCTAGAGTGCTCATAAGTGAGCAGATTGTTTGAGCCGGGAAGCATTAAAGGAGTAACATGACATGACCACTCCTATTATTTAATCATTTGTTTGACATATAGATTTGGTTATGTGAGAGAATTATTCTAATTAGTGGATGTAGGAAAATAAATCATATTTTATTGTAAGAGGAGATGAAGCTACAAGCCTATAAAATGTACAGCGCTCTCAATTAGTACTGATGGTTGGATTTGTGAGGAGTCTCTCCACTTGGAGCCTCCTCGTATATCTCTTTTGGAAGACATAATGGAAAGTTCAAGGATTCTCTATGTTCATATGTGAAGCTTGTTAACATTTCTGATTGTTGTTGTTGAGGTTAGAAGTTACTTACTATGAACATGCTTGAGAGGCCAAAGGCAGATGGGTATAGTCACAACTTTGGATACCTTAGCAATCTTCCAAAGGGATACCCCCTTTGTGTTGGAGAAGAGCCAACCTAAAGTGAGAGGAGTTACCAAGGTGACAGTGGGTATCCCCTCTAAGTTTCCATTAGGTTTTCATTTTGTGCTTGAGAATTTGACACATATAAGTGAGAGTTTGGGAGGTGATAGAACTCATTGCACAAGGTTTATATATATCTAAGCCCATATGTGTGTACACAAAGGCAAAATTTCAATAAACATATATGATTTGATCTAAAAATTATTGAAATGACTTGTGGAAGGAATAACATGTTTTGCTTGCAAGCAGAAATTTAAAATGCATACCAGGAATGAAAGGTAGCTTTTCAGCTTTGTAAACCCCTTTGCGGTAATATATATCAATAAAATTCACGCCAATAGCTTTATGTTTAACAAGTATTTCCCCCGCTCCAGGCTCTGGCACCTCCACATCCTCCCACTTTAATACCTGTAAAATCAAGGTTGCAAATTGCTAAGCATTTTGTATAATTGTGCATGTAGTGATGCAATCACAGCATTTAGGCAGACACAACATTCCTACAAAAATACAAGCATGCACTACATTCTATTATGTATCGTGTCTTAAATATAAAACCTGTTAAGATAGATTGTTTTAGTATTGTTATGGACATGGTGATATGTAAGTTGTGCTTGACATATTTTCTGGTGTATACTTACCTTCTGCTTTCTAAATCTAAATACACTAAAAAAATACCATTGGAACCTTGGTTGAAAAGATCAAGTCAACAACACAGAATGGTTATTTTCTTCTTAATGGACCACACAAGAGAATAGAAAAACTTGATAAGTTATAACTTATTAATGAGAATACACTGACCGAAGTAAACTTATGGTAGTTGATTCTATGGATTAGAGCTGGAAATTGACAATTAATATCAAGGTTTATGGAATCAATTAGTTCCTACAGAAAATAATTATCCAAAGGGATGATCCAAAGAGTAAGATTATGGCAGTTGATATAATAATGCATTAAAGCTGGAAGTTTAACCATTAATATCAAAATTTTGGACATCACAGGGATCCAAAAGAATATCGTCATCAAAGCAGATGAATCCAATGATTCTTTCCAAACCTTAACTTTTACATTAATGTTCAATTTCCAACTTTAGAGCATTGCTGTAAAAGTGTTTGGTGTGAAGTATTCTCCAGTACAAAACTGGTAAAAACACATCTAAGACTGCATCAAGCTATAAGAAAGATCATCCTCTAAAGAATCAACGCTATTCAATAGACCTGTCCTTAAATGTTAAATTTGCACGCTTCAACCATGTCAAACACCCACCCCCCCCCTTGAGCTGATGTTGTAAGTTCAGCCACGCAAAGACCCATGGTATAACTGGATACAAAGCTACTAGCAAAACAAAGGACCACTTGCTACAAAGGAAATGAGATGTGGCTACTCATGGTAACCTGTATTTACTTATCTAGTTGATTCCACGATAAATCCAATTATAATCATCAGAACCAGATCCCACTGGCAGAAAACAGACTCTCACAAAAGGCCTTCCTCTTGTTACACTGATAGGCATGTCTATTTTAGAATAGGGCTTCCAGAATTTATTTATCAATAATTATTAGGTGGATGTTAAGGATTTAACCTCCACAGAATATCTAGAATATTTCAATTTCTAGAGTATAGTCACAGATCAAAGGTTGAGATTTATCTCAAAAGTAGTTATATCATTTTTCCTCTTTTAATTAAAATGATTAATTAAAAAAATGTCACATAAACATGTGTCATATGAACATACGTTATGGTTTTTAGGGCATGTGCTATTAATAAGCCATGGTATTGTAACGAAGCCTATTTACAAATTAAAAATTTCTATGGTAAAGTGGAGGTGAATCTCCATGGTTAAGAATCTTGTTACATGTTTTTTAATATATGTTTAACTCATATCTTAATTATTTTTATAATTAACAATAATAATAATAATTTAAAATTCCCCGATAAGGGTGTCAACTTCTCAGGAAACGGTGCATAGTGGAGTGGTACGCCACCCTCCAGGCCCCACGGTTGATTTTCAGACTTGATGGTATGGCAAGGCTCGCTCATGCGGGAGCTTGTGAGCAAGGTGGCAGCACTGGGTGGCATTTACTGCACCTTAGGCAACAAGCTTCAATGGTTATTGCAATCGAGGAGAGCGGTGTCAAGTTTCTCTATTCCTGGGTTTGGTGTCTTGAGCTTTGCCCCACGGTTGATTTTCAGAATTGATGGCATGGCAAGGCTCACTCATGCAAGAGCTTGTGAGCAAGGTGGGCAGCACTGGGTGGCATTTACTGCACCTTAGGCAGCCCGCTTCAATGGTTATTGCAAAGGAGGAGAGCAGTGTCAAGTTTCTCTATTCCTAGATTTGGTGTCTCAAGCTTTGCATCATGTAGGATGTGGCTCTCGGCAATGGGGAGGCGTTGAATCTCTGTTAACAGTATCGAACGCGCTAGGTAGAGCTCCACTCATCCTTTCGAGAGCTGGTTATCAGAAGATCTTCACGTCTTGGGAGCTTGGTGGATACTCCTTTGCTTTGGTTCGCCAACTTGAGTCTTCCCAGAGTGTGCAGGATGGTACCTCTTTTATCCTAGGGCCTCTTAGCGTTTGCGTGTTCCTTTGTGGGTTAATCATGTCAAATTCAAGCTTGTTTGGTTCTTGAGTTGCTTCCTTGTCTTTCCTATTCGTTTGATTTTGATCTAGTGGATAATTAGTGTGGGGTCGAGCCTTTACTCGTAATTGCCATTGTTTCTCTCCTTTTGTGGTTTATTTGGAGTGTAGGAGGCTCCAAGTTGGGTGTGCACTCGCTCTGGCACTCAATGGACAACAGTCGAGGAGGCTATAGTTTGGGCTTTAACGAGTCTTTTTGCCATAGTCGTCGAGTTACTCGGTCGTCTGTTTTCTTTGCTCGCTCCCTTGCCATCTCCTCTGGTGGTTTCTTGTGCCTTGATTGTAGTGGGTGAGTTGTTTTACGAGGTCGGGGATTGGTGGCTCTGCATGGAAGGATTCACCTATCTCTCTTGGTTGGTCTCTGGGTGGTTCGATGGCTCTTTCTGCAGTCTTTAGTGGTGTCGAGGGTGATATATTTTTCTGGTGTTGTCTTCAGTTAGTATGCCCCCTCTTCGGCCCAATGGTTGACGTAATTCAGCAAGGTGGGGGTCCACCTCTCGACAAGGCTCCAGAGAGCGAAAGGAACCTTCAAACCCCTCCTCAACAAAGCCAACATCTAATGTACCGGTTGAACCCCAAACTCAAATTGCTCTTGATCGGTTGGTTCAGACTGCTTTCAAAATTGGAACAGCTTAATTGAATTCACCAGGAGGATCGAGCAAAAATTTTGAATGTCCTTAACCATATTCAGCATAACCAATGGCAGTTGCATGATAGAATGGTGAGTTTGTGGCGTGTGCAACATCACACTAATGAGAAATTAGAAAGATTGGAAGCAAGGTTGGCTCACATGAAGGGCCACGTTCACTATGATTTCAAACCACCCCCGTCTCCAGGGTCAAGTCTTGATCATCCTACTCAATTCAACTCAACTGATTAGTGATGTTTGTGGGTATTTTTCCTGTCATGTATGTATTTTGGCACTTATGGCCATGAAAACTATGGTTGTCTTTTAGGCCTTTTGTATGTTGCCTAAGTATATGGGTCTTTATCTATTGGCCAATAAATCCGGAAGGGGTGAAGCCAACAGAATTTTTAGAATGTACATTGCAAAATTTAACTTTTTGAGTTAATAGAAGACCTTGATTTACAAAAAAAAAAAATTATAATTTATGATTTTTTTTAATCTGAGCAATGTGAGATGAATCATGAGATAAGTATTTTGATGTCTATCGATGTTTACCATCCATTTAATTTATATGGCTGCACTAGTTTTATAGGAGACTTGCACATTGTTGACAAATGATGCTCACTACAGCTAATATCTTGTTCAAATTTAGATTGTGGAGGGGCTGCTAGGAGTAACCCAAGTTCCACATCTCCACAATAAATTCAATTATAAGTCAATAATCAGATTCTAATAATCAGAGTCAATAATAGGTTGAAATCAATACTTTCCTCTTATTTTATGGTAGGTTGGTTTGGGACTGAGAAGGTGGGAGAAGTTGGTATGTTGTGTTACATGCCTAAACTTTGTCACATAAAAGGTCAGCGATCATGAAATAAGAATGTGTAACAAATAAGAGCCAATCATATGTTAGAATATATGATTATTAATTAAATGTTTGATGAGAATGACATAGAACTTAATTAGACATCTAATCTATAAACTATTCAAACCTAATTAGTCACGAGTTATAACACATTTTGAATAACTCTATATAATCCAATGTTTTACAAACCCCAGTCCAAACCTGAACCAGTCAAATTAGCCAATTAGGCAGGGCAAGGTAACAAACCAGCGAGGAACCCATATCAGTGGGCTAGTCTATATTGGTTTGGTACCAAACCAATTCAAACCAGTTGGTCCCAATTTCAATTGGTCGCACAGGTCAAGCCGCAATGGACCCCACACGTGCAAACTTTACTAGGGTTCATAGGTTGCTTTTGATTAAAAATGGGTAAATTTCCTCCCTAAACCTCATCCTTTGCTATAAAGAGAACCCTCCCCCTCCTATTTGCCTCACACCTCTGTGTTAGTTTTTGTAGCATTGAACAAGAGTTCTAGTCTCGATTTGTGTCTACGATACAAAGGAATATGAGATCTCCAAAACCCAGAAAATTTTTTCGGGAGAAAACACCTAGAGACAACTCAATTAAATTAATTGATCGATTATTAAAAAATGCCCAAGTCTAACTTAGGGAAACCGATTAATTAAAAGGAATTAATTGAGGATGATCGAGAATGCTCTAGAGACTCACATGGATCGAGTCTAAGATGATCTTAGTTGTTGATGAGGGTTTAATCATGGTTGTTGAAGCTCCAGCGGGAGATTAGAAGAGCAGATAGATAGGATGAGGAGAGACACACAAGTGAGGGATCAAGCATCTAGGCAATGCAAATTTCCCAGTGCACAGTGATTCAGTGAGAGAAGAATTCGAGCCAATGGAGGAGCATCAGTGATTGAGGGAGCAGCAAAAGAATCTCCGGAAGAATTCTCAAGTGGTTTTCCAGTTTCCAGCGATGGGGAAGAAAGGTTGAATTTCCCAATCGTGAGGTTAAGTTATGTAGTGCGAGTTGCCCAGTTGCCAAACGCCAGGAAGTGTGAGTTGCCTAGTGAATGCTAGATTGAGTTTGGGAGAGGGAAAAATAATTTTCCTAGCTCAGATATAATTTTTGGAGTTGAGCCAAGGTGGCTAACAGTTGTAATTCTCAGATTTGTTGCATAATAATATAAACCCTCATCTGCTACACCATTTTCCCTTCGGGGTTTTCCGAGGACATTAGTCCAAAATAAATGTGTTAATTGTGTGCATCTATTTTCTCAATTCCATATTTATTTTCGCAACATATTTAATTTTATTGTGAAGATTGCAGTAGTGAGTTGTTCGTTATTGGTTGTTAATTAATTAACTGAAGACAAATAAACTGCATCAGTTAGGAGAATAGTTTCTAGTGATTGTAATCGTGGATTTTTCACATGGTATCAAAGCGTGCTTGATCAGATTTGAAGCTCAGAGGTAGGAAGGAGTGATATTGTGCAGTTTTAGTGGCAAATCTGAAGCACTTTCTCTAGATCTACGCAGGCCAAGCCAAGGGTTCGATTTGCAGAGGAGCAGAATCAATTTCAAGATCAAAGTGGAGGAAAAGTTTGATTTTGCTCCAGAATTATGGTCGTGAGTAGTGTTATTACTAGGAAGTAATTCTGGTGAGTAGATCAGCAGTTTTGCAAAGCAGATCTATTAGATCTGGGTGCAAAGATTTGCAGCAGTTGTAGGTCTGCATGGGGCAGGAAGAGAAAAGCATACAGAGAAGAAGAGGGTTTCCAGTTTCCAATTTTTAGGAGGAGATCCGTGATTTCTAGTTGCAGGAGGTCGTAATAGACTTGTCAGTCCAACAAGTGCGAGATTCCCAGTAGATGAGCAGCAAGCAGTGCGTAGGAGAAGGAATTTTGAAGGAAAGTGAAGCAAATCTGCGCAGTCCAAAAAGGGGTGCGAGTAGTAGAAGAAAGGTCGAGCAAGAAGGAGAAAGTTTAGTGTCCAGATTACTTGAGTTTCGCAAAGATGGCCATTGAGGACTCGGGGATCAAGATAGGCTTGACAGAGCCTCTAACTTTGGCATATGGAAGGCTAGAATGTCGTTCCTGTTAGATGAGTATGGTCTGAAGGAGTATGCAGAGAATGTTGATGTCATACCTACAAATGTTCAACAACAAGCAGTGTATAAGAAAGAAATGGCCAAAGCTATGAGGATGATCCTAGACAGGTTTCGGGATCATATCGTTCTGCATGTTGCCACATTAAACACAACAAAGGAAGTGTGGGATGTCGTAGTCAAATTGTATGAGAATCCATCGTAGAATCGGAAGATGATTCTCAAGGAGAAGTTGAGGACCACAAGGATGCAAAAGGGAGAAAGTGTTATACCCTACCTCACTAGGTTCAGAAGGTCAAAGATGAGTTTGCGACAGTTGGGGAAAAACCATCAGATAGTGAGCTAGTTAGGGCAACTCTCAAAGGTTTCACCAAGGAGTGGCATACTTTCGTCCAAGTTATTTTTGGGTGATATACGCTACCTGAATGGGATCGTCTGGAGCGATTTCACTCAGGAAGAGAAGAGACTTAGCCTTGCGAATGGTACTACCAACAACAATAACAAGGGATAGAAGTAAGAGGAGGATGAGGACAATGTAGACCTTGCAAGCAAGGCAAAGGCAAAGAAGGGTCCCAGTCAGGGACAAGGCTCAAAAGGAGGCGAGAGAAAGAAGAAAGATTTGTCGAAGATCAAGTGCTTCGAGTGTGGTGAGTATTGCCACTATGTCACCCAATGTCCTCAAATAAAGAAGAACAAGAAGGGGCAGCAAGAGGAGTAGTCAGATGCTTTATAGACAATTGCAGAGCTAGTTGCAGTATCACAATGTCAGCCGGATGCAGTCAGATAGACAGTAGCAGAGCTAGTTGCAGTCATATGATCGAGAGACAATTGCAGTGACACAGGCAGTGCAAATTGCAGATGCAGTTCCAACAAAAAATTCCCAGCGTAGAGCTACGCAGTCCAGTGTCAGTGCAGGAGTATAGTGCGAGTTTCCAAGAGGGAGCGGAGAGATTTCCCGTCGAGACTTAGAGGGAGTCTAGTTTTAGAGGGAACAATCCTATGGAACCTAGCGCTTCAGGGTCTAAGGAGATGAGACTCATTATTGCAGTAGTTGCAGCACCAGTGCAAAGGTAGCAGTAATAGTGTGAGTAGATCAAAGTTAGCGCACTAGCGTGATGGGCAACATTCTCTTCACAGTGATTTCCAGTGACAGGATTGGTCAACTTGGAGAAGTGGAGGAAGTCAGTTAGGCATCAGCAACGCAAGATTGTCCAGATGCAGGAGGGTATGATAGTGGAGAAAGAGAGAACACCTTCCTCGCTAAGAAGGAGTGTTAGTTTTGTACCATTGGACAGGTGTTCTAGTCTTGATTTGTGCTGAGACTAAGGAACGTGAGATCTACAAAACCCAGGAAAGGTTTCGGGAGAAAACACCTAGAGACCACTCAATTAAATTAATTGATCGATAATTAAAAAATGCCTAAGTCTAACTTGGGGAAATCAATTAATTAAAAGGAATTAATTGAGGATAATCAAGAATGCTCTAGAGACTCACATGGATCGAGTTTAAGATGATCTTAGTCGTTGATGAGGATTTAATCATGGTCGGTGAAGCTCCAATGAGAGATTATAAGAGTAGATCGATGGGATGAAGAGAGACACACAAGTGAGGAAGCAAGCATCCAGGCAGTGTGAATTTCCCATTGCACAGTGATTCAGTGAGGGAAGAACCTATGGAATTAAAGGTATTCAAACAACAGGGTATTGTTGTTAATGATCAACTCAAGCAAGTTGAGTTGAAATTCTTCAATCAAATGAATAAAATTTATAATCTTTATCATGATTTGATATCCTTTACAGATTGAGTTGATGTTCGGATGCAAGACGATAGTGTGATATTAGATCAATTTGACAAAATTGTCATGTGGTAAAACAAAAAGAATTCTGAATTTTTTGGCAAACACTCCAAGGAAGCAAAAAGAATGATGCAAATATCATTATCAGAGGAAATCTAACTTCTTCATCATTAAAGAATGGATGAAACAATCCTATGACTGGTGTGATTCAATTTAGAGTAGAGTGTTAGACATTATTGAAGAATTCAATATGCCCTATCCTGGAGGACTCAAAAAGTATTACCTTTGACTATTTGCACTCAGGGGGTTAATGATAATAGAGAAGCTAGCAATAGTGAAATTCAACAAATCAATGAATGGAATAGAAAAGAGATCTCGAAATTATTCCAGTTACCATATGAGTGTATGAAGTTAATTTCTAAATTTTATTGTAAGTACAGAAGGACAAAGAGATATATCTTGAAGCGTATGGTCAGTGCTAGATTGGTCTAAAAATAGTGTTCCTATTTATTTACCTCGTATAACTAACAAATACAATCAGTGATCCAAATACACTAAGGGGAGAGAAAGAGAAGCAAGTCCCTTACAACCAGCAGAAGAGACAAAGCAATTAGCACAGTAAATGGAGGAAGATTAGCGGCAATCAAATTGAAGATCATTTATGTCCAGAAATAGCAAGATAATCATTTTCTTTAAATCTACAAGAAAAACCTCTCATGAGAATCAAGGGATTTTTTTTTTTTTTTTTTTTTTTTTTGGTTATTTATACCACCCTCTTCGTGGGAACCGGAGTTGAGAATTATTGTACTGCAACATAAATTGGTATTTGTAATCAAAGATTGTGGTGTAATTTTGAAGACCTGGAAATCAATTTGGTGAATTATGTTGTGTATGGAAGTATTGTATGTTGAATAACCTTTTTTATTTGCATCTCGTAATTACAATTCTACATAATTTTATTCATTGAATTGCTTCCTCATTTTGATTATTAGAATGTGTTTTTTTGTTCTTCTAAAACGAAATACACAAATGCTTTCTTGAGTTATTCGAACTATTTGAAATTATTTTTAAGTCTTTGAATTTATCAATTTGCATTATCTGATATTCACCTATTAGTCTTGAAATTCGCTCTCACTCTTGAGATAGATTTATTTTTTCTGCAAAATAAATTAGACATTGCATGCAAATAAACCTTTTAAAAACACAAAAAATTTAGATTTTGTTAAAAGCTCTCTCATCAAGGGTAAGCATTTCATAGGTCTCTGACTGAGCCCACATATCTGTCTGAAAGGTTACTACCACAAACAATTGCAAAACTCTTTAAGCACTACATTTAGGTAATCTTTACCTTTCCCCTGCTAATTGAACAACACAAGCCCATCCAAAACACCAACAGTTTGTATAGATTAGGTAATATTTACTTGTAAATATTTCATGTCATATATTTTCCCTAGTTTAAATTAGATTTTCATCGTTTCAGATCAAATTAGTACAAGCAACCGTCCTACATCCAGTGAGTGTTGCTACACCAAACGAATCGGGGTCTAATTGGAGCCTGTTAGAAAATCAGAAAGGCAAAAAAAAATTCTTATGTTGACAATTACTTGTGATATTTTTGTATAATTATTAACTTTATTTATGTTCATCTTTTATCTTCTTCTCATTAACCAATCATCAAAATAAAACATGAAGATCAAGGACAACAGATATAGGCACTTAGCCAGGGCTAAAACCCCTATGAAGGGGAAAACCCAATCAAACTCTTCCACTAGTAGATTCAAATCAAGATGAGACAACCCAAGACCCTTTTGACCTAGACAAAGATCTCCTCCAATCACCAAGTCAACCCTTCCCTCTTGTAGACAAACTCTGTCAAATCTTCGAAGTGTCAGCTCCTCAAATGCAGCTTCAAATCAGAATTTTGACCTCCCAGCGTCCGAATTTCAGACCTACAACTACTTCAGAATTTTGGCCCCCAGCTACTCATCTAGAAACCCTAGAAGACTTCACAAGTGTGAGAGAGAGATGCCCAAAAATTCGATTTTTTCTTTCCTAGCTTCTTTCTTCCTTCACTTTGACTCAAAAATAAATTTCTTTGCATGATACAAAAGCCCAAGAAGGGTCTATTACAAGATAACATGGACAAAGACTCTTGACATAAACCCTAGAAGCCTACAATGGAGGCTTTGACCTAGAAATAGAATTATAAGAGCATGTAACCCATGTTTAATAAATAATTTTCTTTTATAAAAATTAAAAAAATTAAAAAATGAACAAAAAAAAAATTATATATATATATATATATATATATATATATATATATATATATATATATTTCTATTATTTGACGAATACATTACATCATGACTCAAACATAATTATGAAGACCGACATTAGTTACATTCTTCAACACTCCCTCTTAACTAGGGAGGTATTCATAATTACATATATACATAAGTACATGGAAGATCTCAAAATGATATGATCTATGAAGAGTCACAACACACGCAGTGCTACAGATTAGATACCTAACCAGGGTATTCTAATCAGGTGGGACTAAGGTGTGTTCCAAGCTTTAGCCATTCTAGGTACCAACATGGTTTAGCTCTAACACCAACCCAGGGATCTAGGTGTGTATCCAAGGTCGGATCTCCAAGACAAACGCCACCCTCCCTACTTCAGGATCTAGACATCATCACAGGTCAACCAAATGTCCTCCCAAGCATCTTGTCGCCCCAAGATGCTTCATCTCTCCTTATCAACTAAACCAGATATATCCACCAATCCAAGCATGCTTCAAAAATTCAACCTTCTTATGGAGAGATTTGGACAAACACAAACCCAATTAGTAATACATTTTCACTATACATTTTTAACACAAACCTTCGGGGCCCTTAATCATTCTGATGTTGCTTAGATCATCATCATATCAAACACATCTAGTCGAAAGCTTTACTTCATCAACTTTTCTAGCAACACCAAACTCAGCCTCAGCAGTTCTTCTAAAAACATCCAAGTCTTGTTCACAACTTTATCAATCACGAATAACCATCATTATTGCTTCTGGTATTCTCTGATTTCAAACATCCTCAGAGCCTTTTCATCAAGTCATTCACCTCTCTTCAAGCTCCCTCTCAACTAGGGTGATATACACTTTCCTTTATCAAAGTAACTAGGGGACAAGTCCATCAACTATCTTATTCTTCTAGTCACGCAGGCTCTTCCTTTTTGCATCAAGAAATTCATCAAAGAATTTAGACCTTCCAAAACATCATCATGGCAAAAAGATCATCTATCGAACTTTAATGTCATCGAGATTCTCACACCTCCCTCTTTCCATCATGCTCAACATCATCATCAAATTATCATCAAATATGTACCTGTAAACTTTCAACAACAAGTACAATCAAACACAAATATATATGTACAACACCATGAAGTCAACTTTATCAATATAGGGTTAGCATGTCATTATAATAGGATCATAATAATTCAGATTTTAGACATTCAAGACCTAAACCCAGTTAGGTTTTATAATCAATCAAGAGATTTATCCATTAGATTTCTTGCAACGACATTTACTAGGGGTTTTTCACAAACCCTAGATTTCATCATCAAAACTAAATCATTTCAATAATTGAAAACATTATACTTCTAGGGTTCCATTATCATGCCCTAGAATATCAATCCTTACTAGGTTTTGTTACAAACCCTAGATTTCAAAAACTAAATCATGAATATCAACAATCAAGTTAGCATACTAGCATTTCATCTCTAGGGTTCCATTATTATTTCCTAGAAACTTATATCAATCTCATACTAGGGTTTTAACATAAAACATCAAACTCCAAAATTAGATATACAACAAATTTAGACAGGCTAGGGTTTCAATTATACGGAAGCACATACACCTAGAGATCCATTTCTAGGGTTTTATATTGACTATTACAAGGGTTTTGTCATTACCAAACCCTAAGAAAACTAGGGTTTATAGACATCAACAACAAACCCTAAAAGGCTAGGGTTTTTCCATAACATTACCAAAACCCTAAACATTTAGAGAGTAGGATTTCGACAAGAGATCTAACTTTATCAATAAACCCTAAGAAAATTAGGGTTCATCATTAACATACCCTAAGCATCGAAAGGCTAGGGTTTTATAGTGGACCCTAAGGTTAGGACTTTACCAAAACAAAATGACAAGAGATAGAATGATAAGGGTGAATTCAATCTAGTGATTAATCACCCTAACAAGAATCCTTATGATTCAAAACCCTAGAGATGAGAGAGTTAGTAATATAAAGCAAGTTTCAAATGAAGTATATTCATACCTTCTTCTACAACAAGTCAAATTAAACATACCTTGAGTTGTTCTTTAACAAACCTTGTAGAGTTTCTTTAGTAACAAACTTTACTTTCATGACACTAGTCTTTTCCTTGAAGTTTCCTCCATAACCTTTGTGTTTTCTGCAAGCTTTCCTACCAAGGAAAATACAAAGAAAGGATTAAGAATATGCAATACAAACAAATCTCAATGTGTGAAGGAAATCAAACATGAAAGAGGAAACAAAGAACAATATACTTATCTTTTGGTAAAATGGTGAAGGCTCCCTATTAATCCAGTGTTTTTTGAGGGATACCTATAACTTATCAAAAACAATTCAAGAATTTCTAACAAGATATATTAGATCCATAAACTCTAGAAATCAAAACATAAAAGAAAACATTACAAAACCTAAAGTAGAAGGATATGCAAGGGATAGTATCCCTAAGAGACTTAAGAAAATAAGTCTTTAACTTCATATTCTTCAGTCTTGTTCTTCTTATAGGTGGAGCTTCATTAACAACTGTTGCATGTTCTCTTTCTTTTTTCTTATTTCTTGGATTTTCAGGACATTGACTCTTGTAATGTCCTATCTTGTGACAATTGTAACATTCAATCTTTGATAGGTCAATCTTCTTCCTTGGTTCTTTAAACTTCTTGAATCCTCCCTTCTTCTTGTGATGAGCAAAGTAAGCATTGGAGGTGTTGTTCTCTTCATCTTCTTTCTTGTCAACTACTAATGAGATGCAAGCTTCTTCTTGACTGCATGCATTCCACATTTGTTCAAAGGATGGTGAATCTTTCCAATTGCTAATCCCTGATGCAAAAGAGCTCCATGATTTTGGTAAACCCAATACTGTTGCAATTACAAGTTCTTTCTCTAGCACAGCTTCATCAATGGCTTGGAGTTCATCTCTTACTCGAGAGATTCTTACAAAATAGGACATAGTGTCATATTTCGTCATTTTTATTGTTCTTAGTTCATTCTTTTACCATTAGATTCATGGCCAAGATGTCAATTTCCCTGTACTTTTATTTTCCTACATCATCTGTTGATTTTTGAACTTTCCCTAGAACAAAATCTAATACTTTGTGTTTAGAAAGGACGAGACCGATCCTCTTCTTCCATGCTCTATAGTTGGAGGCTCCTTCTATCTTGTTTTCTGACTTCATTGAGGTTGCCATAGACTTTATAATGTTTTCCTTACTAGAAAATAGGTCTTCCTCTTCTTATATGATCCTTCTCTTTGACCCTTTCAATAGATCTTCAAGTTGCCTTTTTCTTTCCTCCTTCGCCTTTGCTCTAATACCATGTTAGAAAATCAAAAAGGTAGAAAGATTTTCTTATGTTCACAATTACTTGTGATATTCTTGTATTCTTATTAACTTTATTTATGTTCTTCTTTTATCTTCTTCTCATCAAGCAATCATCAAAATAAAATACGAAGATCAAGGACACCAGATATAGGCACTTAGCCAGAGCTAAAACCCCTAAGGGGAAAACTAGTCAAACTCTTCCACTAGTAGATTCAAATCAAGATGAGACAATCCAAGACCCTTTTGACCTAGACAAAGACCTCTTCCAATCACCAAGTCAACCCTTCCTTCTTGTAGACAAACTCTGCCAAATCTTCCAAGTGTTAGCTCCTTAAATGCAACTTCAAATCAGAACTTCACCCTCCCAGCTTCAGAATTTCAGACTTACAGCTACTTCAGAATTTCGACCCCCAGCTACTCATCCAAAAACCCTAGAAGACTTTGAACATGTGAGAGAGAGATGCCCAAAAATTCAATTTTGTCTTTCCCAGCTTCTTTCTTCCTTCTCCTTCACTTCGCTCTTCTTTTTTTGCCTCTTTCACTTGTTGAGAGTGTTTCAAATGAGTAGAGTTTCATTTATATATATTGCTTCCACACAGTCGAATTCCCTCTAACTGGATCGACTTCTCCAGGATAAGGCCAACTTGGTGAGGAGGGACAAAATAACTATTTTGACTAATAAATAAATTTATTTACATGATACAAAAGCCCAAGAAGGGTCTATTACAAGATGAAATGGACAAGGGCTCTTGACATAAACCCTATAATCCTACAATGGAGGCTTTGACCTAGAAATAAAATAATAAGAGCATGAAACCCATGCTTAATAAGTAATTTTCTTTTATTAATATATTTCTTTTTCTTTCTTTTGACAAATACATTACATCATGACTCAAACATAATTATGAAGACCGACACTAGTTACATTCTTCAACAAAGCCCTGATCAGGTGATATCTCCCCTATTGCAGGTGGAATATTCCTCCCTGTCAACAATTTGGCGCTAGAAGCAGGGCATATTACGTAAGGCTGATAAATCTTCCAAGATCAATATCCCTCATATATCAACCTATTCCAGTACACCTACATTTTTTCACCAAGGTGAACCACAAACATCATATTCCACCATAAGACATGTTTTTGAGTCATTTTCTCCTTTAGAATATCCAATTACATTAGAAACAATCACTTTAGAGTTTGTAGCTATACCAATTCACCCATTGTTACAACTTTCTAAAGCTTTTGCACACTCTCAAGGTAAACGTTTGGACTTATCTCCAATTTGTTTTACTATTTCTAAGAAAAGAAAGCCCAAAAGGGAAGCACAAACTCAAGTTGGATCTTCCTCTCGAACAAATCCACAACACCAACCTAAATTTTCATGAACTCTAAATCCCATTTTTCCTTTTGAAAAGGTTGACTGAGATTCAAAAGTAACTTCTAGACAAGTTATATTAGCAAGTGGTGGTTCTGGCAATTTACCTCCACCTCCCTCTACTCATACTAGTTGTTCATCAAGGTTCATCATCACCTTCTTCACCAAAAACTCCTAACAACATAGTTGGGCAACCATGGTTGTCTTTAGGTGTTGCTGATGTTCCAGGACTGCAGCATGATTTACCAAAGCATCCTAAAAAGTTTTTTCCCGAGTTCAATCCTGAAAACAAAGTAACACCTGAGGATCATATCAAAAAATTTATGCTCTTTGTAAACCTCATGGGAGTTCAAAATGAAGATATAGTTTGTCATCTTCTACCTTATAATTAAGGCAAAAGCCCCAACTTGGTACTTTACTTTACCTTATGGATGCATTACCAACTGGGATAGTTTTCAGACAAAATTTCTTTAAAAATTCAGTGAAGATAAATCTCTAGTATCACTAGTGATTGAACTTTCACGGATTAAAATGAATCCTAATGAGACAATTAAAGATTTCAATCAATGATTCTCATCTCTCTTGAAAGATTCTAGCTAATTCTAAACCTATTGATAATGTGTTGACTGAAATTTACACTACAACTTTGCCTCCATCAATCGCTATTTTCGTTATAAGGGCAAATAAACTCACTTTAACAAAAAATCTTGATGAAACTTCGAAAAATAAAAAACAACTAATGAGCATAGCTGTTGAATCAACAGTTCAGGAGAAAAAGCTTGTAGTTCTACCAAAAAAAAGGAACAACCACCAAGATTGTCAATGAAAAGAAAGAAAAATAGATTGTGGATATAGATAATCTTCAAAGGATAATCAAAAAGTTGTCAAAAGAAATTATTGATCTTAAGTACATTTCAGTATAAGGCCCATCTAATAAGAGACTTTCGAGACCTTTTAGAAGAAAGCCTACACCTCCTCAAAATCAAAATTCCACTGAAGAAATCAACATTGAGGATTATGCCCAAGATGATTTTTGTAGAGCACACAATGTTAATAAAAGACTTGTTTTGATTATTATAATTTGATGGTTCAAAATCAATTAAAGGCACTGGTATGGGATGCATTTTACAAGACCCTCAAGGCAACAAGTTTCCTTTATCATGCAGACTTGACTTTCAATGTGCAAATAATGTAGCTAAGTATGAAGCTTTGTTACAAGGTTTTAGGAAAGCTATAGATTTGAATATCAAGAAATTGAAAGCAATCCATGATTCTAAAATAATAGTAAGACAAGTAAATAAGACCATTCATTGTATTTCAAATCACTTAAAGAATTACCGACATGAGGTGTGGAATTTAATTCAAAATTGCCAATTTTGAATTAAATTCCATTCCTTAAACACAGAATGTAGATGTCGATTTACTAGCAAATGTCGTCTCATAACTACTTCCTGTGGAAAACTTCTCTTCAAGAAAGATTTTCTGTAGAGATCCTCTCTTGGCCATCAATCCCAGACATCTCCAATTGAACAATGTTTGATGATGATGACCAAATTATTGAAAAAAAAAAAGGATTCACTTTGGAAGACACTTTCAAAGACTCAATAATTGATGAATACCAGCATGATCCACAAATTAACCAAAATTCTCTAGACTCCTAAACTAAACCAGAAAACCCCATACCAAAGTCAATAGTTTGTCTAAAGAATCACTTTGATTTTCAATAAAGGTTCAAAGGAAGCAAAAATTGTAAAACATTCACTTTGGAAGACACTTTCAAAAACTCAATAATTGATGAATATCAGCATGATCCACAAATTAACCAAAATTCTCTAGACTCCTAAACTAAACCAAAAAACCCCATACCAAAGTCAATAGTTCGTCTAGAGAATCACTTTGATTTTCAATAAAGGTTCAAAGGAAGCAAAAATTATAAAACAAATAGTCCCTCTATCCAATATGAAGTGATTAATTTGGGAACTGATCAAAATCCCCAAAATATCAATTTAGGCATCAATTGTACTTCCTTTGAATGCTCAGCATTTATTAAACTTGTCAAAGAATACAAGTACAATTTCGCTTGGACTTATGATGATTTGAAAGTTTATAATACAAAAATAGTTCAACGTGTTATTCCAATTAAAGCAGATGTCAAACACGTACAAACAAAAGTTGAGAAAAATACATCCAAAGCTTGAAATTCAAATAAAAGATGAATTAAACAAACTATTGAAAGCTAGAATTATTTTTCCAATTGGACATTCCCAATGGGTATCAAACTTAGCACCAGTTAGGAAGAAGAGTGAGGATATCAAGATTTGTATAGATTTTTGAAAGTTAAACAATGCCTATGAGAGAGATGACTACCTTGTTCCTCCTATGGGGCAAATCTGACTTGCTAGTTCATACATGTTTTCCTTATTAGATGGTTTCTCTAGTTATAATCAAGTTTTGGTTTTGTTGACCACTGGAGTGGCACCTGAGGATAATGAGAAGACTCCATGCCCAAGGACGAACCAAAAGACATTTGTACCATCAGATATCATCATTTCAATAGAGTTTTTGAACTCTACTTCTATTTCTCATCATCTTTCTCTTGTACCCAGATTCCATGCCCTACGAGGAGTCATAATAAGTGATGCTAGTAATGATGAATTTGAGTCAGTATTGAGTCTGTAACAAGCCTAGGTAGGTTGGGACCCTTCCAACAAGTGAGTATTACTCTGGGAGGTTTTTTTACTCGGTTAATTATCATCTCCCTATTAGGACTTAATAATTAATTGAGATTTTCCCTCCAATTTTACCCCAAAGCCAAAGTATGACTTGATGATGAGGCCTTGGGTGAGTCCTAGCGTCTAGAGTCAATGTATATTACCGTACTAGATCACACAAAAACATTTGTGGAATTTGGTTAGGTCTAGGTAGTGATTTTTTAATTTCTTAAATTTCCCGCAGGTCGAAAATTGCAATAAAAATTGTAATTGGATTGTAATAAGTGTTGTCTAGAGAAGTTGTATGGGGTATGAGTAATCAAAATTACACCTCTCACCCTCAACTTTCTACTATGACACACTTTGAAGGGTTAATAATGAGTTTTGGACGCTCAAAACCCACATTTCCTAAATTTAGTGGAAATTGTGGCATTTAATTAGGCTAAAAGTAAATAAAATAGAGAAAAATAAATTATTCCATGTAACAAAATGACATGGAAATTACTTGGAAATTATTCTAAGTCAAAGAATTGAGTCAACGAACATGTGGAGGATGACTGGGCACACTGCATCATTAATTCATTATTTATTTATTCAAAATCGAATTTCCCAGAGATAAAGCGACAGTTACAACAAGGAAAATCGAATTTATTAAAGGCAATTGAGCATAAAAAGAATATTCTACATGATCAGTTGACTGAAGACCAAATGGGGACCTCTTCTCACGAGCTATATGGAGTGCAACAACACTCGACGCTTCACTCAGAGGATTTACGCTATTCCTTGAGCTTAGACTATGCAGTCACTCAGAGGAAACACGCAATTCTTAGGGACCTACGCAGAAGATCACTAGGGTCATCTACAGGTACGATTTTATTTGGTTCAAGTTTGCAGTGGTGGACTTGGTGTAGCACGCGACTTCATCTGCCTTATGGATGAGTTCACTAGATCATATGGGGAATTCGATTTCCCTTGGTGTGCACAAACGAAATTTGATTTTGCTCTGGGTGTCTCAATCTTCTCCACATGGAACTTGGCTTATCATTACTTAAGATTTGCTCCAAGTTCACTTCTCACATGCATTTGTCCTTGGGATTTGTTCCCAACTTTCTATATAATGGAATCATGGGTTCTCATATTGTATCATGTAATACGAACTATTGGACTTGAGGATGCGCTGTCAGATTGTACACGTACTTGCAATATAATACAAAAGTCTTTGGGGTAACTTGTGATGGTGTTCTTCTCCTTTCATATATGGTAAATTCTTGACTTCTTGTTATGCTTCTATTTATTTCCTCGTGCTATTGTTTCCTTCATGCTTGTTTCAAGTTATGTTAGTATGCAGCTATCTCATATCAACATAAGAGTTACTTGATCGCTTTAGGATAAGAAATCTTCTATTTGGTGTCAAATATATCTATAAGAGTCCGTTCCATTGCTTTTATTTAATTTCATGTGGATTTAATAAGTTGTGGTGAGATTGTGTAGAAAGATCCGTCTTTGGTCAAGCTTTTCAAGCGTGAGGGGAAGTTCTCGAAGGAACCAACCCATTCTTGAAAATATTCAAGGAGAACCTGCATGTGTTGATTTCCAAAGTCTAATCTATATTTTATTTTGTCTTGCAGAGGTTCTTTTAAGTTTTTCAAAGCTCTTATTTCTTGCATCAAAAAATTTAACTTAAAATAATTTACTTTTCAAGTATTTCTCTTCATTTCTTTAATGTCTGGCTATTTCAAAGAGCCAAGCTATGGCTAGTCAAAGAGGAGAGTTTGCTCAAACTCTTGGGCCTAGCCTAGATTATTTTTGTGATATTAATTTGTGATTTTTTTTTAGCTAACATTTCTTGTTGTAGAGTCAGGATAGTAATTGATCTAGACATAATTAAATCTATTTTACAAATACATCTTCCTCACAATAAGAAATCAATGAAATCATTCTTGGGGAAAATTAATTTTGTATGAATATTTGTGCCAAGCTTTGCTGAGATTGTGAGACCAATGCAAGATATGATCAAAAAAAGATCATATGATTAATAGAGCAATGAAGAAAAAGAATCTTTCAAAACGATAAAGGAAGAAATTGCTAATGCTCCTTCTTTAATTAGTCCAAGTTTTGAAGGAGAATTTATATTATATACATTTGCCTTTGACTTGTCTTATGCAGTTGTTCTGACTCAGAAAAATCTAGGAGATATAAAAATATCAATATCTTTCATGAATTCCAAATTCTAAGTAACAGAGCTAAATTATCCTAACATTAATAAGCAAGCATATGTTGTCTTTAAAGATATCAAACACTTCCGTCCTTTTCTTATAAAATCTCGTACCGAAATAATTGTTCCTTGTCTTATTGTCTGCAATCTTCTTGTGTCGAAAGATTTAGGAGAAAAGTAAGCCAATTGGATGACTACACTCCAAGAATATGATCTTAAAATCAAGCCATCAAAAATCATTAGAAGACAAAGTCTAGGCAAACTATCAACAGAAATTGAAGGATTACCAGATGATCATGAAGACGGTTGGTATATGAATTTGAGGTAAGTCGGGAAAAAAGTATTTACATTCCTCTGTCAACTAATACATGGTACTACGAAATTAAATACTTTCTGCTAAATGGTATTACACCTAAATAATTAGCACCTAAACAAAGAAGATCTCTTAGATTAAAATGCGTTAAATATCAATTAATTGGAGTGTTGTTTAGCAGAAATTATGACAATGTTTTACTAAGATGCCTTGAGAAATCTAATGCATAAAAGATCTACACTCAACTACATGATGGACCAGTTGGAGGACATTTTGGTGGAGAAACCACTACACACGGGATTACTATTGGCCTACATTTTTTTAAAGATTCATACACTTACGCAAGAAAATGCAAATTTTGTCAAACAGCTTCAGGAAAAGAGATAAAAGACTTGCTCTGCCTTTACAACCTATAGAAGTAGAAATCCCTTTTGAGTAATGGGGTTTGGACGTAATTGGTGAAATCAATCCTAATTCCTCACAACTTCATAAATATATTCTAACTACTACAAATTATTTTACAAGATGGAAAGAAGCTATTTCACTCAAGAAAATCAATGATGATCACGTGTCCTCTCTCTTTGAACAAAATATAATTTCTAGGTCTAGTGTTCCTTCATCTTTCGTTTTGTACAATGCATCCTATTTTTCATCTTTGAAACTAACTAACTAATGTATCCATAAGAGTATCATTATGAAATATTCCACTAATTAATCCTCGGGGAAATGGATTAGCTGAGTCAACCAATAAAAACCATATCCAGACTCTTAAGAAACCGTGCAAGATCACCAAAGAAATTGGCACAAGCAATTCCCTAATGCATTATGGGCTGACAAGGTTACACCTAAAAAAGAATTACAAAATTCACCATACTTTCTTGTTTATGACAAGGAGGCTATTCTTACCCCAAATACTTTTCTCGCTTCCATGCAATTAGCTCAAGTTGTTAATAAAAATTCAATCAAAGACATGGAAGTTAGAATTTACACTTTCTTAAAATTGGAGGAAGAAAGACAGAAAACCAAAGCTAAATTCCATGAACATAAACAAAATAATCAAGCGCTACTTAACAAACATTAAGTTACTAACAAAGATTTTACCATTGGAAATTGGGTTTTGAAATGGGATAAAAGCCATGAGGAGAAAGGAAGGCATTCCAAATTCACACCTCTAGCTAGGAATTTTTCATATTTATGCAAAACTTGGCCTTTTAACTTATATTCTTCAATCATTAGAGAGGGAGATTGAAAACCTCCCCGTGAATGGCCAGATTTAGAAAAAATGTTTTCTTAAAATTTCTCGCAACCACTTATAAATATTTTCACCATTTACTAAGGAAGTTGGTTTCCCTACTTTTTTTTTTCTTTTGTAAATATTTATATTTTTATGTATCCTTTCATTTTTTGTTATATATATATATATATATATATATATATATTACTTGGTTGTAGAATTTCAACTATGATAAGACTTTTGGAGAATGTGTATTTATCGTACATCTATTCGATTTAAATAAATCCTATCATTATAAAAAGAGTAATTCTTAGTTATATGAAACCTTCTCTACTTGATTTACCATTTCTTCTAGTAGTTTTCATTAGTCTGGGAAAATACCTATCCTTTATTTTTATAAGAGCTCCATCCATTTCACTAAAAAAAGGAGAAAGGACCTTGGCCATCAATGGTGAAGAATCATAAAACCAATAGGTTAAAATCATTAATGCACCAAAACATTTGCTCATCAAAATAACTCTTGTATCAATTTGCTTCTTAATATCCAAAAATTGCAAACGTAATACAAATACACAAATCCAAAGGATATCAAATAAATGAGAAGTTGAAAGCATTTATTAAATAAAAAAATAAATGTGGGAACTATAAGGAAACCCATCGAGGCTATGGATGCTCGCTGGAAACAGGGCAATTCTTATATTATACTAAGGCACCTTCATCAGGGCTATGGACACTCATGGGCAGCGAAACAATGCCCGGTAAAAGAGAGATGAGGAAAACATGTATGCAATTTGTTTTTGTAGTATTAAGATTTGGACATATTGGTAAAAAGTTCAGAACTAATTGAGCCAATTGTCTTGAACTAATAAATGATCTTCATCATTTTGCTCTGAGATAGATCACCACATAGCATGGCCAGACAAAACCTGATAGCTTTGTCACCAACAGGAGCAGGAGATAAAGATGCATCTCATTTTCAAATGCCCTTTCCACTATGAGATTCATGGCAGTTACCACTACCTTTGTCGAGACTTGGGAGGTTTCCCTCTTAACTTTTTTTCCGACACCCCAAATAGAAGTGCTTTGCTCTCTTCATGAGTGAAGCTCTGAGATTCAGATCTCAATCTTTACCAGCCCCATGCAACCCTGAGGCTTCCATGAAGATGACTTTTTACTTCTAGGTTGCCCCTTTTGACCAAGGCAATAAATGACAGGCAGAGACACTGGACATTTCAGACCCTAGAGCGATGAGGCGAGTCTCCTCTCAGGTTACTCCAAGCCCTCTCCCTGTGGGTCTTCGACCTACATCTTCAAGGCTTATGACGAGTTACCGTTCCAGATCACATATCACACATCATCGAACCAACAAACGGACAAAGATCTACACGGACTTAGAGCAGGTGCGGCCTCGACCATCGAACTACCCCCTAGCTGCAACCGCGCTGCTAGGCCTCTATCAAGGGTTCCTTTCCTTCCATCTTGGATGATAGGAGAGGGCTTCACTGTTCAGTCAGCCCCCCGATCGTACAACCGGACCCGATAGCTCCAGTCTCTTCCCCAGGAAGATCATCCACCAAAGCATCTTTCGCTTCGCAGTGATTGGTGACCACAACAAGGAGCCCATGTCCAGGTCCCCACTCAACGATGTCACAGCTTTAATATTACACCCAAAACCCTGAAAACCTCATATAAATTGAATTGAAAACTTACAAACTCTCACTAAATTTTCTTTCATGGACACAAAACAGAAATTCCTCAAAGAATCACTAAATAACTCCACAGACCATTTACAGAAGATCTTTGAAGTGCATATCCGGGCACAATTTCGGGGTACAATGTAATTCATGATCGAATAACTTGTAAAGCTTACCTCTGCACCTCCAAGCTCGTGTACTCTGATAGCTTTCGCCATGGTTGCGAATGCTTTGAAAGATCTGATAGGCTTCGACTGGGGATGAAAATTCGTTGAAACTAATCTCGAAACAACTGAAAGAACAGCCAGTTGATCTGATTCTCTCCAAGCGCACGGGGTGGTGAAACGAGGATTCAACAGCATTATGTTTCCAGCTGTTTGCGTAGCTTTATTTGAGATCAACCATTGTGGAATTCACTGGAATCTCATGGGTTGCTTTCGCTGGAGACATGCGCGCTTAATCATAATGGAAAGGAGCTCGGATTTTCATAAGCAAGCGGTCCGATCAGGATGAATTCGATGATCAAATTATAAAATATCATCTATAATGAACGTTAGTAAAACACCTAACATGAAAATGATGTATGGGAAATTGAAAATTGATTCCTCTCACTGTCGTGATCAAATAGTGATTACTGTCGCTATAAGGTGATGATTGCTGTGGGGTCGATTAGGATTAGAGATTCGATTTTTTAAAGGTTTTAAATTTTAATAATGATAAATTTATAATGATGGCTGTGTTTGTGTTTTTTTGGGGTTGCGTGTTTAGGATGAGAGATGGCATTTTTTTTAGTTTTTAAATTTTAATAATGATAAATTTATTCACTACTCTCTCATAGTGTGGTACTCGTCATAAGGTTTTGATTGTTGTGGTTGTAATTTTTTTTTGGGTTGAGTGATTATGATGGGAATTTTTTACGTTTTACATTTTAATTGTGATAAATTTATTCTCTCCAACTGTTGTAAATCACACACTATGGTCATAAGGTGATGATGATTGTTGTGGTGGTGTGTTGTGTTTTTTTTAGGTTTTAAATTTTAATAATGATAGTGTTGTTTTTAGGTTTAAATTAAAGTAATGATAGTTATTTTAATATTGAGGCATCACTGTACCCTTCCTAAGTAATAAATTTTATCAATTTAGTTAATTGATTATTAATTATAATTATTATTAATTAATATTTCATATTGATTATAATTATTATTAATTAAAATTTTTTGATGTGTATTAATTTATCATTATTATTATATAAAGAAATGATGTGATTTAAAATTATTTTATCTTTATAATATCTCAAAATATCTAATATTTTATGTTCTTCATCATTATTAACGCTAAATAAAAATCATGGAGTATCATTTATCCACCTACTCCATAAAGCTAGAATATTATACTTTTTGTCATTGCGTTAAGAGATGCTACAATATAGGGTATATGTGTAAGCGTTCAATGTAAATATTTTTTAAATTTATTTTTTTATATTGTAGTTATATTTTTATTAATAAAATTATAATTTTTTTTAGATTAAAAAAAAAAAATTATTCATATATATACTACACTAAAATATATAGCATATATTATATTAGTTATAAATTAACATTTATTTTACCATATAAATTAAAATTAGTATTTGCACGATGGTGCAAAGGGAACACCGAAGGCGTGGCTCGTCGAACTCTTGCGCCGCCAAAATCGCAGCGACTCCCGCGCATGTCGTGCAACTCCCAGAGCGAATGAGATGACAGCAGCATGGCCAAGGCAAGGATTGGACAGCAGGAGGTAGGATGCCCGCCAAGTGTCAAATTTTGAGAGGGCAGAAGGGTGAATCTTGAGCAAATGTGGATTGCTGGGATTGGTTGCGATGAACAGTGTTTCCCAGCCAAAGCCAGAAAAGAGAACACCTTCGGTGTAATAATGATTTAGTAATATTAATAATCACATATAAAATTAATATTTACAATACAACAAGATTCTTAATCATGAATATTCACCACCATTTTACCATGGATAGTACTAACTTATAAATAGGCTTTCTTACAAGTTTGAAGAGTGGCTAAATTTGCAAGGGGGTGACTGTATTCATTTGGGCAAGTTTGTTATAAGGCTTCTTTTGTACGCAGATGACCTTATTCTAATTGCTAAATTTGCTCGTGGTTTACAAGAGCACTTACTTTCCCTTGAACATTTTTGTACAAGTGTGGGGATGCAAGTCAATATCAGCAAAACAAAAGTAGTGATTTTATCTAACAAAAGAAAACATAACCAGCATAAGTTTTACTTTGAAGGCAGCATTCTGGAGGAAGTTGCGGATTACAAATACCTCAAAATTGACTTCAAAAGAAATCTAAGTTGGGATGGATATAGAAGGAAAAGAACTTTGGGGGGTTGGAAAACATTTTATGTTTTTCAAAATAGGTGTAGAGAGGCAGAGTTATGGGACTAGAAAACCACTCTAACTCTTTTTGGGCTTTTAGTTATTCTAGTGATTCTCTACGGTTGTGAATTGTGGGCCAGCAGTACATCTGACATGCAGTGGAAATAAATTGAGAAAATTCTGAAACGTTTAATTACAAACAAATTCAAAATTAAAAGTGCAATTCCTTATGCTATCTTGTTAAGTGAAACAAGGGTTGCTCCTATTGAAACAATTGCTATGGTGCGGGTCATAAGGTATTTAAAAAAAATGAGCAAATGGAAGAGGGAAGATGGCCTAAGGTTGTGTTTAATGACATATTGTGCACAAGAAAGAAGACTTGGATGCGGCAAAATAACAAATGGTTTAGCAAATGGGGCATTTTCCTGAGCATGTGTCCCACAAACAGTAAAGAGATAAAAGCTTTTGTTATGGATAAGTTTCACAAAGGGGCTTGGGAGAAGGATTTAGGGAGAAATAAAAAGTATTATATTGAAGAGTTTAATCTCAGATTTTTGGCTTATGTGATCCATCAATAAATTATGAAGAATCTTTCGGTAATAATCACATTATCATGAACAAAGTCGACGCGTTTCGAACCAACCAGTGTGGTTCATCATCAGGACTAGGTGAGAGATCAGATCAGTCGTTAAGCTTTAAATAGATGTAGGAGATGCAAAGAAAACCGTTATAACAACTATTTTGACTATGAAATCCACAACGGTTAGTTTTAATATTTAAAACAAAATAATAAAAATAAAAATAAAAGTAGTTCTACTAATTTAAATATTAAATATCAAAACAAAAAATAATAAAAAATAAAAATAAAATATTTACTAATTTAAATATTAAATATCAAATTGATATTTAATATTAAATTAGTAGAGCTTTTTATTTTTATTTTTATTATTTTGAACAAAATATTAAATCCAACTGCTAGGATTTATAATAAAATAGTCATATAAATCTGCCAGACTTCCTACATCTATTTAAAGTTTAACGACTGATCCTGATCTCTCACCTAGTCCCCGATGATGAACCACACCGTTGGTTCAAACGCTACACTTTGTTCATGATAATGTGATTATTAACAAAGATTCTTTGAAGAGTTTAATCTCACTCATAATCATCAACAAAAAGTGTACATAGGGGTCAATATTTCTTGGAGAGCCAAAATTCTCGTTGCTTAATTAATGACTACTAACTCACATCAACTCTAGTGTGAAACAGGGCGCTAGAAAAGGCAAAAAAAATGTGGGAGGAAAGAGTATGTATTTTTTTCTCTTCCGGAAAAGTGGAAACAGAAAAAACATTTCATTTTAAAATGTGAGGCCTTCAAAGGCAGTAAACAAAGTTATGCGGATATCTTAGCAGCTAGCTCGTGGGATATTCTTTTCAGCAAGGGCTTTGTCGAGAAGTTGGGAGACTTTATTGTGAAACTTCAAAGGAAAGGGCATAATACAAGAGTCAGATAGAGAAGCAATACCTCCCATAGGTTATCTTTAGCCTCGTGGACATTAAAATAACTTCTTCTTCTTCTTCAATATCACATACCAAAAAACTATAAATCATTTCAAAATAAATAAATAAATAAAAATTATAAATATATTATTTTAATTTAATTTTATAACAATTTTTTAAATTAAAACTTGTCCATAGGTCTTGAAAGGACAATGATCGGGTGCTCTATTAAGGCACTTCTTGGTGTGAAGTCACTAGTTCAATTGCCCTCCCCAATCGAGGTGATATACTAGACATGATGAACATGTAGTCCCACCAAGCTTACAAAAAAAATAAAAATTAATACTTACAATAAACATATAATATAACAAAATTCTTAACCATGGTTATTCATCCCCAATTTACTATCGATATTATTAAGTTGCAAATAGGTTTTGTTACAATACCATGGCTTATCAATACTACTTGCCCGAAAACTATAACTCGTTTCAAAATCAAAACATTTTATAAATATTTTAATTTACAACATTTTTAAAATTAAATATAAAAGAAAAAAGCTATGGGGAGATGTTTTAGTGGTGTAAATGTTTGTAAATATTTACATGTGGGCTCAATTAGAAAATAATAAAAGGTTAAAAGTATGTAGAGATGCTTTAATGTCCTGTAAATGTTTTGATTTAATTAAAATAAAATTAAAATTAAAAAATTAAAGACTATTGAGCCAAGAGGCTCATTCTACGCCCAGTACGAGGGGATGTTTAAGTTTGTTCCTCCCTTTGTTCTCGTTTAACATAAGAATAAAAGTTAAAAATATGTTCTAAATAGAAAAATAAGGTCGATGTATATGTTATGTGAAATATTTTAATTTCAATTGCTTATACACTATATATCATTTTTTAAAAATTATGTATATATCATGGAAAAATTAAGTTTTTATAGTTAAAACGTTTATTTGGTCTTATATATACTATATTTACCATTCAAAAATACAATTCAAACAATGAAAAATAACACATTGTATTTTACACTCTAAAGAAGTTTCCATGTGAAGAAATTTGATCCCTCTCGGCTCATGTTAGATTTGTAGTTAAGATGGATCTATGTTGGTAATTATCAATAAAACATTTTGACTTAGTCAAATTACACAGGTTTGACTCTAAAAGAGGTTTGCATCTCAAGAGATTTGATCCTTCTTGGGGCTTGGTAGATTCAGAGTTAAGATGGATTAGTATGGCTTTACCTCTTGTAAAAGAGGTTAACTCTCCATATATATATATATGTGTGTGTGTGTGTGAGAGAGAGAGAGAGATAGTAATTTGTTTTCTTGAAAATAGGGTTTTTAGATTTGTAAAAAAAATTATATGTTTTTTAAAAGTCAAATTAGTTTAGGTGTATTTTAATAGGAAATTTATCTTTTGACATAGGAATTATTATGGGAAAATATGATTTTATAATTGTTAAATTTATTGTTTTATAATGATTTTATTATTTTTGCACAAAAATAATAATGAGACAACTTTTTGAAAATTTAGTCTCTATTTGTTTAAAAATAAAAAACAACTAAAAACAAAAACGGCTAGAGAGTTGAGAAGTTGTTACTCATTTAGTGGTCCTAAAAATTAATATCACAACTCATTTATTTTTTAAGTGTATGGAAGTCCAAGGGATTAGCTCAAGTGGTGGTCACCAATGTTATTAGACATTTAGCTAGTTTTATGCTAGCAAGTGTCCACTTCAAATCCCATAAATTAAAAGCATTGGTTTACATTAATGAATTTATTAGGAATGCCATGCATAATGCAAGGAAGCATCTTTTAAGTTTCCTTGAAAAAATAAAAAGTATAATGTAATTGATGAGTTTTGTCCAAGATCTAGCCAAAATTTGTTGGAATGGCATATTTGAGTTGTTAAAAAAAAATTCCTTTCCCGTGCATATTTTCCGATGAGTTTTGTCCAAGGTCCTGTCAAAATTTGTTGAATGACATATTTGAGTTGTTAAATACGTATATAATGAGTGCCCCGTGGACTTTTCAAAGCCATGAATCCATTTATGCATTCAAAAATGCATTTCAATCAACAAAAATAGTGACCTCACCAAGAATTGCATCAATCAAATTTCAACATAAAAGACAAAAACATAGAACAATTAAACTTCACCAAAGTTAAATATTTATACACATAGATACTTCAACATAAATACGTTGAATTTTGTAAATCCTCAAAATTGCAACAACCACTATTGCCTTCATTGAAAAGGAGAAAGGATTCCCATCATTCACCAAGTCTTTTAAGAAGCCCTAACATTAGTTTTAAAGGCTCAATATCTATAATATGATTTTAAATTCCATTATTAGCACAAACATGTTGATTGGCATGGAGATTTGCGTGGATTGATGGTGGTTTCATCCTTGCCTTTCAATTTCCTGGATAGCCATGGTGTAGTGGGTTCCTATTAATTTTGGGCAACTAGGTACAAACTCCATGTTGTACTGCTCAGATAACGATGCCAATATCTTTATTGGATTCCTCTTTCGGAGAGGTGCAAGATTGATCTAAAGATCATCTTGATCGGATGAGCAGAACATTTATTTTGAATTTATTCCACTTATGTGCAAGGTCGGCGAGATTTGTAATGTAGGCTTGAGAGCCCAACAGATGTGTCACGGACCCTCGCATATGGATATAAATTGGAGAGACTTGGAGGTCATTCCATCATCAACTCATCACACACTTATCTCTTGTTTTTTATTGGTTTGATCACTTTTGGAGGCACTTTCTTCTCACACGTGTGGAGCAACAGCTAGGGATTATTGGTGCAGATTTGTCTAGGTTTTCAACGCAGGTTTGACCATCGTTGATTTTGTTCAGCGCAGGTTTGACCAGCATTGACTTGGTCCTTTGACCTCCAAACTTCACCAAAAATTCGCTTTCTGAAGGCCGCATTTATTGGCACACACATTGAGGCTGAATGTTGACTTTGACCTTGTTGCATTGACTTTTTGTTGCTGATGTTTTGCGTTGACTGGACAACGTTGACTTTGGGTTGACTTATGGAGGTGTCTAGAGGGTTGTGTGACACATTTGGTTGGATGATCTAAAGAAGATTTTGTTGGTTGAAGCATCCTGTTGATCGTCGTAACGCCATCATTCTTCATCTTTGTTTGACAAAAGTTAAGAATATTATTGGCTTGTCTTCCGTCAATCTATTGGTATGTTCTATTAGCATTTTACTTTCATGTTTATGTGATTGCTATTCGGTATCGGGCCCTAGAATTTTGAAGTAAATTTGCATCAAGAATATAACACTTTCAGAAATTTACATGGTATCAGAGCTAAGGTGAAGACAAAGCCCAAGCTTGTGTTGAGAGTAATCACCGAAGAAGTATCATTTGTCAAGGACACATGGGTACCTCAAATTATAATGGCTTCAAAGTTGATGATAAGTTTACTGACAAGTCTGAATATCTATTACATGTTATTTTTTCACCATGACATTTGGCTGTCCATATAGGTCTATCACTACCTATATTGTTCTCCTTTAGAAGTCAAAAATCCTAATGTTTCCAAACCAAGTCTTGGAATTGGAGAAAATCTCATTAAAACCCTTAAAAGTCTACCTCCGCACTTTTTCTAGCCTTTTCCTACGAGTCCGAAAATACTTGGTCTATAAACCGTGGCAATCCCCGCACGTTCTACTACTAAAACCTGTGGACCCCTGTAAAAAGTCGAATAAAAGAAAAAGTAAATTCTAGAAGCCTAGCTGGTCGAATATTCTCTTAAATGGAAGCTTCTAGAGGCACGATCAGTTCGAGCTTTATGCCTCCACTCATGGAGCTTATCCCTTGGTCCATGGAGCTCAAATCCCTTCATGAGAGGAATCCATCCCCCTCTTCATGGAACTGAAACTACCTCCATTTCCCTATAAAGTGAGCTCAAGTTTCAGTCTCAAGGGTAGTCTGAGTAACTGGTAGCTTATATGAGGTAATTGCTGAAGGAATTCTCAAGAGAGCATACTCTCTATACTAGTTGGTGTTGGCATGAGAATGATCACACCCTTATGTTCATAACTCCATACTAGTTTAAAGAGAGGAAAGCTTGTCAAACTAAAGGAGGAACGATTGTTCAAGATCCCGAGAGAAACTTGCATGACATTAAGGCATCAGGTTGTAAAGTTACTCTTTTCATTCAAGATAATACATATGGATCTCCTTTTCTCATTGAGTTTTTCTTGTGCTTATTTGAATAATTCAATACTTAGACTCCTTGATCACTAAGTTAAATTAGTTGCTCTAAATTATTATATGTTGCAAGTGCTTTTAATTCTTTTGTCTGTCTTTGATTGCAGTTTCTTCTTACTGAAGAAAACTCTTTGGAGCGACTGGATAAAAGAATGCAACGAACGTTAGATTTCAAGGTAGGGGCATGTCCTCTTTATTTTTTTTATAATAATTCTGAATTGCAAATAATCTGAAGAAAATGATTTACAATTGGATGTTTGTTTCTAGCTATTCGTAAAATACTAGGGAGATCGCTCTTGTACGCAAGAGGGATTAATCCGCATAACAAGTTGGCGACTCCACTAGGGAATAGAAATTAGTTTTCCTTTTTTATTTTTTCAGTTTGAATTTTAGATTTTTTTTTTATTTTGACTTATATAAGACTGGATTGGGTAGATAAATTTTAAGAATCCCTGAAAAAATAAATAAAAAAATTAAAAATAAAAAAAAATAAAAATTGAATATTTATTTTCTCTGTACTTTTCCTTGCCTTCGCAGTTTTCATTTGAAAACAGTGCGGCAGCCTCCGCTGCTTTTAGTTCAGAACAGTGTGGTACCGCTCTGTTCTCCATTAGAAACTACGGACTTGTGGAAAATTTTTGAAAATATAAAAATCCTCTTTTTAGGAGCGAGATCACATGATTTTTTATGTTTGCCCCAATCTATCATAGTTGTCAAATCTTATGTGTGAATTTATTTTCAACAACTTTTGTGCCAGTCTCTGTTAAGTTAATTAGGTGCTTTGAGTTTCTTTTTTGAGAAATTCTTAATTTGATTTCCTTTGGTCCTTACTTGGAGGTTTGTCTTAGTCTCTTAACAATTTTGCATCTTTTTTCTTTTGTTTTTGCAAAAAAAATTCCCCCTATTGTGTCTGAGTTTTAATCGCCTTCGAGTGTTTTGTTTTTTGACCTTTGGAATTCTCACCCAATTTTCTTTACTTACACTTGATTGGTTCCTTAGATTACATTAGTGAAGGAAAATAGTCTTGATGTTCTTTCTCTGATTTGGAATCATCTTGTGTTTTATAATTCTTGGATAGATTACATTTGCATAATTAGAATTCTCATTTTCAGAATATGAACGAAAAATGTGCATAGATTACGTTTGCATAGTTTTCAAGTGAATTGTGCATAGATTACAACTGCATAGTTTACATTCTGGAATGATTTGAATTTACATGTTTTTATGCTTGTTTTAAAAACATAAAAATAAAAATTAGAATTGATTAGCATTAGTTTTTTTTGTTGAAATTAGTGCATTAGATTATTTGTTATATTTTCTCTTATTTACCAATTTTTACATTGTTGGAAGTGAATGGAAACTCTCTCCTTACTTTAGTTGGGATTCATTGAATTGAAAAGATTACATTATCATATTCGATTGCATTCATTTTTGGGTCAGGTCATAACACCATTGGTTTCATATCCATTTACCCTTTGAGTAAAAACAGCCAAATAACACAGCGCTTAATAAAATTCATCTAGTAATTTTTACATTTTCTAGGGCTCTTTCCACCAATCTAGTTCAGGACTAGTGCTTTGGAATAGGTTGTAGTTAACGTTCCAAAGCAGTTAAAACAAATAATAGTAATCTTGTGGTAAGGAAAAATTCCAATTGTTGCAATTGTGCTCTGGGAGGCTCTTCTTTAAAGAGTCAAGCACGTGATCATGTCGAAACCAGTGAGGTAATTGTACTTATCTCATTGGGAAAGATAGCAGATGTGCATGTACTAAAAACGGTAAACCTCGGATAGACCATTGTCGAGGAGCTTGGGGTCACTTGTTGGTAAACCTTGGATTATATCAAGGAGCTTTCAAGGGGATTGAGCTTGATACTCTACCCTTGTGTGTATATCAATTCGTAGACTATTCCCCCAGGTGCATTTGTCTCAGTTGGTGACCTTAGTAGCCATAATATTTAGGATTTTTCCCAAGGTGACGGTGGAGGGAAGGTCCCACTGTACCTGGAGCAAACGTTTACTAGACTCACTTGGACTTTCCGGAGGGTGCACTTCACTTCGAGATGGCATAGTGGAGGTACTTGCACCAGACTGTTTCATTAAGCAGGTTGTCAGGGTAATTGTTCTGACCACTAGTTTTTCACATCGATCTCTGTGATGTTGGATTTCATCACCAACTAGTGATTTCACTGTGAAAACAAATTGTTTGTGTGTGGTTTGACTCCTAGATTTGATAGCGCATGTTCATTTGTTTGTTTTTACATTTTAGAGACCTTAGGTGTGGATTGTGAATTTGAATTGTTAATATATTTTTTAAATTTGTTATAAAATTCACTGAAGTTGAATGTAATGGCAACTGTTTCGGAATTTACCAACCAAGGAACCCCTCTTAACAAGAATCCTAGTACTTTTACTTGATTTGGAAATGTTGGTCCTCCTCATATGGCTACATTGTCATTACCTGGATTTACCATAGGTTTACCAGTATGGTTATTTTCAACTTTGTTGGCCTCGAATACTTCAATTGTTCCACCGCAACCGGATGCTTCACCTCAACAGAGTTCACCATCTCAACATCACCAAGCTCATGATTGACCCTTTACCTTCTTTGCCCAACATGTCTTCCTCCCTTTCTTCTTCTTCGCTTGGTAAAAGCCTTGGTGCTAGTAACCAGGTGAATAAGAAGAAGAAGAAGCAATATAAGAAAGAAGGCAACCAACCAACCATGGTTGTAAATGTTAGTAATGTTGAAGTAACCTCCAACATGCATCGTAAACCCAAATACCCTTGCAAGCTTTGTAAGGGTGACCACTTTCTTATCAATTGTCCTAGTATTTCTAAGGTCTTGGAAGTATGGTCAGAAAATTCTCATCAACTTACTGTTGATCCATCAATTAGTGATTATCAAGTTCCTAGGAAAAAGCGTAAACATAGGCTTCCTTGTAGGTTATGCAAAGGGAGTCATCAAACTCATATTTGCCCTCACATGGATGAAGCCTCAAAATTGTTGGAAAACCTTACTGTTCCACAGAAAACACTTCCAACTGGTTACCGTAAACTTTCTCCCAACCTACCGTCAACTAACGAAGTGATTGATCTAATTCCAAGTACAGTCAATCCCACTCTTCCATTGGAGAGTGAAACTCATATGAGTGAAACTCATTTCAATCAAGTCGATGATCCATTAGTTGGATCGAGGGTCAACCTGATTTCTGTTTTAAAACTCACGTGGCTTATCCCACTTTCCCATAGAGCAACTAATATCACTCGTGTTCTTTCCTCACATCATATTCTTCTAAGTGCCAGTAAGTATTTTCAATTGCTCCTTTGCCTAACCCTCCAAGCACCGGGAGTTCTTTTCCTTTTATTGGAGTGGACTGACAGAACCTTGTCTTCCTTCTTCCATCCCTTTCCAAATAATTTTGAAGGCTTGTGGTAAGAATGTGCATCGCGCAAACATAGATGAGGGCACTTCTGTTAGTATTTTATCCTCAACTGCTTGGCAAGCTTTGGGTTCCCCTCAGCTTGTTCCATTTACACAGAATCTGTCATATTTTAACAGAACCGTTAGTGAACCTTCCTAAGTTTCCTATTACCTTGGAAGGTAGAATTATATGTATTGATCTTATGGTAGTTTGAGGCCCTTTGGATTTCAATTTTCTCCTTGGGCAAGATTATGTCTATGCAATGAAAGCTGTCGTATTGACACTCTTTTGCGTGATGTCTTTCCCTCACAATGGAAACATTGTGACTGTTGACCAGCTTTCATTCGTTAGTCTTGATTCGGCTACCAATAATCGGACATCCCTGAATTTTCCTTATACGGAAGTGGTATCTACCCCGCAACGGGTTAATTATGTGGCAACCAGTCCCATGTTTTCAGTTACCGATGAAAGCGAGCCTCTAATTGTTTGCTCGAATACCTTTGACTTAGATCTGGTAATTGACATGGAAAACTCTATGGGATTATTTAAATGTGATGTTCTTATCCCTATTGAGTCCCTTTCCATGTGTTCCTTCCAGAGAATTGTTCTTCCATCTGATGAAGACCTCTTGGAAGCCATGATCGAGGAGTGTCCCTTGACATGTGTTTCTTCCAGTTGGAAACCATGACAGGTTCTATGAGGATAGTTCCTTTTACTATGTCAACCTCGTTAAAAAATGAAACATGTCCATGAGGATGGTTCTTTTACTGTGTCAACCTCGTTAAAAAATGAAACAAACCCTTATGAGGATTGTTCTTTTCCTGTGTCAACCTCGTTAAAAAATGAAACAGGTTCCCAAGAGGAGAGTTCCTTTTACTCTGTCAACCACGTTAAAAAATGAAACAAGTCACCTTGAGGATAGTTCCTTTTACCATGTCAACTTCGTTAAAAAATGAATCAGGCAATGAGCATAGTTATTTTCCTGTGTCAAGCTCATTAAAAAATGAAACAAATCCTCTCCTCATTAAGTTGAGTCTTTGATTAGATCTCGTGAGTGTCAAGTCGAGTCTTTCATCTAATCTCGTAAATGTACTTTCATTCCATCCACCTATTAGTAACCAGTAGTCCACTTAGGTGAATGAAATGAAGCTTGGGGGGCATATGCTCTTGCACGTTACGCTTGGGGGGCATTGAAACTTATCTCAAGCATGATTTTTTCCTTTGTTTCAAGCTTGTGTAAAAATGAAACAAACCACTCTCAAGCACAGTTTTTCTACGTTTCAATCTTGTGTAAAAATGAAACCACTCTCAAGCATAAATTTTCCTATGTTTCAAGCTTGTATAAAAAATGAAACCTATCTTGAGTCCATTTCGGTTATTATTTTCAAGACTCATTAAACTCATGAAAATCCTGAGATTATTTTTCTATCTTTCATTCTCGTAAAACACATGAAAATCTCGAGTTCTTTCCGTCTTTTCCTACTCGTAAATTAAATTGAAAGTCGACCAACTGAGTACACTTTTTATCACTTTTTCAAACTCGTTAAAACTTACGAAAAAGCGAAACCATGGAGTTCTCTTTTAAGCCCTTTTTAGACTCTTTAAACATGAAAATATTGCCAAGTAATTGACTATTATAACTCGTTAAAGTAAATGAGTAGTCGTCCCTTCAGTATAAGTTTACCCCTTTTTCAGACTGAAATGGACTAATTACGAAAAAGGTATACGTTGAATAATCATGGTCAATAGAGTTCTCTCTTGTATTATTTTATCCTTTTTCGGGCTTGAGAGAATAAATTTACGAAAAATAACAACCACGGAGTTTACTTATGTTTTTCTTCTGACTCGCTAAAACTAAAAAAAGTCGAGTTTCTCCTATACTAGACTCGTTAAAAATTAACAGTAAAGGACCTGTCGATTACAAACAGGACCGAACCACTCCTTCTTAGGGTTCGATTTTAATATTAAGATGGACTCATCTGAAGGATGAGCTTACACAAACAAGCAAATATTATCCTCCTCAAGCCTGTCAAAAATAAAGAGGTACTTGCCAGTAATGGTGGGGGGAGAAGATAGAAAAAGAATCCAATTGTCACTCTTGTTTAGAAAGCAACATGCCACTCTTGAACACGACACTTTGTCACACTTGTACCTGGGTTGGGAAACCCTTTGTCTAACAATTAATCAAACCACATTGAAAGTCTTTAGCCGATTTATGGGTATTAGCTTTAGGTTGATTGCTGCCAAACCATCTGCAGTGTCGTTATGTGTTCAAGAGAGAGTTCAAATAAATCGTTCAATGCAAACATTTGTCTTCATTCACGTTGACCATCTATGAGTCGGTCCTTGCAAATATCTCTTCAAAACTTGATCTAATGGTTTCGTGTTGTAGGCTTTCCTGCGACGGATTACTTTCTATCAACGAAAGCTCATCATCTAGAAATTTGATCTAGAATCCTATCAGTACCTTGAGATCTGCATGCCCTAATGGTAGGTTTCTCGCCTTCGACGATAGGTTGCATCATTGACCTCCGATCGAATGATTCTACGAAGTGTTTGAATGCAAATCATTCATTCACACTTTATGGATTGCACTGGAGTAATTTGAGAGCCATTGTCATTATTGATGGTTTCTCTCACACTTGTTAACATTTCACATCATTGATCGGTAATCAAGTGGTTTCTACCATGTTCGACTTCGACACAATCAATCACATGGATATATTCGTACTAGTTCTGGAAGCGGAAATCAAGACTCTGGATCTAGTTTCCACCATCTAAGCTGCGGGGAGTTTTATTATTCATGATACAGTAGACTACTTATGACATATGGTTGCGCCCATACTGTGTCTACTTTTGATGTAATATTGAAACCATATCTGTACCAGAACATTTAGTTAGTTTTGATCTAAGTATGGGAATGCCTACCTCAGCGATGATATATATACATGTGTGTGTGTGTGTGTGTGTGTGTGTGCTTGCATTGAATGTTTTTACAGGTTTTCGACCGGTGTGTCCGCAATCCAATCCTCAGAATGATAAAGCACTTCACTCTTTAGAACAACCTCAGACTTCGCACTTTAGGGGGCAATCTGTTACACGTTATTTTGTTACCGCGACATTTGACTGTCCATATAGGTCTATCACTACCTATATTGTGCTCCCTTAGTCAAAAACACTAATTTTCCCAAACCAAGTCTTGGAATTGGAGAAAAGCTCATTAAAACCCTTAAAAGTCTACCTCCGCACTTTTTCTAGCCTTTTCCTGTGGGTCCGCGGATACTTGGTCTATAAACCGCGACAACCCTCGCACATTCTGCTACTAAAACCTGCGGACCCCTGTAAAAAATTGGATAAAAGAAAAAGTAAATTCTAGAATGATGTCTGGGATGTGGTCCCGAGACCGGAGGACAAAGTTGTTGTCACCTCAAAATGGCTCTATAAGATCAAGCATGGATCTGATGATAGTGTTGAAAAGTACAAGGCAAGATTCGTTGCCCGAGGCTTCTCTCAAAATGAAGGCATAGATTATGATGATATATTTACACCTGTGGCCCGCTATACCACCATCCGATCTATTATTTCCCTTGCTGCCACACAAGGATGGAGTCTCCATCAGATGGATGTGAAGACTGCTTTTCTGCATGGTTCAAAAAAGGAAGAGGTGTATGTGGAGCAACCTCTGGGGTTCGAAGTCTAGGATAGAGACTCTCATGTATGTAGGTTGAAGAAAGCCCTCTATGGGTAGAAGCAGGCCCTAGGGCTTGGTACAAGAGGAAAGATAACTACTTGATGAAGCTAGGCTTCACTCGAAGTAATGTTGATTTGAACCTTTACTTCAAGGTTTATAGAGAAAAGCTTCTCATTCTGGTTCTCTATGTGGACGATCTCTTCCTGACAGGTGCTGAACCTCTCATTCATCAGTGTAAGAGGGAGCTCGCTTCCGAGTTTGAGATGAAATACCTACGACTGATGCATTACTTCCTAGGCTTGGAGGTCTGGCAGAGACCTGGCGATATTTTCCTCTCTCAAGGAAAATATATTGTGAAGCTGCTAGAGATATTTGGTATGGTAGACTGTAAGTTCGTGTCGACACTGATGGAACTCAACTTCAAGAAGTTGTGTGGAAATGTTGTTGGGCCCGCTTTGGGAAATCCTATCGAGTATCATCAACTCGTAGGAGCATTGACGTTCTTAGTGAACTCCCGTCCGAACATGTGTTTTGCAGTGAACACTTTGAGTCAACACATGGTTGATCCTCATCACGTTCACTGGGTTGGTGCCAAGAATCTCTTGAGATATCTTCGGGGCACGATAAACCATGGGATGAGATACACTGTCAGGAGTTTGAGACTCCATGTATATATTGATGTCGATTAGGCTGGAAGTGTAGTGGATTGCAAGAGCACATCTGGATGTTGCTTCACACTTGGTTCTGCTTCGATATCTTGGATGAGCAGGAAGAAAAAGTCAGTGGCTTTGAGCACCGCTGAGGCTGAATACATTGCAGCAAGTATGGCCTTTTGTGAAGCTATTTTTTTGTGAAAGCTCTTCAGTGATTTGTTCGAGCATGTGCTAGATACCACCATTATCCTTTGTGATAACTAGAGTAAGATTCGTTTGTCAGAGAATCATGTGTTCCACGATCGATCCAAGCATATTTATGTCAGGTACCATTTTATCCGGGATATGGTACAGCGAGGCGCCGTAAGGCTCGATCATATAGGAACTGATGAACAAGTCGCGGATATTCTCACTAATCCCTTGGGGATGGTCAAGTTCCTAACCTTCCGTGAGAATCTTGGAATCATGGAACGACCCTATTCTGAGGGTCTTGTTGGACGATGAGCTCTGGGAGCTCCAGGGGGCTTTGGGGATAGCTTCTTGGATCTATAAGCAACCACATGGGTAGGCTTGTCGAACGTTATTGGTGTGTTTCCGCCCCACCGTGATGATATTGAGTTGGTTCACCTCTCTTTGATCTGTGCCCCGTATGCATCCTACCCATGGAGTTTCAGACTTATGGGAAGTACCTCTCATCTTCGCCAATGAGGCAGGAAATGTGGATAGAGACCGATATCAAGACAAATGGACATATCCAAGATTGTCGTACTCTCTATGTCTAGGATGGCACGTGTCCAACCATTTGATCTGGGATGATGTCTAGTGAGGTTTCAGACCTCTAGCTGACTTAAGGTCATTTAAACTAACTTCGGGTTAGTATGAGACTCCTTTGAGTCCTATATAGGTTTCAAACCTCTAAGATGACTTCGGGTCAGTCAAGAATGATGTCTTTGTGACTCACCATTTGAAATAAAGAAGCCAACAAAGCAAGTTACGGCGGGATGACACACGATGTTTGGATGGCATTGGTGGATGGAGTTCTCCCTAATTGAGAGGGAGTGTTAATTTTGGGCAACTAGGTCCAAACTCCATGTTGGACTACTCAGGTGATGATGCCAATATTTTTATTAGGTTCCTCTTTCGGAGAGGTGCAAGATTGATCTAAAGATCATCTTGATCGGACGAGAAGAACATTTATCTTGAATTTATTCCACTCATGTGCAAGGTCGACCAGATTTGTAATGTAGGCTTGAGAGCCCAACAGATGTGTCACACAAATTGGAAAGACTTGGAGGTCATTTCATCATCAACTCATCACACACTTCTCCCTTGTGTTTGATTGATTCGATCACTTTTGGAGGCACTTTCTTCTCACACGTGTGGAGAAGTAGCTAGGGCTTTTAGGTGTATATTTGTCTATGGTTTCAGCGCAGGTTTGACCAGCATTGAATTTGGTTAACGCTTGGTCCTTTGACCTCCAAACTTCACCAAAAATTCGATTTTCGAAGGCCGCATTGATTGGCACACATACCGAGGCTGAATGTTGACTTTGACCTTGTTGCGTTGAATTTTTGTTGTTGTTGTTTTGCGTTGAATGGAAAGAGTTGACTTTTGTTGACTTTGGGTTGACTTTATGGAGTTGTCTATAGGGTTGTGTGACACATTTGGTTGGCTGACATAAAGAAGACTCTGTTGGTTGAAGCATCCTATTGACCGTTGTAACGACACCATTCTTCATCTTTGTTTGACATAATTTAAGTATATTATTGGTTTTTCTTTCATCGATCTATTATTATGTTCTATCAGTATTTTACTTTCATGTTTATGTGATTTCTATTTGGTATCGGGCCTTAGAGGTTTGAAGAAAATTTGCATCAAGCGTAGAAAACTTTCAAAAATTTACAGTTCCCCATTTGGTTTTCTGATTAGTTCTTCGGTTTCCTATGATTGTGGGTTGGAACAAATTCTCTAGAGCCCTCAGACAAATTGGGTTCCCTGGAGGTTGTGGGTTGAGTTACTAGTCCCTGGAGCCTGCGGGTTTGGGAAAATGATCTGGAGCCCTGAAACATCATGGGTTCCCTAAAGGTCATGAGTTGAGTTACTAGCTGCTGTAGCCTTGGACGACTTGGTTAGAGACCAATCTCATTGATGTTAGTGATTTTTGACTGTATATGTGAGATCATTGTGCTTGAGGTTGATGTGGTTTGGCCTCTGGAAGCCATGGTTGGTTCTATGTTGGTTTAACCCTTATGATCCCACATTCATGCTTGGAATATGGTGTAGGGATGATTGGCTGAAAGAGAGATTTGGTTTAGTCCAATCTATGGTCAGGCGGTACATGGAAGTCCCTGACTTGGTTGGCATTTTCATATGTTAATATGATTTATTTTCCTATTGATATCTATCAGCATTTGTATTGGTTATCATGGTGATATTATGGTTGATTTTTCATAGCTTCTAAGTTATGTGTTGGTTTGGTTTTATGATCTGCTTTAGCTATGGATCTTGTTCATGATTTGATAAGGTTTTGAATGGTTGATGAATGCGTGGGATAACAAGTGTTGTTGTAGCTAGCTTGAGAGAGAAATGAGCCTTCTTGGTGATTTTCGGATGAAGTTAAAAAGTTTATGATTGGATATGCATTCATGACTTATAGCTTATATGTTTACTATATGTTTGACGAAATGTTTATCATGTATTAGGCATGACTAGGTCAATACCTTACTTAAGTTTTGATTATTTATCATTATCATTATCATTTTTATGATTCTGGAAAGTTACAAGCAGTTTTAGGCATTAGTCTCGAGGTTTTCTTGAAAAAGTAGCATAGATCTTGCGATCGCATACTCTGAACTAGGGATTTTTGGTCATAAATGCTAGCAACTAGGTTTCTGCGTGCGGTTATAGCCTTCCAACCACATGCATGCAGTCTTATGGGTTGATCACCTAGAGTACTTTGTAGGCTCCTGAGTGATCTGTAGTCTCTAAAGGATGTCAGTTTGTTTTTGGTTTGTAGGCCCCACTTCTATAACTGAAACTTGGAGGTCGGGTCATTTCATAGTAAATCTCATCTCATGTTTACCGTGGAGAGCTTGTAAAAGTGGGTAAATGTGGGAGGGGTGGTTACACTAGCAATTGCCCCTAAAGGTGTAAAGGTACACAGAAGGAATACAAGATTTGGGAAATGTCCATTGGAAACATGAGCGAATGTTGGAACTGCAATAGAAGGTTATCCTATCACTTAAATGTGTTATGTTGAAGTTATATTCACCTTATCATCATCATGTGGCTCGACTCACCATACGACTCTGAATATCAGTACAGGCCAAGTCAAAGTCTCTAAAAGTGAATGCCCTTTCTTTCATTTTCTGTCGAATTCAAGAATAACTTAGATTTACTGCTTATCAAGTTCCAACGCCCCATGTTCTTGAGTATACCGGATTTGAAGATTGACACACCCAGACAAATTTGCAAGTTCCTCCCCCTTCCAGTTGTCAACACGTCGATTGCAATAAAAAATAATGGAAGAAATGGTTATATGTCACTCTTGAATACCGTGGAATTTTTATTTATGTGTTATGTGGAATGGTGGAAGTTGTATTCGCCTTATCTTTATCATGTGATTCAACTCACTCGGTGACTCTGAATACAGGGCACTTCAATTCAAGTCTTTGAAAGCGTGGGGCAAACATTAGATTCTTTTAATATTTAATTTCACCAAAAACTTTAATGACTTTGATTTAGAATTTGTTCCTTATTCAAAGTGGTTCATGGGATGATGTGACATGAAAAAAAAAAGATAGGTGTTTGTTTAACCATTTTAATTTTTTGAATTTTTTTTAAAATTGTCATGATTTATTTTTTTTGTCTCAGTGACACAAAAAAAATATAGGTGTTTGTTTAACCATTTTAAGTGTTTGGATTTTTATTTTTATTTTTATTTAATTATTTAATTATTTTTTAAATTTCAGTGAAATAATTATTGGCACTACAAGGAGAAGGCCTTCTAGTAGAGGTTTTTGCAGAAGCCCCTATAAAAATAGCCCAAAAATTTGTTTGTAGCGAAGGTGGGTGGGCTGACGTTTTAGCGGGTGTGTTTTGGATAGTGCATCTACAATAAACAAACACATCGGTGCTTTACTATCCATGCAAGCACCGGTGTTTCATATAACATGGTGCACCATGGAAAATTTATTTTATAAATAAAAAAACACGATGTGCTAAATAACACAATGCATCAGTGCTTGAATAATTGATAACATCGGTGCCCTTCGTGTAGTAAAGCGTCTCAGTGCATACCACTAATTAGCACTGCTATAGTTTTTAAATTTAAAAAAAAATACAATGTTATTTTCCAACGATTCACCAATGTGGTAAATGTACTAAAATGCCCTGGGGCATCTTTGAAGGAGCACTGTTAGACAATTTTTTATTTTTAAAAATAGAGTGGTGTCATAGTCAAATAAAGCATCGGTGTGCTATATGTATTAGAATTCCCTAGGGCGTATTACAAAAAGCACCATGATATATTTTTATATTTACAGCCAAAAAAAAAGAAAAAGAAAAATAAAAAAACCAACAACAACAACACAGTGATCTTGGATCTAACCCGCACTAGTGCGGTTAGAGTAACGCACCGGAGGAGGGTTAGATAAATAAATAAACCTCCCAGCGGCAAATTTCATTTTTACCATTTATAGTGTTGGAGAGCTCTAAAGCACCAATATCTGTCTTCCCTCATGCAAACTCCTTGACATCAGTGATTCTCTTGCTCACCATCCTTATGTACCGTGCTCACTTCCTGACTTTCCAATTTTTTCAAACCGTGCTAAAATTTGTTTTTCTCCATTACGTGTCCATATTTCCTCCCTGAAAACCAAATTTATAGGTAATTTCTTTCTAATTTAATATTTTAGTGGATTAGAATTGCAAGCTAGGTTAAATTTTCCATTGTTTTTGAAAAAAAAAAACTCCTTGCGCGGTGCACTTGATATATCCATCTCGCACCGATAGTGGTGCACCCTATAAATTTATAGGGTGCACTGCCTTTCGGTGCATGAACATAACACACCGCAATTGTTGCGATGTGTTTCGTAAATGAAAACACATCAGGGAAGCGATGAATTGTGTGTTGGTGCATTACTCCCGGTGCATTTAGATTTACCAAACACACAACAAAAATAATATTTAAATATATAGCTATAGCTCGGTGCGCTCAAAACCTAAATGTTTCGTATTGGTGCGAAAAGGTTATACGTGTGCACTGGTGCACAAGTGTGACACACCACTATGAGAAAATAAATTGTGAACCAACAACGATGCGTCATACTTATGTGCGCACCGAGATCAGTGCAGTTATGTATGGAAGCGCACCGGAGCCAGTGCATGACTGTGTTTTGAGTGCACCGATGATTTTTTGTTTTTAATTGAAAGTTATGTTTCCATATGTATAAATACATGTTTCATATATAAATATATTATGAGGTTGATGTATTTTATATGTTAATCGTGTAGCAGAGACGTTAGTAGAGGGAGTAGTAGCAAGAGCAGGAGCGACAAGCAGACCCGTACAATATGGTCCGACCATGGGAGACCAGAGAGAGGGAGGGGGATTTATACCCTCACCCTATTATTGTAGTGACCCAAGCGCTCTTAAGGAATGTGGGCATCCTCAAGTACTATCAGGAGGCTACATCCCTAAAGGCGCACCATGTCTTATTGGCACATTTGATCCGTCGATGGAGCGCCCAAGAGTACGGTTTCCACGTCAATCTTGGGGCGTAGTATAGGCCCACTAAAGAGGACATATAATTTATCACTGGCCTATTAAGGGGAGGGGAGGATTTTCCCCAGTTCCCTGATGTTCCCCATGGGGTTGTAGTTAAGACTCAAATTGCCTACACTCATAAATATGTCGGGCCTCATGCGGTCCGTCCAACAGATTTTTAGGTTTGTGGTTGATAACAACGAATTCCTTCTTTTGTTTCACATGAGGTTAGGTGCCTCTCGTTACTAGTCACCACCATTTCACACTCTATTAGTGATGGGATGCGCATTATTTTTCATATTTTGTATTATGTTGATTCTTTGATTCATGTGTCACATTGTATTAAATAGTCTGCCATTTTTTTTAGGCAGTTTTGCATGGTTTTAGATAGATTTCGTGCGTTGAGACATGGGAGGGAGACCTTCCCTTCCGCTTTAGAGCTTTTTTGTTTATTTTTTGATAGGTTTCCAAATATGAGTCGTACATTTGACCTTCACCCTCCTAGGCCGATCACTGAGGTCCGGATGTGCATGTGGGGGTAGATGATGCCCAAGCGGGGATTGCAGCAGTATCCGGCCAGGATTTCTGCCGAGGCACTAGTGCTACTGCCCAATGAGGATGACCATGTGTTTATTGCATTCGCGTTTCCGTACGTGGGAATTGATTGGAGACAATGTCCGAACATCCCCTTCACAACGTCTAAGTCTCCAGATGATAGAGATAATATTAGTGTTTTCTTTAAATTAATCTAGTTTCATTTTATTGTTTCAATGAGGTAGAATAAAATTTATTCTAACATGTTATTTAGCTTGTTTTATTAAATTGTTTAATGAAATTGTATAATTATTTTTGTGTATTATATATTTTGTATACATCAGCACATTCGATGGAGACATGCCTCATCCCCCACTAGCTGGAGGAGATGAGGAGATGGGCGAGGCCCATGAGGGTGAGGCACATCCTTAGGGGGTTGTGAGTGTCCGGGGCTGTAGGGCTAGTCTGCGATTTCAAATAGACTACTGCGACAGATTTTCTAGAGTTTTGGTTGATGAGGGAGTTTTCCCTATGATGGATCAAGATATCAGCACATATGCTAGGTTTGTGGATCTGTACAAAGATTGTCTGTGTGAGATGATGTATCTTATGTGGCATATCATCATAGCTAGTAGGGTATTGGCAGTGATGAGGGATGCAAGGCATGCAACGGAAGATACATCAGATGAGGGTGGTGATCATGATGCTTCTGGTAGTACCACCCCATCGGAGCATGGTCGTCAAAATGTCAGTGATACTTTTGGTAGTACACCTCATCGTTAGTCGCCTGATGATGAGATGCCAAAGCTAGAGGATGTGCCTTATGTTTCTCCTAACAGAGCAGACCAACCACCTTCTCCTCGACCTCATAGCCGCATCTGACTCACATGAGTGGTGACCGATTTAATGTCGTTTCTCTATCGCAAACAAACAAGACTCCGATACTACTATTCTTGCATTAATTTATATTTGATCGATTTTATTTGATTTATTATATATATATATATATATATATATATATATAAAGAAAAGTGTGTATTTTTTTTTTTAATTATACGTATTCACTTAATTTATGTCGGTGTTGATGTGTATTGTTAGGTCATGTTAGAGGTGTTGGCTAATGTGTCGTATAGATGTGGATGTGTTAACAATTATTTGACAAAAGATTTATATTAACGGAGGAAGTGTGGTATTAGCAGATTACAATGTTTGTGTTTTTTTAGATGTGATCACGATGATGATGCCATGTTACATTAATAGATTTGTGTACTAGCTAATGATGTTTATATGTGCTGTAGGTGTATATAATTAAATGATGGCAGTGAATTTGAATGTGCATCTTAGATGATGTTTATGTTTATTAGATGGTTCTCATCATGATGTTTATTTTTATGAAATAATATTTATTATAGATTATGTATTGGTGAACTTATATCAAAATTTTATATATGGAATTGCATGCAAAATGACTTACTTTACAAGAAAATGAAAAGACATTTTTTTAAATTACAAAGTTTAATATGGTTGAAACTATGATTGTAAAATTGCGATAAATACTATTCTATAACTCAGATAGTTCATTCATAATTATTCTAACTAAATTGATAAAATATTTTAATACTCACAAGGAAAAAATAATTAAAGGTAAAATAATTTATTTAGTTCTTAATAAGACGAAAATGTGTAACTCATTCAATTTTTAATATAAAATATTATTAATAATAAATTATTCAAAAATACAATTT